>JAYESA010000001.1:147886797-148244297 GCA_036927795.1 Iris macrosiphon | reverse complement strand
CGAGCATAACGGGTGATAGCATAATAATCATGCTGCATGCAATAGATACATAGAGGACGCATTTTTTTATTTTTTTTACTATACTAAAAAAAAAACGAATCTGTAATTTTTTAATATAGCTATTTATTATTGCTTAGGAGTCAACATCCCAAAGGCATTAAAGTCCTAACACTGGTCCTGCCACTACTAAAAAAAAACCTTGGAACAAATCTTCTCCACAAAAATTGAAGAGATTCTTTGAGGGAGATGGCTCCCACAAACTATTTAAATGTTGGGAGGCCAACGTGGTTATTTTGGCTTTGCGAGGCTAGCTTCACCTCCTTTTCAACAAATACTGACCCGATTCTGAACGGTGCGAAGTAGCAGGAGGTGCAGACTTAAAGTTGAAGATTTTGAACTGTGCGAAGCACTTGCTCGACAAGGTACCAAGTACTGGTGCAGACTTAAATCTAAAAGAGACTCTGAATACGCAAAAGTTAAGAAAAAAGAGGCGATGACATGTTGATGATGACCAGCTCTAATAATCAACAAGGAACTATGAACGATCCTAGAATTGAAAAATGCTAGGCTCTCATACCATAAAAAAAATTAATAATATTAATTTTTATTAATGGATAATATAAAAAGTCATACAACTACGAATATATAGAGAAAGAGAACGTATCCATATACGGATAAGAGTAGGAGAAGAAATATGTATCCATATTTTCATGCACCAGTCCCAAAATATGTAGGAATAGAAATACGTAAATATGTCAGATACGCATTCAATTAGACTCTTGTCTGACTCGAATACATGTAAGTTGTAACATAATGGTCACTATCTAAATAACATAATAAATAAATAGTTATGTCTCAATCCATAATGAAATAAAATAGAAGAATGGACAACATATATCATGGTGTGCACCCCACTCAATACTTGTCCGAATAGACTCAAAAGAAATATCATGAGTCTACAAATACTAACATCAGCATAAATAAGTAACGAGTAATAAATATAAACACAGAAGAAGAATATGTACGTATCAACTACATATACCTGAAACCTGAAGAAACAATCATCCACCAATACACTCCACCAATCCAGCTCAGTAATATCCTAGGGACAAAATCTGAATCCAGGTCCTCAGGGGACATAACAAGGTGCAGAATAAATATGCCAAAAGTAAACAGCAAATAGTATAAGGTGCTCAAGGGTAACTAACATAACAAACTATGTGATTAATGCATCTGAAAACATACTCGTCCGCTAGACCACCAATGACTGTAGGTCTCAATAGACACGACAGTAACTATGAAACTATGAAAGGTGCATACAGAAATCCCACCCAGGGTACTTGCACTGCTATGACCGAAGCGCAAGCAACGGTAACTATGATATAAGTGGTAGCCCAACGACACGAGTCTGTTCTTCCCGTCTTAATATATCTCACGTCTCATGTCCATAACACGCAAGGCAAAACACTAACTATGTATCGAGTCAACTGTGTAAATATAGACATATCCTCTATCTCATGTCACGAGTCATACCTAGCACAAAATTTGGAATCCCTGAATATCTCGAGTACTATGGATCCTATCAATGCAAGTCATATCAAGTGTCCTAAGGTACATCGTGCATGGAGTAGCACGAACATGGTATTATGTCACAATGCAACTATTCGATACATGACTCCGCTGACGGATGTTAGCACCCGAATACAACTCAGATGCTAAGTATCAACCGCGGTCCTATGGTCATAATATAATATAAGAAGTAAATAGAATACAACAAGAACCAGTAGTAAATACAAGATAAAAGATCTGTGAACGATGGCAAGGCACACTTGCCTGCTGCCTATTGCTGCAGTGTTGCCTGTCCTCTGTCCTTGATTGGACGAGTAGTGGACCAAAGTTGCCACGTCGAACACATTCTAATCAATACTAATACACACTAATCTACTCGACATCAAAATGAAAGATCGTTGCCCATATCAACCTATATTTGATGTTCTTGCCAACAATCCAATATTTGTATTGTAGTGCCCCACTCCGCATGGTGCACTATGATGGCTGGGTTAGCTCGAAGGAATCCAGTTGGACTTGGGTTATGCGTAATGATCAATTCAAAAGGCTATGAGATCATGGTAGAAAGTTTCTTCAGATAAATATTCAATCCTTAATCTTCACGCTTAACAAAAGGATTACTTATTGTATGCATGATCATGGACAACTTGTGCATGATATATCTTCTTTATAGCTAAGTTGCATATGTATGCATGATCATGGACAACTTGTGCACAAGGTTTAATGTTTCTTGAACGGTAATCGAGGGCCATGGACCCGATTCATCCTAGGGGAAACAAAGAGGGGATGCCAAAGTACTGGAAATCCAAAATTTGGGACTTCCAGTGAGGCTAGCTCCCTGTACTGAGAAGGATGTCGAATTCCAGCGTGTAATAGAATTGGCAATTCGAAAACCTTCCGGTTGGGCTTGCTACCCTTCGGGAGGGGAGCCATCTAGTCACAAAATCTAAGATGACACATAGTCAGTGACCTTCATGTAGTCAGGGTGCATGCTAACAATGTCTTATGCAGACAGAGTAAGTTGTTACTCATTTTTACATGGATGGCTAAACAACCATGGGTAAGAAGCACCCAAGGGTAATAATTTGTATGCTTTACTTTTTCTATTAATCATGAATAACTGTATTCTTTATGTTTTCTAACAAATATGATCAATATGCCTGCTTTATATAAACAAGATACATGCTTTACATTATGTCGCTATGAATTATAATTGATCCTAAGGCAACATAACAAGATCACACTTAATAATGTCCCTATCACATGATTACTTAGTGGTGATTTTAGGTACGTAGGATCAACCCTCTCTCCAGTACATGTGGAGTACTAACCCACATATGTGGGCACAATTTCAAGTTCACAGGTGCGAGGATACAACTTGACAAGTCATGAGGTATTACAGGACTATTGGGTAGGCAAAAACTTTTCTCATGGAGATGACGACTTCTACTATACATGGCATAATGTATAAAACATGACAATAGTTGTACCAGTGATATTGTAAGTCGAATTGGCAGAGTTCATTGTAAGCCTAAATGGCATGTACTCGAGTTGGCTATTGATAACCTTGTAATTCATTCAATATCAATAAAAGAGATATTTTTTCATACATCATATTAAGACTTTAATTTGTCTGCTTATTTTTGCTGTACTGTTATTATTTTCTGAGATATACCATAGATTTTTGATCTTCTTATCCTGTACAAGTACAATCCCAGGCTTGTACGATATCACACCTTGATGGGGATAATTTCCTGTGGGAGCGTTGGCTTGGTGATCTCACGTTCAGCGAGCGTAATCGATCATACGGGAGATCGGGGCATGACATGTATGACATTGAACAATGTGCAAATATAAATGTGCCACTCTACTCTATAACATGTCATGAGTGTCTCGGACATCGATGTACTATACGTACATATAGGCATTTACAAGTGTTCAGACATGCGTAGTCCTATAAGTACGTAGGCTCGTCACAAAGTCGTAAAACTCTCAACAACGTTATCATACTCATCAAACATGCATGAATCCTCTCGACCACGCAACTTAACATCATATTATACTAAAATAAATAGGTTAATATTCTGAAATTATTTATGATTAAATAAAAATAACCAAAAAATGACATCATTGATGCAAAGGCTCAATAGGCATCAACTAGTTATTCTTAACAACTTCGACACACAGTTTGTGCATGCAACTTCCATATTTGCATCAAAATCTAATTTAATACAAAAATATCACATTTAATAATCTGAAATATTATTACATTAATTTCTGGAATTTTATTTTATATTTAAAAATATAGCAAAATTTATTGAACTAGAACGTTACATGGTGTAACTTGCTTGTGTCTTGGTTTTACATCAACTTGGGATAGTTTTGCACATAAAATTATGGGTTTATCCTAAATGAGGATATTTCTATTTGATATCTAACATTCATATGGATTTGTACGAGGTTTTGTTCATGAAAAAAATAGAAAAGGAAACAAAGTTAGAAAACTTATGCGAATGCGATTATGGCGGAACCTTCTTCGCGACTACGGACTTTCGGAGTACCAAACGAACTCCAAACTTCACAAAACTCTATGTGGTGTTAGGATACTTCAAATGAAAGTAGAAAATAAGATTTGGGAGCAGGATTTGTCCTCTATTTACTGTTGTAAATAGCAGCAGTACCTGGCGGTTGCTATGAGGTATTGGGGTCGGCCTATAGGGTTGGGGTATTGTGGGGGGTTGGGGTATTGTGGGTTAGAGGGAAAGGAGAGAGGAGAGGGAGAAGATGATAAAAATGAAGGGGAGGCTGCTATTTTGTGCGGCCACAAGGGGAGAGGGGTGGCTAGGTATAGGGCTGGGTAGATGGAAGCAACTATATATACATATGCTTGTGGGCTTGTGTGGTATGTGCTTTAGTTGATTTAAATCCTTAGAAGGAGATTGTTTGAGGGTCAAATAGGGTATTCTAGGCCTCATACTCATTGGGATAATTTTATAAATATTTATTTGTGTTTTAATTAGGTGCACAAGAGATACGCAAAGTTTCGACTTCCGATAGTGGAAATTTTGAATTAAAATCTAGGGTTTAAACCATACAAAGTTTATGTAGCATGCAGGGATTTAAATAAATAGAACACCCTTAACATAGACATATTAGGTCGAGTTAGGGTCTAAGTTATCAAGTTAGTTGTACGAAATGGGTTGGTATTGCGCATTAAAGTTATACGCAATGGCAAATGTGCTTTAATTGGAAATTTTTCGTATTTGTGCCACAAAAGTTGTATAACCAAAATGAAGCATGGGAATGTGAATTTGTGAGTGACAGTCATAGCATGAGCCTAGGTTGGCTCGTCTAAGTCTAACATACAAAGTTAGTTGGAAGAAAAAGCCTAATGTTGCACTCAAGATCTTAAGACCATGGTGATGGATTTCTAAAGTTTAATAATTTGTCTAATAAATATAAATAAAAAAAATACTAATTACAAAAATAACCGTATATAAAAATCAAAGTGCTCACACATATAAGGAAGGGAATCTAATTCTAAATCTAATTATTCTTTACACCCACAATGTATGGCTGGAAAGCAACACATGGCACATTTCAGTGTCACCCATCTTCGAGGAAGTCGACGTTGGTCAAGTTAATTCACTCAGACATTTTTTTTCCTTTGAATAAAAACTACTAGTGGTGCTTTTTTACTTCGTAACGTTAAATGATGATGCAATCCATGTTTTTTGCTATCGGTACTTTATACAGATACTTGAGTGCATATTGTATTCTAGTATCTCATGTTCATGTTCATGTTCTTGTCTAGTAATGGTAGCCCTGGATTTCTTGTACTGATGTGGTTTTCATGGCATTCAAATATCGTATCTCGATTATCACACTAGTGTATCACTCGTAAGATAATCAAACGACAATTATTCGGTTTAAGTGAATTATGCAATAATTAATATTTTTATGGATTTTATGACATCTCGAACCAATTCACGGATGACCCTGAACATGTAGAGACCCATGACAAAGCCATAGACCTTGTCTAGGACCAGTACATAGATTAATGACCCACAAAAGCTTGTTGCTGACCGGTATAATAATTTTGAGTAATGATAATTCTTATGTTTTGCTTGGAATGTAAGTGGAGCGCTTTGACTTGGACAACAAGATGAGACTTTTACTCGTTAAATTCTTGCATTTTGTATCTTGTGTATTTGTTGTATATTGTGGATTATAGAATTCCAATGAGAGAAGAACCATCGAGAAAATATATTTGATTATGAAATTCTATGTAGAGCCAACTCCAGGTTGATTTTATGTCTTGATAGGATTTTGGATCAAAATAATACAAAGGAGATTATTCTAAATTTTTAAATTTTTTGAAAGATAACCAAATTTTGATCAGGAAACTGTCAACCACTAAAATCTATAGCTTAGACTTAGTTGCATATTCAAAAATGAATATGCTAGGACTAGTGCCTACCCACCAATTACCATTAATACTTTTGAGGGGACGGACACTTAGACTTTCCTAATATGTGCAGATGTGAGTTGCTTGTGATTGATAGTTGCACCCAAGGGATTGTGGATAAGTGGGTTCTTCGACATCTCTAGGGCACTTTCAGTTGGTGGCTTCCCTTTGAGAACGATGGACCGAAATTGGTTAGGTATACCAACACTGATCTGACTGGGAATGTTGACACTAGGAGATCAACACTATGTTATGTGATGATGGTTGCAAGCGGAGTTGTATCTTGGTAGTCGTGATTGTAGAAGTGTATGGCTTTCTTTACGATAGAAATCGAGTTCATTGCAGAAATAGAGGCATGCAAGAAGTTATTATGGCCGAAAAAAATCATGAGAGAGTTAGGAATGATACAAGAGTAATATATTTTTTTGTGACAATCAGGATGTTATTCACCTCGTAAGAACCCTAAGTTTCATAGCATAGGTTTAAGCATGTTGCGACTCAGTATTATTAGATACGAAACGTATTGGAAGTGAAGGATGTTTAGCTTGAGAAGATCTGTACATACAGCGGCAATGGGACGAACATGCTTACCAAAATTATGCTAATAGGAAAATTTTAATTCAAGGTGTATAATGGGTTTTTGGCCTTTCTCACCTTTTGATAACTTTTTGTGCTACAAAGTATAAAATATTCTATCAACTTTTGATAACTTTTTGTGCGCATAATTTATGCTCATTATGTTCTTCGCCTTTCTCACATTCCATTCTGCTTTGGTCACCCAAATATTAAGGTGTATAATGGGTTGGGAGGCCCGATACCCGACACGGTTAAATTCGAGCTTCGTCAGCTCGAGCCCGGTCAATGGGCCCACCCGGCCCACTATTATAGCGGGTTTGGGACGGATTTAGTTTTTAGGCTCGTAGGTCCAGCCCGTACTATATACCCTTTCCGGGGTGGGCTTAGCTCTTTAGGTCCACATGCCCGGTCGGGACGGATTTAGTTTTTAGTCTCGTAGGTCCGGCCCGTACTGTATACCCTATCTGGGGTGGGCTTAGCTCTTTAGGTCCACATGCCCGGTTCTGTAAAAAAACATTAAAGTTTATATATATATATATATATATATATATATATATATATATATATATATATATATATATATATATATATATATATATATAAAAAAAATATTTATAAATGAGATGAGGAGATTCGAAACCATGATCTCCTAGATATCCTATAAATTCTCCCACCAAGCATTAGACTCACTTTATTTTGTGTTAGAAATATATATAAATAACATACAAATACTAAACTTTAATACACACACGCACACACACACACACACACACACACACACACACACACATATATATATATATATATATATATATATATATATATATATATATATATATATATATATATATATATATATATATATATATTAACGGACGACCTGACGGGCTGGCCCCGTCCTAGTCCGGATTTAGCCCAGATTCGACCCAGCCCAAAGCTGTAACGACCCATTCTGCGTCAATACGGAGAGCCAATTCAAATGGCACAAGTGCGATGACCCTGTTCGCCATTAAATGAGTTCTTGCAAACTGTATTTAAGGAACGAAAAAGAGTACAAAGAATCCTAAACAGAATTATATAAGTACAATATTTTGATCTGGGGTGTGACGATGAAAGAGAGCGTTGTGGTAGATTCTTTACTCCTTTGACGGTCTGATGCAGAGGAAGCTTATATTCTCTCTTTGCTCGTCTCGGTATGCCCTCTCTCTCTCTCTCTCTCTGTGTGTGTGTGTGTGTGTGTTGGCGATCCCTGCATGTCTGTCCTCTCTTCCTCTGGGGCATGCCACCCGAATATATATAGTTCTTCCTTGGGCACGCATATGTTGGACCGCATGGATGCTAGAGGGTGCCACGTGTGCCTCCTTAATAGGGTGCACTTGTAACCGTGAGTGAGCCAGGCTATCACGTAGATGCTTGTTGGAATCTTTTGTTGCTGAAGATTTGGATGGTTCTCGTCCTTTGTGGGCGTGACTTAGTCAGCTTGACACATAGTCCGTACTTGGTTGGAGAGAATCACTCTTGTCGTAACAGTAAGATTTGGTCTTCCTGGAGTCTGAAACACATGTGACCAGAGACGCATGGGACATATGGAGTCTGGGGCTCCTGGGGCCAGATGCGCATGGAACACATTGAGCCTGCGACTCATGGGGCCAGGTACGTATAGGGCGTATGTAGTCTAGGACGCATGGGGCCAGAGATGCATGGGGCCGCATGGAGTCTGGGACGCATGGATCCATAGACGCATAGGACCGCATGGAACCTGGGATGCATGGGGCCAGTTGTGCTGTACACGTGGCGCTGCACATCCATCGAGAGTGAAGTTATGTGCTGACGTGAGACTTCTATCATTTAGCTTGTTCACGTCTTTTGAGCATTCAAAAAATCTTTTTTGTCAGGATTATGTGTCAGGGACAATCTTGTTGCTAGGATAACATGTCAGGTCCATCTGCGGCCAAAGCTGATTCGGCTGATTGGGACGCATGGATGTCGCCTTATTGGATCGCAGGGTAATTCTGCGGCCCAATCTCTTCTGGGATTTACTTTGAGGTGCATGGATGCATATTTTCTATGCTTGTACAGGAACTCATTCAAAGTTGAAATACTTTGAATAAAAAGCATGGAGGAAAAACACTTTTCGTCGCATGGATATTGTGTCGCATAAAAATTGGGACCGCTTGGTGACGGGCCGTATGGCTGAGTGTCTCTAGGCTGTCACTTCTGTATTAACTGATAGATTTATTTTAATTTTGGAATGGATCTCCTTTTGGATTCTGACCCATCTCCTGACGTGGGGCACAAGGCGACAATTTTCAGGAAGATTAAAGAGGATCCAAAAAATTAAGGCATCAGATTCATCCCCGTAACTACTTGGTTCATTGCCTCGATCTCTGCACGCAGTTTTTGAGGCCTATAAATAGGCGACAGGGAGGAGAGAGAGAGGGAACTTTATATCTCTGCTTTTTTTTATTCTCATGTGAGGGATGTTGGAGACTGCGTCTCTTTTCGTCGGGGAGCTCGCCGAGGGCAGCCTTGTAATGGAAGATGTTCTTATCGGCGAGAACCTATGGAAACCCTTAAAAGGGATTCCCATCATATGTACCTGAGATCTTGAATATTAATAAAAACCCTTAAAAATGTAGTGGGTTCCGATCATATGTACTCATGATCTTGAATAAAGGTTTCTTTTTTCCAGAACTTCTTCCTTCATTTGTCTTATTGTGTATGAATTTTGTGTGAACTTTGGATATTGTACTAGAGGTAATATGGACGTAGTATAATATCGTAGCCTATCTAGGATGTCCCACTGGGGGACTTAGGTGTACCTATTATTTGTTGCGCACGTTGAGTACAAATAATAAGTTTGAAAATAATCCCTATAAGAGGTAATATGGACGTGATAGGTTTTATGGATCAATTACTTCTTGTGCACAAGAGTGTAAGTAATAGATTTAGAACAATCCCTACCAGAGGTGATATGGACGTGGAAGGTTTTATGGACTTAACACCGTTGGCGCACCTTGGTAAGTACGGGTGATAAATGGAGATGACAACCGATATCAGAGGTAATATGGACGTAATGATAGATAGGCAAAACCCGGGGGGTTTGCTCAGAGGTAATATGGACATGGAAAAATCAGACGAAGAAGAATGTTAGGACAGTAGTTCAGAGGTAATATGGACGTGAACCAATGTCTGAGAAACTCACAGAGGAGTAATTTGCTTGGTGTGGTCTATCCGAGAATAAAGATAGACCTGAGGATTGCTCCGCTCGGACTAGAGTCCAACGAGATTGGATTTTGGGTGGTCCAAGTAGGAGTGTGCTGGTGGACCTAAGAACTGCTCCACTGGAGAGACTTTGAGGATCCATCATCTATTGCGTATCTAGGACTCCTGGATACAGATAATGGCTTAAAATATGTAAAAAAAAGGGAAATATTATACATAGGCACTCGATGGGGATATAAGGACTACACATCTTGATTTCCTGGCTGAGGATAAGGGGAGTACAAGTCTAGCTTAGACATAGCACTTTTTCAGAAACTTGTCGTTGATAGGCATCATGAACAAGTCGTCGTTGGGTTTCGCGAGCCGGTAGGCGCCGTTGGAGAATACCGATTCTATAATAAATAGTCCTTCCCATTTTGGTTGGAATTTGTCGACCGTCTTGTGGGTCATAACCATCGACCTCCTTACGGTCAGGACGAGATCACCCACCTGGTAGGTCCTCTTCTTCACCCGTTTGTTGAAGGCTCCCGAGAGATGTGCTTGGTAAAGCTCAATGTGCTGTTGAGCTAAGAGATATTTCTCGTCGAGTGCTTCTAACTCGGAGTGCCTGCTTTGCTTTTGTATTCAATAGACATCATAATAGAAGACCATCATAGGAGCGGCGGTATAGAATTTTGGTAGCCGTATCGTAATAGAACTGGAGGGAACGTCTTCTGATCGAAGTAGCTTCCTTTGGGTTCTTGGGAAGAATTCCATATACTGTGTAGTCGATGAATGAAAGTCTCCAGTCTTGTGAGTTAGAGATCGTCTTTACTGAGTAGCTCAGGCACTGATAGAGGTTGTTATTCGGGCAGACCAGCTCTCGACCGATCATAGTGATCAGTTCATGAGTATTGACAAGAATAGCTAGAAAGACTGTGAGTCTAGCTAGTATGTTTGCCTCGATATTTTACAGTCGAGGGATGTGATGTATGAAGACCCCCTCGAAGGTGGTGATTAATCCAAGTGTGGCTTGGTGGTAGGAATCAAGTCGCAGGATTTTCTTCGTTTTTTCGTCCCAAAAGCTTTACCTATAACGCCTGGTGCACAGCTTGACGGTGGGACACTTCGTTCAGAGCGAGGTTCATTCAGCCCAATGGGAGTTGCTCGTGCTTGAGCAGAGGAGCGAGAAGACGAGGCATCTTTCTTTTCCTTAGAGGTGGAAGTTGGTTTCGGTGTCATGGCTAAAACTCAGAGTTCTTAAAAGAAGAGACGAAGAAGAGCTCTCAAAGGAACAAAATTTTTTTGCAAAAGACAGATGAAGAGTTTTTTCTCTGAAGGCCTTGGGGTATTTATATAGTTCAGATAAACTCTTCAAATTCCTAACCGAATCCGATATTTAATATTCAGTTATGATTGGGGAACACGTCAGCCTATCATTTAGGGAAGACAGACAGTCAGCAAATTCGAAAAGTTTTTCATGCAGAGCAGATCTACGATTTTTACGCTAAGGATCTTTTACGCTCAGAGGCTACAAATCTACGATTTTACGCTAATAGGCTATAAGTCTATGGTTTTACGTCCGGATGCTTTTACGCTCGGTAGCTTTTACGCTCGAGAGGCTACAAACTTACGACTTCACGCTCAGAGGCTATAAATCTATGGTTTCACGCCCGGATACTCTTATGCTCAGCAGCTTTTACGCTCGAGAGGCTACAAACCTATGATTTTATGCTCATCTACATTATGGATCTATGACTTTCCGTATATCTAAAAATACGCAAGCCAGAGTATGCGTATATCTGAACAATTCTCAAGACAGCCAATTACAAGGGTTTACGCAGAATATGCTCCTTCTTGGCCTCAAAACATCCCAAGTACCCAAAACATACAGAGTTCAGCATTGAAAATGACTCTTCTTCTTGGGTCGATTGGAAGTTCATCCAAAATCCAGTCAGAATCTTTTCTCTACAGTTCAAGCATGGCCAATTTTGACAGCCATTTCTTGCCCTACTTCAAGGGATTTTTGGGAAATTATTCTTGAAGATGATGGTCTGAACAAGAATTCTTCTTATCAAAGAAGTGACAGTTCAGAATTCTACGCGACTCCTTGTCCAAAACAGCATGACAGTTTGGATCTTCGACTTATATGCTAAGCAGCTTTTTACGCGTCTTCAGCTACGCGTAAAAGACAGGACGAGATCAAATACTCTTTTTATCAGAGTCGGCGTAAAGTTATTCAGACTTCATCACAGCAAATATGGCAAATCATTAGAAGCGTAAAAGAAGACGATTTTATTAATCATGATTACATATGATGGAAATCTATTCTATAAAGGGTTTTTCATCTTCATGATTACATATGATGGAAATCCTTTTCTACAAAGGGTTTCTCATTTTCATTTAGGATCACGCCAAGAATATGTTCTGCCAGGTTCTCGTATTGGTGGAGATCTTTTTCGTCTTCTACAACATTTAATCGACTTCCGCGGCCGATTAACAAAAATATGATTAATGGCGGGAGGATACAAAACTGGGCTTGTTTAAATTATTCAAGAGCCCACCCTCCGTACGCCATGACAGATTGAGTTGAGGTTTTAGACCCAACTCAATACTGGAAGACAGAGCCAGTTTTTCTGCCCTCGTCCACTGTCGTGATGGAAGAAAATACAGCTTGCAAGCTGTGTGGTCGGATGTGACCCTTCCTCTCTCCTGGACGAATCGCCATATAAAATTGCTGATCATCCCGAGCAAAGGAAGCTATGATATCCTTCCATGATCCATCGTTGCAGAGGACATTTGCTCGAAGATGCCTTATTTTTTGGCTCCTTATATGCTGGAAGAACATGATCTTCTTCTTCCCCAAGTCGACCCGACGGACATCGACAACCATCTCTGTGTGGTGAAGGAAGTGTGGGAAAAATAGGTGAACTCAATCGCCTTTATATAGGCAGAGAAGAACACACCGAATCCTAACAAACTCCCAAAAATCCGCCGAGAAATCAGCCCCGAGAAACGAGTCAGATTTGACCGTTTCATGCTTCATTCAAAGTGTTTCAAATTACGAGGAATTTGAAAACTTTAAAGGCGGTCTTGTAGAAGCATGAAAAATACGCTACAGGATTATACGCAGTATGCATAAAACCCGCGTAAAGCAGAGTTTTAGTGCTGTGTGGCGTAAGACATGACTTCAGAGCCATCGGCGTACAGCAGAGTTTCAACGCTAGTACAGCATAAAATATAGCTCTAGAACAACCCGCATAATGCAGTATTTTCAGACTGTTTCGGCGTAAAAAGGTTGTTACATCGCTACTTTGGCGTAAAACCTGCTCGCTTTTAATGCAGTGGGAAGTTGTACGGGGAACTCTTCGTATTCCTCGAATGAACCTGTCAGATCATGCAGTGAACCTGACTCCTGACAAAGAGTACTGCACAAATATCCAGACGATGGCTGTAATGATGGTTCGGCACAGAGACCCATACCGTCGTTTAGTGACATTTCCTTGATACAAATTACTTTTACGCATTCAAGAGAATATGCTGCCTAGTTTTACACAGGCAGCCATGAGCTTTTACGCTCAAGAGGAGACAAAACTGACCGCCACGTCGAAAGCTGCTCTTCGTACAAAGTCCGAGGCATGTCTCTGCAATTAATGCGCGAGATGAGGGCAGATCTCTGCATTTAATGCACGAGATTTGGTTCTACTTTCAAATAGTGAGTGAGCCATAATTATGGCTAATACGTCCACATCATCACCTCTGTATATTATACCATCAGGCTATTTTCAGCTATAGGAGCACGCTGTACGCTATCTCCTTGAAATACGTCGACCTGGCTATTTTCAACTATAGGAGTACGTCGTATGCTATCTCCTCGGAATACGCCAACTCAGGCTATATTTGCATTGGTGTGTGATAAGGCTATTTTGTCCAGAATACGCTCAAGACCTCAGTCAAGGAGAGTCAGCTATCTTTTACGCCGGAAACCTATCTATGCAGCATCAGGCTTCTATGCCTACTTGGCTTCTACGCCAACCTGACAGCTATTGGGTTTCTACGCCTATATGTCAGCTATTGGACTTCTATGCCTATTGGGCTTCTATGCCTACTTGGCTTTTACGCCATCAGAACAGCTATGTGGTTTTTACGCCAACGAGACAGTTACTTGGTTTCTACGCCAATCATCTCTACGCGAGGGGCAGTTACTTACGTGGCTTGCATACCGTGATCTTCGCAGCAGTTATACGCATTATCTCTTAATGGGACACGCGTCACACGCTTATTCAGAAGATTATTTATACGTGGGTAGCAGTTATGATAACCATAGCATAAAAGGTGCAGTTCTCTCTGCTGTTCAAGTTTCTACGCCTATAAATAGAGACCTCCGTCCATGGAGGTCAGAGGTCGAAAGAGGCAGATTTCGGGGAGAGGTCGAATTTTATACAGAGAGTAGTGATCGACGATCTTGGCATCGAGCATCCACTCTCTCTTGCAATCTTTGAAGCTATTCCTTCTTCTACAGCACTTCTTCATCATCGTGTGGTCCAAGGGACAAAATGATCGACTGCAGATCAGACTCCTATAGCAATATTTACCCAGATTAAATTTTGTACTTAACATCCTCGTATAGGATTAATAGTACTTCTTGTTTGTAAACCTAAGAAAGGGTTTTGTATAAGCCTAGTTTTATTTCCTTCGTTTATTATCAAACATAAGATGGCGACTCTGCTGAGGAAGACTTTCTTATCTGACGAGAAAGCAATTGCTCAACACGATGCAGTATCAGTAAGATCAATGAAGAAGACCTTGGTCTTCCAGTTCGACCAGTCAGCCTACGAAGACATGCTTCGAGTAGGGGGTAGCTCTTATTCCCTCTCCGTCCAAGATAACAGGAAATTGCGTAAGGTGTTGATGCCCCAGACATCCCCTACCATTCCTGCCGACTCTCTGGTTTCTCCGACCCATAAGGTTGTAGCTTCTCAACCTCCACGCTCTGTGCGTAAAACTCTGTCTCCCGTCTGTGACGTGGTAGACAAAGCTTATGGCCATGCCACAGTGCTAAGCCAGAAGTCTGCTCCGTGCCCTGCGCGTAAAATTCAGTCTCCCGTCTGTGACGCGGCAGACAAAATTTCTGATAATGCCTAGCGCCTATTCAGAAATTCCAAACGCGTTCCACACGTAAAAATACATCTTTCCTCCGTGGAAAAGCAGATGGTCCCTGCAATCTATGCAATGGAAAACAAATGGCGGATTTTCCAATCTCTCGACTTTTACGCCATCAAGAGAAGAATCTGCCCGCTCTCCAGATTACGTGAGAAGCTGGTGGCCGATTGAGGACTTCCTCAGTTTTATGCCAGTCTGAGCAAAATTCTAGACTACGCCAGGTCCAGCCCCACAGCGTAAAGAAAACCCAGTTTGCGGATAGATACGCTCCTCATGGATCATGTGCTACTCACATGGCTGAACTGCTGTATTCCTACGACAGAGAGAGGGTTGGGGTTCCCAATATCCGCATTCCCACTAATGTAAAAAGGCAGAATAAGCCTTCTTCTTCTTCTTCTTCTTCTTCTTCTTCTTCTTCTTCTTCTTCTTCTGTGGACTTGCGTAAACTCTTGATCCAGAAACGCAAAGACAGGGGTCAAAATCAAGATTTGGTGCTCCTAACTTCCAAGCGTGGGGAGATCCTATGGGAAGATGAGTCAACATCTAATATCGTCATGACATATGGGCCACATGAAGAGTCTATCTTTATTGTTCCGCCAACTCACGACGATCAGCATCCAATAGTCTTCGGTCGCATGCGCAACAGACCGGTGGTGCAAGAAGATTCTCACGAATCAGATGCTGGTAAAATACAGGTTCACAGATACAGTCCCCAAGCTTTGAAGATTATGTAAAGAAAGGGTTATGATATGAAATTAGAACCAGGCCTCAACTATGGAAAAGGCAGACGAATACCGTTGCATGGTAATCCTTACTGTCAAAAACTCGTTTTGGGTTGGGGTATATTGCATCTCTTGCAAACTCCAAATCTCCAGAATCTGATCCTGTAATATCAGAGACAGGTTTTTCTAAATCAACTTCTATGGGCAAACTCCACGATATGTCTGGGGGTAGTCTACCTGAACAAAATAAGGCAGCATCCAGAACTGGGGGTAGAATTTTCTCTGAGTCCGAAGATGATGTAACGATGACCATCTTCCTGGAAGACCGTAAAACTTAGGCATCGGGAGCCCGAAGGCCGAAGAACACTTTCTCCTTCAATGAAGATGACATCATTGAAATATTTAATAAGCTGATGAAAGAAAACAAACTTCAGCTACCCAACATCAGATACCCTGAGAGGGCTGGTAAAGTCGATGACCCAGATTATTGTCTCTTCCATCGGTACATTCATCACCCTACAAAGGCGTGTTATATACTGAAAAGAAGAATCCAGGAGTTGATCGACGCTAAAGTCGTTACTTTGCATTTATAGACGAGTGACGATCACTGCAAATTGATTTTACTCTAACGTGACAATTTGCTCCCTCGAGAAATACCGGAGGATGAGTCCCTAAAGTTTCCCCAGTGGATTCTTCAGGTCTATCCCCACTCAGGAAAATCAGTCCACAGTGAATTCTTCGGACATGAGTTCACGTCCATATTACCTCTGAACTGCTGTTCTCTCAGGCTGAGTTTGTCATGTTCATATTACCTCTGAACAAACTTTTCGAATGGTCTGGCTATCGACTATTATGTCCATATTACCTCTGATATCGGTTGTCATATCAACTTAGCACCCGTACTTAACTCTAAGTACGCCAGTGGTGTTAAGTCTACAAAAACTGACATGTCCATATTACCTCTGAGCAGATATATACCTCCATCTCCAATGGAGTCACAACTCAAAAGTTTGTCATGTTCATATTACCTCTGAACAAACTTTCCGAATTTTTGGCTATCAACTATTATATCGGTTGTCTTATCAACTTAGCACCCGTACTTAACTCTAAGTACGCCAGTGGTGTTAAGTCCACAAAAACTATCATGTTCATATTACCTCTGAACAAACTTTCTGAATTTTTGGCTATCGACTATCATATCGGTTGTCTTATCAACTTAGCACCCGTACTTAACTCTAAGTACGTCAGTGGTGTCAAGTCCACAAAACCTATCATGTCCATACTACCTCTGATAGGGCTTGTTTCAAACCTATTATTTATACTTAACGTGCGCAACAAATGATAGGTCCACCAAAAATCTCCCAGTGGGATGTCATCAACAAATACGGTATCGTACTATGTCCATATTACCTCTCGTACAGACAATCATAAAAAAATGGGAGGGCCCTTATATGATTGCAAATGGCACTTACAGATTAGCCAAGTCTAATGAATTTTTTTGGCTACTATCAACTGCAAATTCCCGAAGAAGTACTATACTTGATCTCCTTCGTTTAACGGAGTATGACGAAGATCTTATTCTGATGATACCATGCACAAAGGTTAGCTGGATCATATTCTATCAGGTTTATGTGACCTTCGAATAGATATCCTTAACTAATTTGTAAGCCTATCATGTTCATATTACCTCCGATAGTGTTTAGTATACAAATTTAGTTTGATTATATTCTTTCAGGTTCATGTTAACTCTGAATAGATTTACATTCAGCAAAATCTTAACGAAAGTATGTCATGTTAATGATACCTCTGATTTCACTTTCATCTTAGCCTATCATATTCTAAAGTGATGGGTCCACAAAGTCAGAAAATGTGTCTTTATTATCTCCGAAAAATTACAGGAGAAATAAGAAGTACATCATTGGGGAGGGGCAGTTAAATCCCTAATCTGTCGTGCCAGAGCGGCCATCCTCTCATTCCTGGAGCTCAAAACTGTAGCACGAGCCCGCTCCAACCTTGCCTCCTCATTGTTCAAGGCAGACAGTTCAGACCGAGCATGTACAAAACCTGCGTGGATGAACCCACACGGGCCAGGTTCTGCTGAGCTGCTTCTATTCGGTCCTTCAACACATCTCTAGCTACCGATGAAGCGAGAGCCCTCTCCTATGCCTGAGCAAGTTCATCTTTCAATTTACGGACCCTCGCTGCCTCTTCCTCATATTCGGCTTTGCACTTAGCCAGCTGAGGAATGACATACCCCAATACGGCATGCTCTTCATTCATCTCTTTCTGCTGTGCCTCGATGGACTTGCTCAGAGTTTTCATCTCCCCAACAAGCCTCGCAGTCATGGAATCATACTCAGCCTGAATCAGGTCATCTATGCTGCCTTGGGATAGTTGCAAATAATTGTTAATGGGTTATTCTAAACCATTAACTATTTGCTCCAGCGCATCAGCTCTCCCAGTGTCGTCGAAATTCCTGATCGGCGCTATCGAGAGCTGGGAGGACGTCTTCAGAGCTTCGAAGCCTAGATTCTTCTCCAGTACCATTGATATCAGCATTTTCAAAGTGATATAGAAAATGCTAGTATAATGCTCAACTAGCATGGCAAAATCTGAATGGACGCTGGGAGTAACTACAATATCGATGAATCTCCTTCCAGGAACGACTGCAGAGGGTGTCGTCACAGTTGTCGCTTCAGCAGATGGCGCGACAAAAGTAGAGGCACCAACAACGGTCGAAGTGGTTGGCGTACTCAACAAAGGAGGCATAGTCGTGATGACAGGCTCATCCTCCTCTGAACATATCGGGACTGTATTGGGCGAGCCAGCACCCAAAAATGTTGCCTCTTCAAGGTCGAGCACCGTCGTTTCATCGGCGGGAGCCGCAACAATGCCAAAGGTTGCGTCGAGGCTGTCCTCCCCGTAGATGTCTTCCCCTGAAAAGAAGACAAGAGAAAGTTAATATCAACCTGATGTTAATTTTTCTAAAAGAGGCGTAAAGACGATATTTATCCATGGCCGATGGTATATGTGTCGCGTCTGCAGCCAGTACAGCTAAATTATTTCTTAATGATGCTAAGCGAGCTGTCATACCTGGAGAGGAGGGTGCACCAAATGACGACTGAGGGTAGTCATCCAAGTCTTCACCCAGATCCAATCGAGGTTCATCAGGTGGAATCTCGCTGGATATACTTACAGACGCGACAGGGGTCACTTCTATTACTGGACCGGATAAAGAGATCCTTAATTTGCTCAGCCTCGAAGGCAATCTCGTAGCACTACCTGAAGCAGTAGCAGCGACAGCAGTTTTGAGCAAAGAATCTCCGGCACTGCCAGCCGGAACTGTGGAGGTTCCCTCTCTAATAGGAGAAGGACCTCTAGTCAAAAAATCATCCCCAACCGGGGAAACAGCAGGTTCACTCCTAGGAGCCTCATGGCTGGAAGTCCTGACAGGACCACTAACAGTCTTCTTCTTCTTGCGAGGGGAAGTCTCTTTCAGAATAGGAGCCCTTCGCTTACTGGGGATAACAAGGGGCTCTGCAGGCGGAGGTATATGTCACGCCCCGATCTCCCGCAGGCAAATCGGCCGTTCCCGCTAGGCGGGAATCACCCTCGCCAGCGCTCCCGCGGAACGATCGCTTAACCCATCCGGGCGTGATGCCGCACGAGCGTGAGCCACGCCCGTGCAAGGCCATGGTTCATTGGCTGGCGGCAAGAGTTCTAAGCCACAGAGTCGCACAGATTGTCCGAGTGCAGCGGAGTCATGAACGCATAGGCGATCGGTAACAGGTTCACTGAGTCGACAAATATAGCGGAAGCATAGAAACACAAGTTGAAATAAAGCAAGCTCTTTTATTGATATAAACTTGTGTTACAGGCGGCGTATAGCCGAGATTACAAGTCGCTCAAGCCTCTCTCTCTGAAACAGTAAAAGCGTGCCAAGTGGCTACAATAGTGGATGATTGTACAGGCGATGGTCGGACGATGTTCACAACTTATGTCTTGTATAAGCGCTTCAGTCCCGGACGTACCGTTGCAAGGCTTCAAGGAAACTCCTGGCCTTAGCACGCACGAAGGAGGCGTCCGCACCGCACGAGGTTCTCCCGCACCCTGCACACAAACTGGTGGATTATCAGTACATTGAATGCACTGGTGGGGAAGCTACTCGCCCGCTCGACAAATCCAAACACGTAATACAGGTTCCGTGCACAACTATTGAGTTGTCTTTCTAGTTGCCTTAGGATCAGTTTCATGCAGATATTGAATAGCCTAACGTGTCGGGCAGTGCGCCGTGCAACATGAGAGGAAACACGGCGAGACTTACCAACTTACCATCTCCTTCCCTGTCCAAGGCAAACATTGAGGCAAACATGTTAATTCAAGCACGGGCAAGTATAAGCATTCAGGAGGCAAGCATATGCAAGCACGAGGGTTATTTTATAACATTATCGTTCATGTGTTTAGTCGATGCGATGCAATGACTCGCATGCGGATAGCCGCTCAGCGAGGATGACTTATCTATATGAACAAGAGTCGCTGGCATAGCCATAAAGGACCAGTATAGCACATGAAAGGAAATGAATGCAACGCACGGATCAGGAGCGCTACAGATCATTCCTTCTGAGTCAGGCGGCTACTTCTTCTGTGAGCAAGAATGGCGTGAAGGATAAGTTCATAGGCGCTACACACCATTCTGCCCGAAGCAGGCAGACTAACAGGGGTTCCTGTCCGGATCGGATCGGCCAGGTGCCCCGGAGACCGTCCGCAGGAACTGAGATCAGGAGAATCTCACTTGAAACAAGTTGTCCGCGACATGCAGGTCAGGGTCAGGTACAGGAACAAGTTCGAAGCAGGATATATATATATGAACAAGTTATATGTAACAAGTTCGAGTCAGTATATATATATATGAACTTGTTGTGGCAGGAACGTTGATTCAGTAGTTTGCTCCACGAGCTGTGATTCAGGGATACATTTATTTAGGGCGCAGATTCCCTGGTTCGGGAATTATCTTGGTGACCTAACGGTCCCAGATACTTGCAGGTTCATTCAGGCACGGAACGACTACGTAGTAGTCTTCCGGGGTTTGGATAAATACAAGGCAACATACAGGCAGACAAGCATGCGTTTCTAAGGAACGTAAGCAGGCACGTTGCTCGGACCCAAAGGTAAGCCGAGAAGTGAAATCGTTAGGGGATTTAGCATGCGAGGGTCTGAATATAAGCAGTATTTCATTTTCCATGTTCTAGCAAGCAATACAAGTTGGGATTATTCCCTTAGCTAGGTGCGTTGGATTTATTAGTATGCAGAGGGTGATTCACCTAGCGACTAGCATGAATATTCCAGATTTTATGTGTGCTGGCTAAGCAAAGACAAGTTCACCGTAGCCACCCACCTTAGCGATGATTCGCCTCGGTAGAGCGATACGTCTGAGCGAGCCTCTGACAGTCCAAGCCAGATTCCTGTAGGGACAAGTCTGGATATCCTTTGCTTCTTGATCGAGGCAAAGCGGGTCGGGACAACTGCACGATTGCCGATTGAGACGGCAGTCCGCTTGAGCGAAACAGGGTGTTACATCCTACCCAACTTAGAAAAAGTCTCGTCCTCGAGACTTACTAAGGACAAGCAGTAATCTAGGGTTGAGACAATCCTAGACAAGTCATTTTTACTTGTTCATTTGGATATTCACTAGCACAAGCTTCGAAATCAGCATATCGCTTAGACTGGATCGTGCGCACCTTTGACATGCATTTCTAGTGTGAGCACGTCAACCAGCTTAGTGATAGCGAAGTCTCAACACTCGAGCTTCACCTTTTCTTAAGTCTTGGATGGTGCACTAGTTCAAGGCGTCCCTCGAATAGATGCATTCAACCAAACTTAGGGTTAGTGAAAATCGGACAAGCTACTAGCGATGCTCTCAAGGGTTCGCACAGGTTGGCACAAAGGCCACTCGCAGCATACAACCAGACAAGCAAGCATATCATTCAAAACGTATTTTGAAAATATTTAGACTTATTGTTGGAACATCCAATCGAGGCATTGAGAGAGAGCGTGCACATAACCCACGAACGAGCTTTCGAAACAGAGATATCGAATTGAAGTCCAAAGGCGTAGAAGCCAGGCTCTGATACCAACCTGTCACGCCCCGATCTCCCGCAGGCAAATCGGCCGTTCCCGCTAGGCGGGAATCACCCTCGCCAGCGCTCCCGCGGAACGATCGCTTAACCCATCCGGGCGTGATGCCGCACGAGCGTGAGCCACGCCCGTGCAAGGCCATGGTTCATTGGCTGGCGGCAAGAGTTCTAAGCCACAGAGTCGCACAGATTGTCCGAGTGCAGCGGAGCCATGAACGCATAGGCGATCGGTAACAGGTTCACTGAGTCGACAAATATAGCGGAAGCATAGAAACACAAGTTGAAATAAAGCAAGCTCTTTTATTGATATAAACTTGTGTTACAGGCGGCGTATAGCCGAGATTACAAGTCGCTCAAGCCTCTCTCTCTGAAACAGTAAAAGCGTGCCAAGTGACTACAATAGTGGATGATTGTACAGGCGATGGTCGGACGATGTTCACAACTTATGTCTTGTATAAGCGCTTCAGTCCCGGACGTACCGTTGCAAGGCTTCAAGGAAACTCCTGGCCTTAGCACGCACGAAGGAGGCGTCCGCACCGCACGAGGTTCTCCCGCACCCTGCACACAAACTGGTGGATTATCAGTACATTGAATGCACTGGTGGGGAAGCTACTCGCCCGCTCGACAAATCCAAACACGTAATACAGGTTCCGTGCACAACTATTGAGTTGTCTTTCTAGTTGCCTTAGGATCAGTTTCATGCAGATATTGAATAGCCTAACGTGTCGGGCAGTGCGTCGTGCAACATGAGAGGAAACACGACGAGACTTACCAACTTACCATCTCCTTCCCTGTCCAAGGCAAACATTGAGGCAAATATGTTAATTCAAGCACGGGCAAGTATAAGCATTCAGGAGGCAAGCATATGCAAGCACGAGGGTCATTTTATAACATTATCGTTCAGGTGTTTAGTCGATACGATGCAATGACTCGCATGCGGATAGCCGCTCAGCGAGGATGACTTATCTATATGAACAGGAGTCGCTGGCATAGCCATAAAGGACCAGTGTAGCACATGAAAGGAAATGAATGCAACGCACGGATCAGGAGCGCTACAGATCATTCCTTTCGAGTCAGGCGGCTACTTAGTATGTGAGCAAGAATGGCGTGAAGGATAAGTTCACAGGCGCTACACACCATTCTTCCCGAAGCAGGCAGACTAACAGGGGTTCCTGTCCGGATCGGATCGGCCCGGTGCCCCGGAGACCGTCCGCAGGAACTGAGATCAGGAGAATCTCACTTGAAACAAGTTGTCCGCGACATGCAGGTCAGGGTCAGGTACAGGAACAAGTTCAAAGCAGGATATATATATATGAACAAGTTATATGTAACAAGTTCGAGTCAGTATATATATATGAACTTATTGTGGCAGGAACGTTGATTCAGTAGTTTGCTCCATGAGCTGTGATTCAGGGATACATTTATTCAGGGCGCAGATTCCCTGGTTCGGGAATTATCTTGGTGACCTAACGGTCCCGGATACTTGCAGGTTCATTCAGGCACGGAACGACTACGTAGTAGTCTTCCGGGGTTTGGATGAATACAAGGCAACATACAGGCAGACAAGCATGCGTTTCTAAGGAACGTAAGCAGGCACGTTGCTCGGACCCAAAGGTAAGCCGAGAAGTGAAATCGTTAGGGGATTTAGCATACGAGGGTCTGAATATAAGCAGTATTTCATTTTCCATGTTCTTGCAAGCAATACAAGTTGGGATATTCTCTTAGCTAGGTGCGTTGGATTTATTAGCATGCAGAGGGTGATTCACCTAGCGACTAGCATGAATATTCCAGATTTTATGTATGCTGGCTAA
Source organism: Iris macrosiphon (assembly GCA_036927795.1). Lineage (NCBI taxonomy): Eukaryota > Viridiplantae > Streptophyta > Magnoliopsida > Asparagales > Iridaceae > Iris > Iris macrosiphon. Next base: position 148,220,650 of record JAYESA010000001.1, on the reverse strand, counting down.
GCAAAGACAAGTTCACCGTAGCCACCCACCTTAGCGATGATTCGCCTCGGTAGAGCGATACGTCTGAGCGAGCCTCTGAAAGTCCAAGCCGGATTCCTGTAGGGACAAGTCTGGATATCCTTTGCTTCTTGATCGAGGCAAAGCGGGTCGGGACAGCTGCACGATTGCCGATTGAGACGGCAGTCCGCTTGAGCGGAACAGGGTGTTACAGTATATGCCTCTCGGTACTGTCAACAAAAACTCATCTGGAGCGACAGAGTCTTCACCTTCGTCAGAGGAAACAGATGGGACTTCCTCTCTTCCAGCGGACTTATGAGGTGGCATCATAAAACTTCTACGCATATCAAAATCGCGATGGAAAGTATTGATGGCCACATAAAATTGGGCGTACGAATGGAGGATGCGCAACTCCATGGAGAGTGAAGTCGCGGGCACAGTAAAGGCTGCTCTAGTACAACCCATTATGAAGTACCGCCATCCTCTCGCTCCATCAATAAGTCCACATCTGGACTTGAAGCTGGTAATGGTGTTTTCCACATGCAATTGGTCATACCCAAACTGCCTGAGAGAACCGACTAGGCAGATAGGGCTCCAAGAAGCAATGGTCTTCACTTCTGTATAACAAATGGGAAGGTCTAATACAGACCAACCAATAAAAAGCTTCAGGAGAAAGAATGGTCTTCCCTTCACCTGAATCCTTAAGTCTCATCCCCTGTTGATTAAGATGTACAGTGGGGACGATACAAAAGAGCTTCCAGCTATGAACAAAATTTAATGCTCGCCGACAGTCTACAACGGTGGTCACGTTCCAAGTAGAATTCTTGTAATTTAACAAAAAATTATTTCCTGAACTACTGGTAGAGCCGGGAGACATCACCCTGGGGTTATGAAGAATTAAACATCCCATCAGATATAGGAACGGTAATTCTACCCTGGGAAAGCTTTCATGCCGTATTTCGTCTGTAAGCAGCCCATCAGTAATGGCCCTCAGGCCAGCTTGTATCCGGCATACCATGGCAGGGAGCAGACCCAGTCTTGCCCCAAATATCAAACGCACTGCAGGCCATAAGGTGTTACGATGAATGCGATCCGAAGATGCAATGCCTGGTACTACCAATCGGTGTAGCCATACAGAGAGGAAGCCAGCTAGTTAAGCTTCCCTTGACAGAGGCCTACGGCAATGCCTCATATAACTGTAGGCTTTAGCGCCTGCAGGATAATTCCCTATCCCTTCATCGAGAACTTGATCTGAAGCCCCAGCGTCTTTAATAAGGTCATCGACTATTTGAGCATTGAGCACGCTCAAAAAGTTCAAAGGCTTATCCCTGCTATCCACAACTTTGTCAGGCTTAGCATCTCTGGCCTGATGAAAGAAGAGATAGGACGCCCATTTGTTGGTATGAGCCAAATCCGAAGGCTCATTATAGAAGGTGGTGCACGTAAGATAATGGCTCATTAGCTCCTGGTATACTGCCACTACCCGAGGGTTTGTATCCTCCAGCTCCCTGTTTGTGGGAACATACTCTTCATAAGGAGTATCCCCCATTGGCAGTCTTAAAATCCCTGCCATCTCGTGAAGAGCCAATCCCAACTCCCCTAGTGGAGTGGCGAAAGTTCCAGTGAGCGAGATATACCGCTCCATCAAAGCCAAAAACATGTTGGGGTTGCGAGATATACTAGACATTACAGTCTTGCAGCTTACGCCAAAGATCAATAGTCTGTGCTTTTACGCTAAGACTGTAAAAACTTGAGTTTTTACGCTGGAACCTATTTCCGAGGTATAAAATTCAAGATTGGCAGTATACATAAAAATCTGACAGTCTGTGTTTTTACGCCAGACTGCCAAAATTGGAGTTGTTACGCCGAAATTTTCATCCAGAGCGTAACACTCAAAGTTTGTAGTATACGCCAAATTTCGACAGTAAAAGCTTTTACGCCAGACTGCGAAAATATAGAGTTTTTACGCTGACACATTAGGAATGTAGGCGTAAATGATAAAATATCTCTGTGCATCATCTTCCTCGAAGAGGCTCTCAGCACAGAAGATGACCTAGAGCGTTCACGTACAACGTGTGTGAAGGATTTTATTCGTTTTCTCGTCCCAAAAGCTTTACCTATAACGCCTGGTGCACAGCTTGACGGTGGGACACTTCGTTCAGAGCGAGGTTCATTCAGCCCAATGGGAGTTGCTCGTGCTTGAGCAGAGGAGCGAGAAGACGAGGCAGCTTTCTTTCCCTAAGAGGTGGACGTTGGTTTCGGTGCCATGGCTAAAACTCAGAGTTCTTAAAAGAAGAGACGAAGAAGAGCTCTTAAAGGAATAAAGGATTTTTGCAAAAGACAGATGAAGAGTTTCTTCTCTGAAGGCCTTGGGGTACTTATAGAGTTCAGATAAACTCTTCAAATTCCTAACCAAATCCGATATTTAATATTCGGTTATAATTGGGGAACACGTCAGCCTATCATTTAGGGAAGACGGACAGTCAGTGAATTCAAAAAGTTTTTCATGCAGAACAGATCTACGATTTTTACGCTAAGGAGCTTTTACGCTCAGAGGCTACAAATCTACGATTTTACACTCAGAGGCTATAAGTCTATGATTTTACGCCCGGATGCTTTTACGCTTGGTAGCTTTTACGCTCGAGAGGCTACAAACTTACGACTTCACGCTCAGAGGCTATAAATCTATGGTTTCACGCCCGGATGCTCTTATGCTCAGCAGCTTTTATGCTCGAGAGGCTACAAACCTATGATTTTATGCTCATCTATATTACGGATCTATGACTTTCCGCATATCTAAAAATACACAGGCCAGAGTATGTGTATATCTGAACAATTCTCAAGACAGCCAATTACAAGGGTTTACGCAGAATATGCTCCTTCTTGGCCTCAAAACATCCCAAGTACCCAAAAAATACAGAGTTCAGCATTGAAAATGACTCTTCTTCTTGGGTCGATTGGAAGTTCATCCAAAATCCAGTCAGAATCTTTTCTCTACAGTTCAAGCATGGCCAGTTTTGACAGCCATTTCTTGCCCTACTTCAAGGGATTTTCGGGAAATCATTCTTGAAGATGATGGTCTGAACAAGAATTCTTCTTATCAAAGAAGTGACAGTTCAGAATTCTACGCGACTCCTTTTCCAAAACAGCATGATAGTTTGGATCTTCAACTTATATGCTAAGCAGCTTTCTACGCGTCTTCAGCTACGAGTAAAAGATAGGACGAGATCAAATACTCTTTTTATCAGAGTCGGTGTAAAGTTATTCAGACTTCATCACAGCAAATATGGCAAATCATCAGAAGCGTAAAAGAAGACGATTTTATTAATCATGATTACATATGATGGAAATCCATTATACAAAGGATTTTTCATCTTCATGATTACATATGATGGAAATCCTTTTTCTATAAAGGGTTTCTCATTTTCATTTAGGATCACGCTAAGAATCTATTCTGCCAGGTTCTCATATTGGTGGAGATCTTTTTCGTCTTCTACAGCATTTAATCAGCTTCCGCGGCCGATTAACAAAAATATGATTAATGGCGGGAGGATACAAAACTTGGCTTGTTTAAATTATTCAAGAGCCCACCCTCCGTACGCCATGACAGATTGAGTTGAGGTTTTTGTAAACCCCCAGAGATTTAGCTATTTTAATTTAATATAATATTTAAAATTATTATTTTTATTATTAATTTGGATTAAGTAAACAAAAGTATCCCTTAAAAATATTTTCCGTAAATTTAATTTTTAGGAGCATAACATTAGCCATTATCTCCAAACAAATTTTATATGCATGATCTAGACGAGCCCACCTTAATTTATGATTATCATATCCCACTCAAACATATCTCTTTGTGCTCTATTTTTAATATAAAATATTCGGGTCAAAAACTTAATTTCTAGCACCTACAGTGCAACCGTTGACCATTCCAATTTAAATTGGAGATCCAATTTCGACCAATTCTTTCGACCTAATGTATGATCATGATCTATACTAGGTCTAAGACACACATGATACCTGTATCCTACTCTATTGAACCTCTATGTGCTACCTACCCTCATAGTCACAAATGACCAATTTTCTAGTGAATCGAACCAACCTAGTCAAACTAAACCGCAACGACCCAAACCTGACCCAACTAGAAGTAGTTGAACTTAACCTAGGTTGACTAAGCTAGGTTTGACCATCCATATTAAACATCATTTCAGTTTTGTACAGCCATAGATTTATTAAATCATTAGGGCAGAATGTGAAAGGAAAGGGGTTATAACTTGTGACCTTTCCTTACCCCCATTGGTAACTCCAAACCCTTCCCCTCCCCACTAGGCTGTCCATAACCCCCCTCTCTTCACCTCTCCCATTAGAACCACCTGAAGAAAACTTTTTCCTAACTCTCTTCCTCATATTTTCTATTCAGAAACCATCTCCAAATTCCTTCTCTATCTCCCTCCACACCTTCATCCATCCAACCCTACCCAGGCTGAATCTTAATTCAGCAATACCCCCACCAATCCGGCCCTATCTCCCTCCACAGTAAGTATCTTTCTCTCAAATTTTGTATGCTTCTTCCTATACCTGTTCTTATCACTTTCTCTTCACAAACCTTCCTCAAAATTCAATCTAAGTTTCTCAAAAAACAGCCCTCCATCAGAGGTGTCCAGGCTGAATCCGAATTCAGTGTATCCTCTTCTCAGGCCATTCCACCACCTCCATAGCCTCCAAACCACCACTACAGCACCCAAATATTCTTCTCCTACCTCTCCTTAACAAGTTTCATTTATAACTAAGAACCTAAATTATCCTACAACTCCCCCAAATACCCCTTACAAAATGAAGACACCCTGCTGAATCCGCCAGCAATAGCACCACTTCAACACCTTATTGCCACCAATTCCAGCACTAAAACCCCTTCAAGAACTACCCTATCTTCATCCTCTACCTCTCTCCTAATCTCTCTAATCCGCAAAGTACTTGGAGAAATGTTTTGAAGCCCCGGACAGTAGCTACGAGACGAAGTGTCCAAATCTGGACAGATTTGTGCAAGCAGTGCACAACCCTCTTTTGCCTTCCCATTTCACTTTGGTAAGAGCTCCAACTCCTCCTACTCAACCCTTTCTACATGTACTTCATATCCTTATTAAATTTTACTAAATTTGTATTCATATTTTTATGATATTATACCAAGAATATTTATTACTTCTCATGTCTAGACTTGAATGTTATTTATGCACTTGTTGTCCTATTCACTTTGCCATGATCTAAAACCCAAGCAACCACTTGCAAAATATAATTTTTACTCTAATTATCACTAAATTTCAGAATGTATAAATTTTGTTTAGGGTGTTATATATAAATAAATGCATGGTTGAGACATGATTAAATATTGTGCAACTAGTAGTGCATTTTGCCTAGGTTTTGTGATAGCTAGTTTTATTGTTTATAAATACTATGTTGGAATATAGAAGATGTCATGCTAAGGTTGTTCACTAGTTATAATAGTGCTTGCACACATGTTTCATGACAAATACAAGAAATAAATGAGGTATATGCCATGATCTTATTATAAATTCAGATTTGACTTGTCTATGTATACTTGATATTTTGTAGTAGAACGAGAGTTGTATATAGTTGGATGAACGAATATACTTGAGAAATATAGTATGTGATTGTTTGTGATGACCCTAACTTGACCTATTGTTAATGCTCATGTGCATGTTTTAATAGACAAAACTAACCCTAAGTTGGTTAACATAGTTTGACACTTAGTGAATACCAAGGTTGATGATATATTGTATATGGAAATCTAGTGTGAGAACACCTAGTACCTATATGAACCTTCGTTATAACCATGTTTATGAGGCTTGATGATGTTATGTGACTAGTAGGCTTGGTGTTACACACTTTCTTGGTCCTTGACTAGTGAACCTTAGCCAACCTACTTTGTTAGAACCCCAAATTATTTTAGACTCTAAATAATTGATGGCATTGTATAAGTGGTATCCTTGATTAAATTAGACCCTAATTGTCTAATGATTAATGACGTAGAATAGTTGTACTCTTGTGCATGCTTAGTGAACCATGTCATAGTAACTAATTTTATGATATTATATATTTAGGCTCTTGGGATCGCACGAGCGTGAATTCGAGAGCAGGTTCTTTGTATTATCAACTTGGAGTTCCAGGCAAGTGTACCTTGCCAACTTGCAGTTCTGTTATTTATTACTTTGACTTAATTATAAAATTGTTGTACATGCTTAAACCTAGGGCCGTGTGACTTACTTAGCGTCCGATTAATAGTCGGGTGCCAACCCCGTACGCGGAGTTGGGTACGTCATCTAGAAATGGACATTCGTGACCCTTTACATTATAGTACTTGTTTTCATCAAGTACATTATAACCCAGGACACTTGACACCATACATATGACAGAATCTTCCTGAGATATTCATGGTGATTCTGTATAGGATGCAGGTTTGACATAGACATTATATTTATAGAGATTATATGACTGGTTGCATTAGATATGATCTCATGTGACATGGACATGAGACGTTATGGACATGAGACGTGTGGTTACATGGGGTGGGGAGAGACACACATGCTACAGGCTGTTCTATATATATCTACTACTATTGTGAGGTTGTAGACTCTCGAGCAGAGCTAGACCCATTACTTGTTATTACTGCTACCGGCTCTCCGACACAGAGCTTGTAGCGGTCTCAGCCTGAGTACTAGTGATGCTCTCACTTGCATTTCACATAGATGGATACATAGTTACCATATTTATTTCATTTACTCTTACATTGTATTTATTTTGGCATGTTGTTTCTTGTACCTTGTTACGTCCCTCTGAGGACCTGGTCCCTTGCCAGTTTTGCAGCATAGACCGTTGTGAAGCCTGCCTGGAGTTGCTGATGTGTGTTGCTTTGTCTTGCAGGAATTGGTGCCAGGTACTTATATCTTTTCTTCCGGAGTCATGGTTATTATTCATATTATTTATTCATCTGCTGATATAGCCTAGTTTTATAGACTCATATTCCTTTCTCGAGTCTATTCGAGCTTATGTGTTACTGGCGGCCGACTTTAGCACATGTAGCTCATTCTTGTATATTCTGATTAATGTGGATTGAGGCATAGATATTTATATTTACTTGATTATATAGATAGTGACCATTTTAATACAGCTTATACGTATTCGAGTCGGACCAGAGTTTGGTCGAATGCGTAGCTGGCATGTTACGTATTCCTAGTCATACGTATTTTGGGACTGGGGCGTGACAGTTTTAGACCCAACTCAATACTGGAAGACAGGGCCAGTTTGTCTGCCCTCGTCCACCGTCGTGATGGGAGAAAATACAGCTTGCAAGTTGTGTGCTCGAATGTGACCCTTCCACTCTCCTGGACGAATCGCCATATAAAATTGCTGATCATCCCGAGCAAAGGAAGCTATGATATCCTTCCATGATCCATCGTTGCAGAGGACATTTGCTCGAAGATGCCTTCTTTTTCGGCTCCTTACATGCTGGAAGAACATGATCTTCTTCTTCTCCAAGTCGACCCGACGGATATCGGCAACCATCTCTGTGTGGTGAAGGAAGTGTGGAAAAAAAAGGTTAACTCAATCGCCTTTATATAGGCAGAGGAGAACACACTGAATCCCAACAAACTCCCAAAAATTCTCCGAGAAATTAGCCCCGAGGAACTAGTCAGATTTGACCGTTTCATGCTTCATTCAAAGTGTTTCAAATTATGAGGAATTTGAAAACTTTGAAAGGGGTCTTGTAGAATCATGAAAAATACGCTACAGTATTATACGCAGTATGCATAAAACCTGCGTAAAGCAGAGTTTTAGTGCTATGTGGCGTAAGACATGACTTCAGAGCCATCAGCGTACAGCAGAGCTTCAACTCTAGTACAGCGTAAAATATAGCTCTAGAACAGCCCGCGTAATGCAGTATTTCCAGACTGTTTCAGCGTAAAAAGGTTGTTACATCGCTACTTTGGCGTAAAACCTGCTCGCTTTTAATGCAGTGGGAAGTTGTACGGGAAACTCTTCGTATTCCTCGAATGAACCTGTCAGATCATGCAGTGAACCTGACTCCTGACAAAGGGTACTGCACAAATATCCAGACGACGGCTGTAATGATGGTTCGGCACAGAGACCCAGACCGTCGTTTAGTGACATTTTCTTGATACAAATTGCTTGTACGCAATCAAGGGAATACGCTGCCTAGTTTTACACAGGCAGCCATGAGCTTTTACGCTCAAGAGGAGACAAAACTGACCGCCACATCAAAAGCTGCTCTTCGTACAAAGCCCGAGGCATGTCTCTGCAATTAATGCGCAAGATGAGGGCAGATCTCTGCATTTAATGCACGAGATTTGGTTCTACTTTCAAAGAGTGGGTGAGCCATAATTATGGCTAATACGTCCACATCACCACCTCTGTATATTACGCCATCAGGCTATTTTTAGCTATAGGAGCACGCTGTACGCTATCTCCTTAAAATACGCTGACCTGGCTATTTTCAACTATAGGAGTACGCCGTATGCTATCTCCTCGAAATACGCCAACTCAGGCTATATTTGCATTGGTGTGTGATAAGGCTATTTTGTCCAGAATACGCTCAAGACCTCAGTCAAGGAGAGTCGGCTATCTTTTATGTCAGAAACCTATCTATGCAGCATCAGGCTTCTACGCCTACTTGGCTTCTATGCCAACCTGACAGCTATTGGGTTTCTATGCATATATTTCAGCTATTGGGCTTCTATGCCTATTGGGCTTCTACGCCTACTTGGCTTTTACGCCATCAGAACAGCTATGTGGTTTTTACGCCAACGAGACAGTTACTTGGCTTCTACGCCAATCATCTCTACGCGATGGGCAGTTACTTACGTGGCTTGTATGCCATGATCTTTGCAGCAGTTATACGCATTATCTCTTAATGGGACATGCGTCACACGCTTATTCAGAAGATCATTTATACGTGGGTAGCAGTTATGATAACCGTCGCATAAAAGGTGCAGTTCTCTCTGCTGTTCAAGTTTCTACGCCTATAAATAGAGACCTCCGTCCATGGAGGTCAGAGGTCGAAAGAGGCAGATTTCGGGGAGAGGTCGGATTTTATACAGAGAGTAGTGATCGACGATCTTGGCATCGAGCATCCACTCCCTCTTACAATCTTTGAAGCTATTCCTTCTTCTACAGCACTTCTTCATCATCGTGTGGTCCAAGGGACAAAGTGATCGACTGCAGATCAGACTCCTATAGCAATATTTATCCAGATTAAATTTTGTACTTAACATCCTCGTATAGGATTAATAGTACTTCTTGTTTGTAAACCTAATAAAGGGTTTTGTATAAGCCTAGTTTCATTTCTTTCGTTTATTATCAAACATGCGTTTGTCACGTTGTTGGAGTCTGTGACTTCTTCGGGGATATCCTCGTAGAGTTTTGAAGTTTTTGGCACTGGATGGGCTTCAAGGAAATCTACCAACGCCTGACCTTTGACCGCCTTCTGTGGGACGAATACCATGTCATATGGTAACAGCAATATTGCCCATGTGGCTAGGTGAGATTTGAGGATGCTAAGTTTTGTCATGAGGACCAGATTAACTCGCGAGATCATATTGATGGTTTGTCTTGCCACATAATATCGGGTTTTTTGGATGGCAAAGACTAGAGCAAGGCACTCCTTCTTGATGGGGTTGTACATCTGCTCCGTGCCGGCCAACATCCTACTAAGATATTATATGGCCTTCTCGTGATCTGCATCGCTTGTCTGGGCTATCAGAGCGCCGAGAGAGTGAACCCTTGCTCGCACATATAGCATAAAGGGTCTTCCTACCACGGGGACCACCAATACTGGGGGATTCATGAGGTACTCCTTGATGTCAAAAGCGCGTTGGCATTCTTCATTCCAGACAAAGGAGACTCCCTTCTTCATAAGCTGAGTGAACGACCGACAACATCCAGAGAGATTTGATATAAATCTTTTTATGTAGGCCAGTCTTCCTTGAATGCCACAAAGTTCTCTGAGTTTTTTTGGTGGACGCATTTCAAGGATCGCTTTGGTCTTGTCAGGGTCTACATGGATACCCTTTGAAGTTAGGATAAAACCCAAGAATTTGCTGCTGGAGACCCCTAGAAATGATTTGGTAGGGTTTATCTTAAGCTGGTGCGTACACATGAGGTCGAACATAATCTTGAAGTCTCTAAGGTGATAATCTTTGGAGTGACTCTTGACGGCGATGTCATCAACATAACACTCGACCATCTTGCGTTGATGCTCACGGAAGATGGTGCTCATAGCTCGCTGGTATGTAGCACATGCGTTCTTCAGACCGAAGGACATGATTGTGTAGCAGTATACTCCTATCGGCGTTTGGAACGATGTATGCTTCTGTTCGTCAGGAGACATCTTGATTTGATTGTAGCCAGATAATTTTCCCATAAGGATATACTCCCGAAGCCACATGTATTGTCGATTATTATGTCTGTGATTGAAAAGGGGAATTTGTCCTTAGGGCAAGTCATATTTAGATCACGAAAGTAAATACAGATCCGAATCTTCCCGTTCTTTTTTACAACATGCACGATGTTGGCTACCCAATCTGGATGTTATTCTTCGCGGAAGAAGCCATTAGCTATCAGTTTATTGACTTCAGCTTCGATAGATTTTATAATGTCTGATCGGAACCACCATTGCTGCTTCTTGACAGGCTTATCATCTGGCAAGATATTGATCTTGTGGACCATGATTTGTGGGACCAGTCTTGACATGTCTTCGTAGCTCCAAGCAAAGACATCAATGTATTCCCTGATGAGCTGAAGCAAAAATTCCCGATCCTCATCAGTCAGACTCTTGCTGATAAAGATAGATTTAGGGGATGATTAGTTACCAAGATTGACTTATACGAATTTGTTCTCTGTAGGAGGTTCTCGTTGTTCAAACCATAACTCTTATTGTGCGTCTAGGCGTTGGGCCTACGGTTCTACTTTAAAGGGTTTTGGTAGATCCTCGTCGTCTTCCTAAGGGTCAGCTGATACCATGTTGGCAGACAATGTTTTCTTGAGCATCTCCCTGATACTGACGTCGGAGTCCCAAGAGGAAGACTCTGAAGAGTGAGCGTATAACTCATCTTCTTCATCTGAGCCTTCCTATATTCTGGGAGGCGTAACGTACCCTAAGTCATGCTTGGTATTATGGTAGTAATCCTTGGATTTTCCTGTCGGAACGGTGAGGCGTACGGGCACCCATCGACCTTTGCCATAATTCAGACCTCGGGTGGTTGTAAGATCATACCCAGTCTTCTGGATGAGGTGTTTGGCTTGACCACTGAACCGGTATAGTTGTATTTTGCCGGTATTAAATTCTGGCTCTTGTTCCTTCGGGATGAAGGACCGGGGGCATTCAACCCTGCCTAAGATGATGGGTTTGTCTTTCCTCCTCCTCCTTGCTAGAACTGTGAAGTAGGAACCTTGGCTAGGAATGATCTAGTTTACTGCATAGGTAGTAGTCACATGTGTCTGTAGGCGCAGGTCTAGACCGTGCTCTAGGGAATACAGTATGCTTATATGTGCAGCTTCACAGTAGTTCAAAGATAGCCCTTTATTTATAAAATATGGTATCTTTTCTTTAGGAATTACATCATCCAGAGAAAAGACATTTGCGTGAGCAACTACGTACTCCTCCAGCTCATCCTTTCCAAGATATGCCCCCGATGTGAGCTACGACTTTGGAGGTTTACTGTACAACTTTACTACCAGAGGCTTGGACGTTGCAAAGGCAGTAGAGCATCCTTTGGAGGTTGACTCAGCCTGTGAAGGCGAACAACCAGAGGTTCGGACATGGTGTATTGTGCCGGACCTTCCTTCAGAGGTCGATTCGTCCTATGAAGGCGGATGACCAATGGTTCGAGTGCTTTCCTGTATAGTTTTATGATGAGGGGAGAGGTTGTGTCGGTAGCACATGACTTTAGATGAATTCTCAAGGGCTTTTCTGGTGTTGTCCCAGCCTCTGCCTCATCATCAGCGTCATTGCCATCTTCATCTTGGTAGACCTATTTTTAAAGGATAGAATCAGAGTAATATGCTTCGATCCCTTTGAACAGATCAACATTAGCAAACTCTGTTTTGACTATGTCGTATTCATCGACATACTTCCGACACTAGTGCAAGGTCGATGGCATGATCATATATTTATTTATCCATGGGCGTCTGAGCAAGATATTGTAGGATACATCTACGTCAATGATGTAGCAAGTGGCCACTGTTTTTAAGTTGTTGATCTGGAATTTCAGGCGAATCTTGCCCAGAGGGTAGCTTCTACCTGCGTTGAAGCCAGTGATATCAGTATTGGTGGTTACTAGGCGATGCATCGAAATGCCCAAGGTCTGAAGCAGACTCCGCGAGATGATGTTGATTGATAAACCGGGATCTATGTGCATCCGGTCCACCTTAATGGCACCAATATACCCTGTATAATACAAGGGACGGTCATGTTGGTTATTTTCTAGTAGCATGTCCTGTTGCAAGAATGTAATATTAGGTATCGCCTCTATCACATTGTTGTAGTGGGGGCATGCGATGGGATCATCATCTGGCGGCTTGACCTGCACCAGGTAGGTGACGACATTTTGCAATGCCTCGCTAAGAGCAGCCCGAGTGTCTTTGGAGAGTCGGAGAATCTCGAATAGAGACAACTTTGCTGGAGTGTTGGCCAGCTATGCCAAGATATCAAAGTTGTAGGCCTTCTCCAGTCCATGGGCTGTATTTTTGTGCAGCGGTTTGTCGAAGTGAGTATCTTTCTACTTGGACTTATCCGCTGCTAGAGGCTGGGATGAACCCAGATCGGATACTACAGGTATGACGATTAAAAGTGTACCATCATCAGGGATATCGTATTCTCGTTGGTACGCCAGTACTGATCTTGTTGTTCCAGCTATAACTTCCTCAGATGGGAGAGAAATCGTGTAGCAGGACTTGGACTTCTTGCCCTTGGACTTGGTGGCAGAAGATGTTGTCTGCTGCATCAATTCTGGAGCAAGGTCAGGGTGAACCCACATGACCTCCCCACATAGCGTAGTGAGATGTATCAGCCCGACCGTTTGGTCACGAGCTGGCAGAAGATTGACATCCTCCATCGTTTTCCTGGGAATTGGGATTACCCCATCCCGGGCTTTTATCGTCGTAAAGTTTTCAAATTGGAGCGATACCATGTTAGCGATAATCGTCTTGTCATCGATATCCAAGGTAAGGGCCTTAGTATTGAGCAGACGCTAGATATACCGCTTCAGCGTGTAGCAGTCCCACGTCGCATAATAGACGTAATGATGGTGATGGCAGTACTTTGGATTATTCTCCTCGGCTGCCTCGACAAGGCGTTTGGCGTCGGGGAGCCGAAGCTTACCACCCTTCTTCAGTATGTCAAAGATGGGAATGCCATCGTTATCTTCGAAGGAGTTGGTCTCCTTGGGCTTTGAAACCTTCGTCGGCTTTTACTCGGGCTTATTGGTTAAGTTGGCCACCAAGGCCTGCTTCTCTTTTCCATCGTGGCTGCTGTTGTCGTTTTTGTTGTTGTTGGGATATTTTTTCCTATCATCAGCGATAGGGATCTATATTTCCAAGAGCCGGGCGTCTTTGACCTTCTTCTCAGAGCTGACAACGCTAATGATGAACGTCGTCAAGTCTTTAAACTGACCGTCGTTCATCCAGAGGCTGACTGCTGGAAGTAAGTTTCTGTGGCACATGTCCATTAGTATCAAATCGGGATTGCTTGGGGGCAACCTCACACTGCTTGTGGAAACGGTCGATATAATTTTAGATGAGTTTCCTTTCCCCTTGGGTAACAACCATCAGGGAGGACATCGTCATGCCACTTCCTCCGTATAGAATCTTTAGATAAAAAGACTCTTGAGGTCGTCAAATGACAAGATGTAGTTATCTTGTAGGCTACAAAACTAGTCGAATGCTACCCCGGACAATGTCCCCACAAAGAGCTTAGTGAGGAGTGCGTCACTGCGAGGTAGGTGCCCTGTTGCAGTCTAAAAATAGCTCATGTATTGACGGGGGGAGGTCTTCCCATCGAATGGGTTCAAGTTGAAGGGCTTGTACTTGGGCGGGTATGACACATCCCTCCCCTCGCGAGGGTATGATTGTCGTATCCCCAGCTCGCATAGTGTGTCCCGGTTGCCCATGGAATCTAGGCGAGCTCAGAGTTCCCGGACTTCCTTCATTTCTTCTCTAGCTTCGTCTCCGACGAAAAGGGCAGATGAGCCAGGCAGATGGTAATTTTTGCCTATGGGCGGAGCGATTGCATCAGAGTCCGCGTTGGTCCCAGGGTCCAAGCTTGCTTTTCCAGAAGACCTTGCTAGTTGGTAAGCCATGTTTGCTTTAATTTCCAGTATTGCCTGAGTCAGGCTTGCATTGATGAACTCACCGTCTGAATCGTGGCCTCAAGAGCCTCAAGGCATTATCAGTCGCTAGGGCCTTCATGATTGTCCCCTACCATGTATACAGTCCTCACATGGAGAAAGATGGATGGGGCAGTGGTTGCCGCACTTTTCGTCTCAGATTCTTACCGGGCGTAGTCATTAGGTAGCGTCGCCTCCTTCTCAGATTCGGAGAGAATACTACCCCCAGCATAAGAGGCTATGTTATCTTGACGAGGGCGAATCCCCGCCTTCTCGAAACTTTGAATTATTGTATAGGTCTGGGAGATCACTACCCCAGCTTGTGCAACCCCCAGGGAACCTAAGGAAGAACTACCCCAGCTGCTGATAGCTTTTTCTTTGGGCGGGTACCTTAGAAAATACCTTCTGTAGGTCCCACTACAGATCCTCCTGGTAGTTGCCTTCTCGATGTATTTATTGAGAGTGACAGACTGTAGGTACTTGGCTTCCTTCCTCGCACGGTGGAAGGGTCCTTCTGAGTAGAGTAACATGACACGAATGGTAGTTCCTCCTCCTCTGGTGTTTGTACCTAATTTCTGGGTTGTTGTAGGCTAGGTGCCTTCGGATGCAGTCATTGGAATATCGGTTGCTTGTTTGTTGGCACTGCTGCTTTAGCACAGCAGCAGTTGATGATGATGTTGGCACAAGGGAATCCTGGAGGGGACACCTCACATGCCATTGTTGCTTCCCTCGCTTTGCGCTTATGGTTGATCATGTTGCAAAAATCAATCGAGGGCTGATCCACCTTTACACCTTTGTTATGAGTCCGGGTAGACCGAGCACATAGGTGTGTAGATATTGCTTTTGTTCCCTGATCTAGGGTTCAAACAAGAACTTTTCCAAGATCATCAATGGAAGACTTTTCCTTTTGCTGCTACGGACTGGATGCACGGGGCAGTTTTATATAACTTTCCATCAGGGGCCAGCATAACGGTTAGCGGTGCCTGCTGGCGGTCAACTAAATAGACGGTTGCTTGAGCTTGACGAGCTCTCTCTACCCTAAAATTTTTCGACTTAGCACGTGCATGTGCATAGTACAAAGAGTCCAAGTTTTGATTTTCCTTGAAGCGGTGCATGGGAGCATGGCCGAATAAGATTCTGTCAAAGACAGAGCTTCTGGGGGTGTCAGAGATGCAGGCGGTTGAGCTGGAAGTCGTATACTGATTTCTTCTTTACATCCTTCGTTGTGGCCGCATGGGCTATGCATCAACCTTGAAACCCCTGGCATCGTATTGTTTTCCTCTGCCATAGTTCGGGTGCTGAGCATTCTCCTTTTCAGACCAGGAGGCCGCATGAGCGGGGACAGCCTGAGTGAACACATGTTTTGCATCATCAGTATCAGAAAAAGAGATATAGAGCGCATGCTCCATAGTTGGGTGAGCCACATCGGCCTTTTCTATCCATGTCCTATGGGTCTTCAAGTGGTGAGCACCCTTATTGTTAGAAGGGGTTGCCGCATAAGCAGTGGACGAATGATGTGTGGTCCCTGCGGCAGAGAGAGAGACAGGAAGCGCATGCTCCGTAGTTGGGTGAGGCTCAGCGGCCTTTACAACCCACGTACTATGGGTCTTCTTAGGATTTGCTAGCCTTGAAAAAGGACTAATGCTTCCCTCCGAGAGCATCTTCTCGAAAGCCTGCTGGTCAAAGCGGACCACCAGAATTCTTTGAGTTGATCCGAGCTTGGCTGCGTCAGATTGTTTCACAACTTTCTCATCAGAGGAGAAAGAGATGCCCAGCAGAGTCACCATCTTGTTCGCCATTAAATGAGTTCTTGCAAACTTTGTATTTAACAAAACAAAAAAGAGTACAAAGAATCCTAAACAGAATTATCTAAGTATAATATTTTGATCTGGGGTGTAACGATGGACAAAGAGTGTTGTGGCAGCTCTTTACTCCATTGACGATCCAATGCAGGGTGAGAAAGCTTATATTCTCTCTTTGCTCATCTCGGTATGCTCTCTTTCTCTCTCTATGTTGGCGACCCTTGTGTGTCAGTCCTCTCTCCCTCTATCCGTTCCTCTATCCGTTCTATGGGGCATGACACTCGGGTATATATAATTCATCCTTGGTGGGGCATATATTGGACCGCATGGATGCTAGAGGGTGTCATGTGTGCCTCCTTAATAGGGTACAGCTGTAATAGTAAGCGGGCCATGCTGTCACATGGGCTCTTGTTAGAATCTTTTGTTGCTGAAGATCTGGGTGGTTCTTGTCCTTTGTGAGCGTGACTTGGTCAGCTTGACATATAGTCCGCACTTGGTTGGAGAGAATCACTCTTGTCATAACAGAAAGATTTGGTCTTTATGTGAGTCTGAAACACATATGGCCAAAGACGTATGGCACGCATGGAGTCTGGGACACCTGGGGCCAGAAATGCATGGAACACATAGAGCCTGGGACGCATGGGGCCAGGAACGCATAGGACGCATGGAGTCTGGGCTGCATGGGGTCAGAGATGCATGGGGCCGCATAGAGTCTGGGACGCATGAGGTCAGAGACGTATGGGACCTCATGGAGCCTGGGACACATGGGGCCAGAGATGCATGGGACCGTATAGAACCTAGGACGCATGGGGCCAGTTATGTTGTACACGTGGCGCTACACATCCATAGAGAGTGAAGTTATGTGCTGACGTGAGACTTTTGTTGTTTAGTATGTTTACGTCTTTTGAGGCATTCAGAAAATCTTTTTTGTCAGAATTCGGTATTAGGGACAATCCTGTTGCTAGGATGACGTGTCAGGTCCATCTGCGGCCAAAGCTATTTTGGCTGATTGGGACGTATGGATGTCGCCTTATTGGGCCGCAGGATAATTCTGTGGCCCAATCTCTTCCGGGCTTTACTTTGGGGCACATGGATGCATATTTTTTATGCTTCTATAAACCTGTCCTGCCTTGTCCAGTGAGAAGACTCGCTTGAGACAAAAAAATTCAAACTTGGCCCTTCAGGACTTCAGACTTTGACTTTCAAAGGCGCGCTCGGAGTCCCACTCGGTCGAGGCGAATCATCGCTAAGGTGGGTGGCTACGATGAACCTGTCTTTGCTTAGCCAGCATTCTAAAAAAATACGGACGATCCATGCTAGTCGCTAGGCGAATCACCTATTGCATGCTAATAAAGAAGTGAACCAACCTAGCTAAGAAAATAATCCCACGCTGCTTGTGTAGAACTTGGAAATAAATCGGCTGAACGGAATAGCATGCTCGCCTTACGGTTATTATAATCTTATTTTCTTGCATAACTTATTTTTGCTATATGTTCCTTATAGTATACTGCTTCATATATTTGAAATGCTCGTCATATAGATAATGCCATGACCTGGATGTATAACACGAAACATGGTTCACTCACCTGAGGCATGAAGGCTATAAAAATAGTCATTTCCGAGCCAAGTAACGAAAATATGGAAAGGCTTCGGGACCATAAGGTCGCCAAGGCAGTTTTTCGTACCGGGAATTGCATAATAAAATATTAGAAGAAGTGATAAAAAAGTAATCAAAATATCAAGTAAATGAACTGGACTGCAATGTGCAATGATAAGTAATGAAGAGCAAAAATTGCTCAAGATAGCTGTAGCAGGCTCATGCTGCGCTACCACTATCGCCGCTTAAGAACAAGAAGTGAAAAGATAAGTAAAAGAAATAACTAATTAAAGAGACTTGCATCATCGTGGAAAACATGTGCACAAGATTTTTATGGTTCTTGCGAACGGCCGTCGGGGCACACCGGGCCCGATTAGACCTAGGTAGAATCTTGATAGCAATGGGTGATTCGGAAACTTAAAGTCGAACTTGCTATCCGTATTGCAAGGATCGTTGTCTAACCCGTTATGGTCCATAATGGCTTGTGGTGCCAGCGATATTCATATAGATTAAGTAAAGCTTGAATACGGCAATCCGCGTATGGATCATTTGCATTAGAATAAGTAATCTATGCAACCTGAGTATTATGATCATTTGAATAACCTGAGTAATATGCCTGGATCTGAGTGACAAAGCAAAATGAGGATTAAAATCTAAGCAAACTTGTGCACCTGATTTAGAAACACGCTCGTAGCATACATGTAATCGCTATACGATTCTCTAATTATATATATATATATATATATATATATATATATATATATATATATATATATATATATATATATATATATATATATATATATATATTTGTGCTTGATTAACTTGGTTTACACTTGGACAAGGAAGGACGAATGGTAAGTTGGTAAGTTTGTCGTGTTACCCTTATATCGTACGGTGCACTGCCACACGAGTTAGGCTTTATATCTTATGCCATGAAACTGATTCTAAGAAAATACTTGAAAGACAACTTAATATATTGTGCACATAAATAATTTAACGTGTATGGATTTGTTGAGCGAGCGAGAAGCCTCCCCACTAGTGCATTCAATGTACTGATAACCCACCAGATTATGTGCAGGATGCGGGAGAACCTCGTTCGGTGTGGAGTTTCCCTTCGTGCACGCTAAGGTGTAGAGATCAATATGGAGCCTTGGAGTATTACGTAAAGAGCTGAAGCACATATATATGACATAATATTGGAATATCGTCTATGTGTCATCCCATGTTGTAAGCCGCTTGGCACGCTTTTATTGTTTTGAGAGAGAGAGCATGAGCGACTTGTAATCTCGGCTTAGCGTCGCTTGTAATACTTATTCAAAATCGATAAAGTACTTATTTTATTTCATACTTATGTTCATTTTATGCTTCCGCTATAACAACCTTGAGAACTAGTTATCAAACGGCCGTTTACTCGTGTCATTCAAAATTCTGTTGTGTTAGAGACTATCTGTGTGACTATGTGGCTTAGTCATATCATCGCCTGTTGGACCTTGGCCTTGCGTGGGAACTGTTTATGCTCATGCGGCATCACGTCCTGATGGGAACGGTCGTCCTGCAGTAGCACTGACATGGTGATCTGAGTCTAGCGGGGACGACCGATCCTGCGGGAGATCGGGGTATGACATATTGGTATCAGAGAACGGCTTTACGTCCTTGGATTTTGTATCAATTCTCTCAGTTTTGAAAACTCATTCATGGGTTATTGATATACACTCTTTCTCATTGTTCCATTGGGATGTTCCATACAATGAGTCTAAATATTTTCATAAGTGCATGTGACTGATTGCTTGAATGAGAATATTATGCGAGGGACTTTGTGCCAAAATGTGTCAGACTTTGTGGGGATAGACTCGTGCTAGAATTGACAAGTTATGTGAGAACTCGAATACCTATACGTGAATACTAAGCGGGTTAGTGTGCGAGATAGAATGTCATTCGGACGATTAGCTATGCACATAGCCTTTCGGCTAAGTTGTTGAGTATCGCGCGCCAAGTCCCTTTGGTGCGAGCAAGTTTGCGAGCGAGATTATAATATCGTTGAGATAAGGATAAGTCAGTTTTAGAATGGCAACCGATAGAAATATTATCAGATTATCGCTAAGGAGAATATAGTAGATCGTGTTGGATTTTGAGGAATGGTTCAGATGGTTATTCGTGTCGATAAGTTATGACTCAAAAATATAGTTTGTATGGATGACTATCGATAGAGGAATATGCTTGACTAAGATTTATTAAGATGACCCATAGGGGTCGTGCTTGCGTTTAAGGGACAAACTGGATGGATTAATGTGAACACAATTAAAGAATTATCTGGATGAATCGGTTCCTGAGTGATGTATGTGATAGCTCAGAAATGAATAAGCGATTTGAGGATAGAGTAAGATTTAAAGATTTATAGAGTATAGCTCGAACCCTGAGAGGTGTATTGATCATCTTAGAAATGTTCGAGCAAATCGAGAATTTTGGGATAGCAAATGAGTCAAGCAGCAAATAACGAGATTGTGTGAAGCCTTTGTATAAGTAATGCCTAGAAAGTAACAAATTCAAATGTCTCGTGCGAGAGTTGGGTCGAAAAATTAAAAATATGTTGAGCAAGTAATAAGGATTATATCGATTAAGGATTTCGAGTATTGGAATCAATATCTTGTTCAAGAAAACATTATGGATCATATGAGTGATTTTGAATTGAATCAAACAGATTGAAACTTGTATTGAGATGGAGTAATCGAGGATGCAATCATGAATTAGCGCGATAGAAGATAGCACGCATAGAAAATCAAGATTGAGTAGGATATCGCTCGATAGAGTTTTGCTTGAGTACGTATGTTGTGGTTTTGAATTTGGAATACTTTATACGATATCAATAAGTTGGAAGATAACACAGATTGATACAAGTTAAAGAATTATGTGGTTCAATGATTGAGGTAGGCGATAATGGACTTAATCTTGAATTTGGATGAGCGATCCTGAATCTAGTTCGAAAGCTAACACTCAATATCAGGCCCAGATAAGAACAGTTATCACGCGGGAGCACTGGCGTGGTGATTTCACGTCCAGCGGGAATGGTCGAATTTGCGGGATATCAGGGACAATGCGTTCGATGATTATACAGACGAACTCGATGAAATAGAACGTGTCGAAGGTAAATAAACTTTGGTTAAAGATTTTTACTTGAATATTTTAAGGAATGCTAGAGGTAGACTATGGATTAATAAAATGGTAATATTAAAGTTGGACAATTTGGCTAGGTAGATTATGATCATGGCATGAACGGTTATTAGATAAACATGACTTGATGGATTAATATATAACTTGGATAAAAAAAAGTCTAACGATAATGTATCTTGATCATTTCGAAGATAACCATAATGTTTGACGTTCTTGTCTTTTGCGAGCACGACTCCATGCTTGCACATGCGTCACGCCCGGATGAAGGCGATTATCCCGCGGGAGCGTTGGCGTGGTTATATCACGTCCAACGGGGGTAATCGAACTTGCGGAAGACAAGAGCGTGACAATTGGAGGATCGTCTTGAGTTGTGGTTCAACATGATAAGACGAGCTTTAGGACATAAGTGAATCAAAAGTGTTCGAGGATGAGTTAGTCTAGAACGTGATGTAAGACACGTTTAATGGTTTCATGAACGGATACGTGAATTATATTGGACGACTTAGAATTATGAATGAGATCAAAGAATTAGAAATTAAATCGTGACTTAGTGGTATAAACTTATAAATGTACAAGTGGATCCTATCACGTGTTTGAGGTAATAAACTATGTAAATCGCTAGTTTTGACGTACAATATGGATATATCAAGGATTATGCTGAACGAACGTATCTTAGGAATGGCTTTGCTGGAAACAGGACTTGGACTCTGTATAATGAATGTGTTGATATAGATAGGATGATCACTGCTCGATATTTAGAAATCTGAGTGAAGGAAGCTTTGATAGAATACCCCATATGAATGAACAATAGTTTAACCTTAGAAATTGGGGGAGAGTGTCATGCAACGTATTGCGTGATATGAATCGTGAACTTGAATGTATACCTATGACCTAGTGAACCAACCTAGTGGTTAGGCAGATGACCCTAAGTTGAGTGAAAGAACTTGTGTGACCGACTTTAGAGTATCGTATAGGTAAACCATGAAACTGGGGCGGCAAGACTTAGATTAGGCTTGGAACGGTAAGTGCTCGCTAGAAAGTTGATATTTGACACGAATGAACTGAATGATAGGACTTGGACGCTAGTCGATTGGTCGGATATATCGTGCTTGATGGTTATGCAATGCTTGGTTTGAGTGGGATTGGAAATGACTTAGATTTTTATTGACCCCGTTTGAGGTATCATTGTTATTTGTAAACTATAACCCTTAAGATTTTTGTGAGTAGCTTGACCGACTTTGTTATCGTTAAGTTTGGTTCAAATAAATATGTTTAGGGGATGCCTTGAACGTGTACACGATCCAAGACTCGGTGATATATTAAACTCGAATGCAAAGACTTCGCTATCTGTAAGTTGGTTGACATGCATATGTTTGGGGGATGCCTTGAATATGTGCACGATCCAGACTCCACGATATGCTGAACTTGAGTGCTAGTGCAAGTAAATATGTTAGATTCGTGTGGATGAGTATAATAATTTGGATAAGTTAGCCTCAACTTTAGATTATTATATACGGTGGATGATAACGTATCCCGCGTTAAGCGATATATGTTCCGCGCTAAGGTATAATAGAGACTGAGTCATAGAATACGATGATCAAATGAATATAGCCAGCTTGGATTGAGTGATAGAGTCATTCAACGAAATAGACCTAGCACACATGTGACACGGAATAAGAAAAATAAGTAGGAAGTTTTGTTTAAATGGGTCTAAGGATATGAAATAATATGCTTTCGTAAGATTCGATAGTGTGCGATACAATATTTGTGCTCAAGAAGTCTCGAGGACGAGACTTGTTCTGAGTGATGTATAATGTAATGACCCACTCCGCATCAATGCGGAGAGCCAATTCAAACGACGCAAGTGCGACGACCCGTCCTGCCTTACTCAGTGAGAAGACTCGCTTGAGGCAAATAAATTTAGACTTGGCCCTTCAGGAGTTCAGACTTAGACTTTCAAAGGCATGCTTGGAGTCCCTCTCGGTCGAGGCGAATCATTATTAAGGTGGGTGGCTACGATGAACCTGTCTTTGCTTAGCCTGCACACTTAAAAAATATAGACAATACATGCTAGTCACTAGGTAAATCACCTATTGCATACTAATAAAGAAGTGAGCCAACTTAGCTAAGGGAATAATTCCACTCTTTATCTCCTTGTGTAGAACTTGGAAATAAATCGGCTGAACCGAATAGCATGATCGCCTTACGGTTATTATAATATCATTTTGTTGCATTACTTTTGTTCTCTATATGTTCCTTATAGTATATTGTTTCATATATTTGAAATGCGCGTCAAATAGATAATGCCACGACCTGGATGTATAACAAGAAACATGGTTCACTCACCTGATGCAGGAAGACTATCAAAATAGTTATTTTTGAGCCAAGTAACGGAAACATGGAAAGGCTTCAGAACCATAAGGTCGCCAAGGCAGTTTTTCATACCGAAAACTGCATAATGAAATATTGGAAGAAGTGTAAGAAAGTAATAAAAATATCAAGTAAATGAACTAGACTGCACTGATAAGTAATAAAGAACAAGAATCGTTCGGGATGGCTCGTAGCGGGCTCGTGCCGCGTTACTACCATCATCGTTTAAGAACAAGAAGTGAAAAGATAAGTGAACAAGAAGAGAAAAGTTAAGTAAATATAAAGAACTAATAAAAGAGACTTGTATCGTCGCGGACAACTTGTGCACAAGATTTTTATGATTCCTGCGAATGGCCGTTGGGGCACACCGGGCCTGATTCGACCTAGATGGAATCCTGATGGCAATAGGTGATTCAGGAACTTGCAGCGGGGCTCGCTACCCACGTTGCAATGATAGTCATCTAACCCGCTACGGTCTATAAGGGCTTGTGGTGCCAGCGATATTCATATAGATTAAGTAAATATCAATTGCAGCAATCCGCGTGCGAGTTATTTACATTAGAACAAGTAATCTGTGTAACATGAGTATTATAATCATTTGAATAACCTGAGTAACATGCCTGAATCTGAGTGACAAAGTAATATGAATATCGCAATCTAAGCAAACTCGTGCACCTGATTTAGAAACATGCTCATAGCATACATGTGTTCTATATGCTTGATTAACTTGGTTTACACTTGGACAAGGAAGGACGAATGGTAAGTTGGTAGATTTTATCGTGTTACCCTTATATCGCACAGCGCACTGCCACACTGTAAACCCCCACATTTTAGAATAGGGGTAATTTAGTAAATTTTAATTTATTTATTATTTTAATTGATTAAAAGGTTACATTATTAATATATATATATATATATATGATACTTTGCCATGGCTTGAATATTTTGAGCAATGCACGACCTTTTTCTTTCCAACCAAATTCACATTATTGGCCTTGACTGTATCTAGTACACTAGTGACATTGGTGTTGCATTAATTTGATCTCCCCCATGCTCCAAATATATGGACAAACATCTCGAACCATTGACATTATAAAATTACCTTCAATTGGCTAGTTGAACCCAACCGAGCCCAAACACCTAATTGGACTCTCAAACCAATTCCTATGAGACATGTACACTACCCCCACACTCATCCTCCATTATATATATATATATATATATATATATATATATATATATATATATATATATATATATATATTCTTCATACTTAAAACCTCGCACAAGCACAACAATACAATAACACAACTAATGACCTATTTGAAGTACCAATAGAGAACCTTCTTGTGTACTTGCACTCAGGCTCAACCAATACCCACACAACTAGACCCAAGTGCACCCAAATCCCTACTAGTGGCTAAACTAAACCTCTTAGGACTAAACCAAACCTTAAATCTCATCAAATCTCCACCATGGGCCCAATAACCAACTACCTATATAAAGCCCAAGCCTCCCCCTCAAAACCCTAACCCTAACTTCCTCTCCCTCTTGTGGTCGCCCATTTTCAGCCTCCCCCTCCTTCCTACAAAATTATACATCCTCCCTCTCCCTCTCTACTTCAGTTCTCTATCATCTTTCAACCCCCACACAAGTCCCCAGGGTGTTCGAACACCCCAGGAGCATTCTGTTATACCCTTATAGGGCCTAATATTGGTTGCTGGTTGCAACAGCAGTTCAGGCACCCCTTGTCACATCCCAAACTAGAATACTAGATGGCGGGGCTGACAAGGCCAGCTATGTATACTTAGAGCACACTGATACTCCGCATATGCAGTAAAGTTGTAAGACATTAGGGGTCACTACTACAAACCAACAGTTAAGCCTAGGTCCAACAACCTTAGTGTCTCAATCACAATAACACCATGAATAATAATATGATGTAAGATCAGCTAAAATATAATAGTAAAATGTCCAAAACTATAATATACAGATGATCATGATGCTAGTAAACACAAAATGAATAAACTAGCCAGAAACTAGGTCATACATGATCAACCCTAGGATATCTCAATCATGCTATTGCCCGTAGGCTAACAGATCAAACCAAAACATGAGCTAAACATGTGCTCGGTAGCTAAATGCCAATAAAAGTAGAATGTACATCAGAGTGGGGAAGTAAGAGAGCCCACTCAGGTGGTTTGGTGCTCCTGGTGGTCACCATCCTCAAAAAGTACGAAAGATCCTCCGATGCTACTACTGGATCTGGCTATGTAAAATCAGTGGGGTCAGACCATCCCAAATAGTAAGTACCATAAAGGAAGCCAATCTAAGAACTTAAACCAATAACACAAGCAATACAAATACTGAAAAGTAAAGACTGAATGTAAATAATCTCGGGATAACGAAAAAAATACTGTAAACCTGCAAAGAGACATATCCTGAACTGATAAGTAAATAGAATAGCAAGTGGAGAAAATAAAGGTGTGATTATGTAAAGCCTAGACTTACCATCATCCATCAATCATGGCAAATCATACAAGTATGACTTAATACTTTAACTAACTAGGGTTATCACAATCCTAATTACTAACAATTATAATGCAACGCGATGCTAGAGTTCCTTCTGATCGCATGTCCCTACAGTTTGTCTGGGATATCCATACGCATAACCATCACCGGATACTTCTCAAGATACTCCACAATATAAACCCCTGGATACTCCATAAGATAACTGTATGAAAAACCGGGACTGCAAGCAATCTAGAAAAATCTCTAGCCATATACTAATTGAATCTCTAGTTATTAACCCGTAGCTTTTTCTTGTATGAATCCGGGTATGGCATTCCTCAGAATCCATCCTAGACATGATGCAAAAAAAGTTCTAATAATAATATAAACATGTTTAATATACATTGCACAAACGGACTCATGTAAGCCACGACAACAACCAAGACATGTGAAACCAAGTCAAGCCATGTAAAGCCATGTGAAGCCATGTTCATCCAGATGAAGCCAAGTGAAACCAAGTCAAGCCATGTCCAATGACGCCATGTAAAGTCATGCAAAGTAAAGTCTAGTCAATCTTGTCATCACGTGTAGCCGGGCAAGGCCGGGTGAAATCGAGTAAAGCCAAGTCAAGTCAAGTCCTCTGAAGCCATGAAGTTTATGTCTAGTCAGGTCAAGTCATCGCGTGACCAAACAAAAAGCCAGAAGAATCAAAATAATATCATAAAAAACCAAGAATTCCTAACGAAAGAGCACGATCGGTATACCGTCGGTACAGGCTAGTACACCGTCGGTATACCGGTCCTGAGATAAAAAAATACAGCAAGTTCTGAACTCCAACAAATCGGTATACCATCAGAATACTATAGTATACCGTCGGTATGTCATTCCAAGTAGGCGAGAAAGATTATGGAAAACAAAGTTCCACAAATCGGTATACCATCGGTATACTGTAGTACACCATCAGTATACTATAGTACATCGTCGGTATGCCGACCAAGACAAATATTCTTAAGTCGGTTAACAATGTTGGCAATGATCGGTATACCGTCGGTACACTGTAGTAAACAGTCGGTATGCCGATAAGGTTCACAAAAATATCTAGAATTCTAAGTCGATCGAAATTAGTATACCGTCGGTACACTATAGTATACCGTCGGTATGCTAATTTTCAAGGATAAACTTGGTTAAAATCTAGTCAAGTCTGATGTCCGGAATCCAAATCAAATCCCAAAAACTACCAGAACCAAGTCTAACAAGAAACCAAGTCTAGGGTAAGTCTCATATCACAATATGGACTAAATTCACAGTCACAACTCCGGTACCATATCCGTTACCGAGTTACCAAAAAGGACGGAACAAGATTCTACCAGAAATCAAAATCGAGACGGTCAAAAGGCTAAAAATTATGAGATGAACAATAATAGTAAAGCAAGTCTAAGCTAAAAATTAATAAACAAAGCTCCTAGAAAGTAAAATGACAGAAAGTAAAAGAAGCTCACGAAATCGACAAGGTGTACTTGCCTAAAGCGAGCTCCCAGCCTAAACCTTCTAGTCCACCACCATGAAGGAGTTCAGGAACCACACTCCAGGTCTCAAGACCAAGATCCAAGCTCTAGATATAAATGAAGAAGAGAAGAGAGAGAAAGAGAAAGAAAGAAAGAAATGAAATGAACTCAAGTAATATATATAGAGAAGTTCTCAAAAATATCTCGAAAATATCTTGAAAAGTAAAATAAATATCTGCCAAAAAGTATACCATTGGTATACTGTAGTATACCGTTGGTATATCAGTCAGGTAGGAAAGTTTTATTTTATGAATTTTTGAGCTTCCTCGAGATCCAATAAAATACAATAAATAGCACAAAATACATATCCGTATAAAATATGAATATTGTGATACGAGTCTCACAACTCTACCCTCAAAAAAAAATTGTCCTCAAAATTTTTGTAAGGATCCAAAATAAACTAACAAAAAAATCCAAGAAAACAAGCACGAAACTGAAAACAAGCAGGAAACTCATGTGTGCATGAAATTTCCTGGGCAACAGCAAAAAATCAGAAAAGAAACAATAACAGACATAACAGATAAGCTAACAATCAATCACATCCATAAGCTAAGATAGGACACGGGTATACGAATAAGTATACTTCCCAAGTCGAAGTAAAATGGATAACGAGTACGCATATCGTCCTCTCACTCCCACGTCGACTCGCCCAGTGAGTGATGCCCCCAAGCAACTCAAACTAATATGATAGTCCGATTCTTGAGAACCTTCTCCCTCTAGTCCAAACTATATACGGCCCTCTCCTCATATGATAGGTCGGTACCAATGACCAATTTTGAATGATCCAGAATATGGCTCAGGTCTGGAATATACCGGCATAACTGAGATACATGAAAGACGTTATATACCTTATGAAGCGATGATAGAAGAGCTAGACGATAAGATATGTCTCTAACTTTCTCAAAAATATCGAAAAGGCCTATATATCTGGGACTAAGCTTCCCTCGTACTCCAAATCTGATAACTCCACGGGTAGGCAAAATCCAAAAAAATACATGGTTGCCGACATAGAACTCAAGATAACGATGGTGTTGATCTGCCCAATGACGCTGGCGATCCTGAGCCACTCTAAGATGCCCTCTGATCTGCCTGATCACTCTAACTGACTAAGCAATCATTTTGGGACCAAATATCTGTCTCTTGCCAATGTCATCCCAAGCTAACGGTGATCTGCATCTCCTACCATACAAAGCCTCGAATAGTGCTATCTGAATGCTGGCCTGGAAACTATTGTTATAGGAGAACTCTACTAAAAGTAAGTGATCCTCCGAAGATCCACCGAAGTCAAGTGTACAAGCTCAAAATATATCCTCTAAAGTCTGAATAGTACGCTCTGACTGTCCGTTTGTCTGTGGATGGTAGGCTGAACTGAACTTTAATCTAGTACCCAGACTCTGATGTAGGCTCTGCCAAAAATGAGAGGAGAACCGCGAATCTCTATCTGAGACTATACAAACTGGTACGCCATATAATCTGACTATTTATCTTATTTATATCTCAGCTAGCTGCTTTGTAGACTGTCCCACTCTAAAAGGAAGAAAGTGAGTAACCTTCGTAAGTCGATCCACTATAACCCATATAGCATCTCTACCATACGGGGATCTAGGAAGACCGGTCACAAAGTTCATAGAAATATGGTCCCACTTCCACTCAAGAATCGATAAAGGCTGAAGTAGTCCAGCCGGTCTGTGATGCTCATCCTTAACCTGCTAATAGACTAAACACCGAAAAATGAATCGAGCTATCTTCCTCTTCATACCATTCCACCAGAAGTGCTGACGAATATTCTGATACATCTTCGTCTCTCCTGGATGCACTGAGTACTGAGAACTGTGGGCCTCTGACATAATCTTCTACCGGATATCTCCTCTAGGCACACAAAGTTGACTCCCAAACCTGAGAGTTCCATCCTCATGAATTCTCAACTCTGGTTTGCGTCCTGACTCACACACTGCACTAAGATGTTGAAGTCTGATATCTCCAGTCTGCTATGATATGATCCTCTCAACTATAGAAGACTGAACCTGTAGACTCGCTATCAAACCGATATCACCAGGTAATACTACCTCGATACCCATCTCCTGCAGATCCTCTAAAATATGACGTTGCTCTGTCAAGCAGTAAGCTCATCATCTCCTACTCCAGGCGTCATCTACGATATTGGCCTTCCCTGGATGATACTGAAGGTCAAGAACGTAGTCTGACAAAAACTCGAGACACCTCCTCTGACGCATGTTGAGTTCCTTTTGTGTGAACACATACCTCAAGCTCTTATGGTCCATAAAGATCTCCACTCGATCACCATATAGGTAATGCCTCCAGAGCTTAACTATAAACACTATTGCTGCCAACTCAATATCATGTGTCAGATAACTTTTCTCATGGTCTCGAAGCTTCCGAGACGCATAAGCTATCACTCTGCCATACTGCATAAGGATACACCCTAGTCCCATTCCTGAAGCATCATAATATACTGAGAACCCACCTGGTCCTACTGGAAGTGTCAGAATAGGAGCCAAAATCAAACTCCGTTTGAGCTTCTCGATAGAAGTCTGACAAGCATCTGACCACTCAAAGAGCACATTATTACACGTCATCTGTGTCATGGGTACGAAGATCCTAGCAAAGTCTGCCATAAATCGTCTGTAGTAGCCTGCTAGGCCTAAGAAATAGCGCACATCTAAAGCTGTATGGGGTATTGACCAACTCTTAATAGCCTTCACCTTCTTGGGATCCACCTCGACTCCTCCACCAGAAATGATATGTTCCAAGAATGAGATACGATCAAGCCAGAACTCTCACTTGCTGAACTTCGTGTACAGCTGCTGCTCTCGAAAAATCTGAAGAGTTACGCTAAGATATTGCTCATGTTCTTCCTCACTCCGACTATAGACCAAGATATCATCAATAAACACGATCACAAACTGGTCTAGGTAAGGCATGAAGATGATATTCATGAGGGACATGAATATAGCTGGTGCATTGGTCGCTCCAAATGGCATAACTAGGAACTCCTAATGACCATATCAAGATCTGAACATTGTCTTGGGTACGTCCTGCTCTCTGACTTTGATCTGATGATACCCAGACCGTAAATCGATCTTAGAAAATATAGCTGCCCCAGTGAGCTTATCAAACAGGTCATTTATCATGGGCAGGGGATACTTATTCTTAAAGGGTGCCACATTTAGTATTCTATAATCAATAACTAAACGCGATGAACTATTATTATTTTTAACAAGAAGTAATGGAACTCCCTAAGGTGATGCACTAGGTCTAATGAATCCCTTAGCTCTCAAATCCTCAATCATATGGTACAAGATCTCCAACTCAGATGGTGACATCCTGTAAACTCTTTTTGAAATTGGTTCTATTCCCGGGATCAAATTAATATCTAACTCCACATCTCTAACTAGTGGTACACCTGGTAGCTCATCAAAAAATACGTCAGGAAACTCATAAACTTTCCTAGAAAACTGTGCCTCCTCGGCCTCCGCCATCGTCAATGTAACCTCCGGTGACTCTACTGTACCTCTCATGAATGAGAACTCCTCCCCACCATGTACACGAAAGATAACTTTGCCACAATGGCAATCTATCGTCGTGTTTCTCGCACTTAACCAATCCATCCCAAGAACGACATCATAATCGCTCATAGGAAACTCTATCAGCCTCGCGAGAAACTCTCTCCCGTACACTATAACTCTATACGAGGGATATACTCTATCTACTCTCACGATACCATAACCAGTAAGTATATTCAAACTTACAGGTAAGGAATCTGACTCCAATCCAACTCGTATCAAAAGAGTGCAGATATAAATGAATGCGATGTACCAGAATTAAATAAAGCAAAAGTTGAATGAAAGTGGACGAGAATGATACTTGCTACCACCTCTCTTACTGCCAAAGTCTCCTCCATCGATAGCAAGAAGGCTCGACCCTTCCCTCTGGGTGCTGGTCCCCTCTACTGCTGACCTCTAGGTCTCGCCTGTACTTGGGCCTGCGCATACTGCTGTGGCCTCTGCTGGAATGCCTGATCCTGTGGTGTCCCTACCACTTTCCAAGAGAGGAATATTTTTGTCTTTTTCTCTTATTAGAGATATTGTTAATAATTGTATTTCATAATTATTATATGGAGTGGTATTTTTATTTTTTTAATAATTAGTATTGATATATATGGATTATATTTATTCCATAATATTCGGTATTGTTATATATATTTATATAGTATATATAGTTAATGGTTAGTTGTTAGCCATTAGTTAGATTAGTTGTTAGTGAGCATAATTGGATCTAACTAGACTTATCATGGACCAACTTTAAGTTAGAAACACTTGAGCCCAATAGTTAGTCATTTTTATTAAGTCAAGTGATTAAATTAGTCAAACCATTAGGAGTAGAAGCTTCCACCTTAATCCCATTCCTTCATGACAAGCCCCAAGGGGTAGATTGGACATTGTACCATACTTGGAGACCAAGCAATAGAGGAAGGGTCGGCCACTTGAAGAGGGGGAGACTCTCTCTCCTCTTCTCATTTTATTCCAATTTTAGATCTAGAATTTGTTCATCCCCAAACTTCCTCTTTCCTCCACCAAATCTACACAAAATCTCAACCAATTCTCTCTCAAATTCATCCATATTTCACCATTGGAGACTCTAGGAGCAAGGAGAAGGCAATGATCTATAATTTGAAGGAATTTGCCCAAGTTGAGGCTTCTTGGAGGTCATTGGGGACTTTTATTGGGAATCCATCTTCCAATAGGTATAATTTAGTTTTTTCTTCTAATCAGACTCTAAATCTGTAGCTTAATTGTAAACCCCCTCACCCAAAATAGATATTTTGTGTGTATTTTATATTATTATATTTATTATAGATTATTTAAATATTAAATTTCTTTAGAGTATTCTCTTAGTTAATTAGAAAATAAATTTCTTGATATATTTACTTATATAAATATTTATTTAGAATCATTTTTAGGCTATTTTAGATTTTTTGAGATTTTTCTAGAATTTTTAGGTAATTAAAACATAGGGAACGTAAATTTCTAGAACTTTCATGATTTACTATGAGACCATACTTGCATATTATTCCTATCAAATATTTATTTTAGGTTAAAATATTTAATTATATTTTTCTGTAATTTGTTTAGAATTTTAAAAAATTTATTTAGATTTTTGAAATTATTTATGATTTATTTGGATATATATAGTTTTAATATTAGATAGATGCTAATTTAGTGTTAATAGATATTAATAAGATTATATATAAATTATTCGTATTATCTTTAATTCTATTTAAGATTATAAATTATTAAGATAAACTCAAATTCTATTTTAAATTAATTCAAATTCTGAGCCTACTAGGAAAGCAACTTCATGTATATCCTATCCTTATTTAAACTGATCCTAATCATATCCAAATTAGCAAATCCTAGTCGTATTCAATTAAGTAGTCTCCACAATTATAAATACCTATTAGACTTATGGAATAAACTATCTTTCATAATTTTCTTCCCCAAACTCCTCTTTTTTTCGTCAAAAAAGAGTCAAAATTTGTCATAAAGTAGTTATGACGACTTAAAAAGACGATATCTCCTAGCTCCGGACTCCAAACGTGCTCCAGTTTTTTTGTTATAATCATATGAAGGTTGGTTTTCTGAATATATAAATTATTTTAATAATTTATGAACCTATTTTTCCAAAAAATTTTAAAAGTGCAAGTTGTCCAAAATCAGACGTGTTTTCGTGTTTTCGAGATTTCGGGAGATCCCGAACTCGGAATTATGAGCCGTTTAAAGTTTCGAAAATCTGACATGATGAACTTCCATAAAATTATTTTTTTAGAATTTAACATGTAAGTTTAATCTACTATAAAATTTGTGCAACGTAGACGTAAATAGGAAACTACTAAAAATTGTCATCTGTGCGCCCTTATGGACATAACTCTTTATCGACTTGTGATTTTATGAAACTGTTGATTCCGATATTCATGTAGCACTAAAATCTATAGAATTATGCACACAAATCAAGAATTTGAGTCGATTGGCTTTTTGATCAATGGATTGCCTCGATTTGTGTGCCACGGATCACAAATCCTTAAAGTTGACTTTCTTTGGACCAAAATTAGGATTTAACAATAAAATCAGATTATAATAAGATTAAAATACTATTTTAGGTTATTTTGTTCATAATTAAAATAGATTAAAATGGAGGAACCTATTCAGCCACTTTTGTAACCTAACTTGTTTAATTTATGTGACGGGAAGATCGGACGACGCCTTGAGTTGCGACTCCATCCCTTTTCAGACCAGGCAAGATACCTTGCCAAATTGCTTACAGTACTTCTGCATACTTATTATATTTTATATATTTATTTTATGTGTGTTTTCTTTCAGTCATAATTATATACTATATATATATGTTGACACACACTTGACACATAGTATCATGGGAGGGGAGGACAATCAGTAGACGTATGGGCTATAACCACTCTGGTAAACCATAATAACTAGCACGCACTATGGTAGTTGTATCGCACTGGTCGCTACCCTCGAGGTATATCGATTTTTGGTATCGCGTTGGTCGCTACCCTTGAGGTATGTCGATTTCTGATGTTCCTGACACATGTGTGAGTTATGAGATTAGATAGAGTAGCCTACCCATGCCCATATGTCAAAAAGTTATCCTTATTATGCATATTCATATAGATTATCTTGTACAACGTACTTATATATTTTCTGTCTATTATGCATATTTACTGTATTCAATTGGCATCTTCTATGTATCTTATTACGTCCCTCTGAGGACCTGGTCCCTTTCTAGGTGTAGACGATCATGACTATTCATAGGAGCACGGATCAGGACTTGCTACTTATCTCTTTCGAGGAGGTCTTCTCTTCGAGTCTCATTATTCATTAGATATTCTTATGTAGTTTTCCTTATATTCTAGTTTGGCAGTAGATTTGTTTCCACCCGACTATCATTCTTTGATACTTCATATTGAGATTCAGTTAACAGTAGATTGGTTATTTATTTTTATTTGATTCTGTGGGTGAGATTTAGTTATGCCCTATGACTTGTGATAATTATATACCACTTGTGAATTATTATTCATATTACAGCGTACGTGTGTATTATGATATCCATATATTAGAGTTTTCATATGCATACGACTGGCATGCTTACGTATTCCTAGTCCTATGTATTTTGGGACTGGAGCGTGACATTAATCATTAGGAATCCTCCTATGGGCAGGGCTACCTATAGGAAGAAGATTTGACTACTAGGGACCCATATTTTGGAAGTTATGATGTATTTTGTGTCCAATTTAGAAGAAATCCGAGATTGGTGTACCATGTGTTTGTCAATAGGTCTAGTAGACCAATTTGACATATGTTTGGTTGGGTAAGACTAGTATTGTGTCCACAATTGGATACGTGTAGGTCGTGTCATGGCAATTTGATGACACGGTTGATTTGGGAGTTTTTCCTTCGATACGGGAGTTTAAGCATGTTGTATTTTGACACAGACATGTAGGTGAGTAGCTAGCACTTTGTATTGCTTAGGAATATGATTTTAGTCTTGCTTGTATCCTTCATAATATATTTGGTAATATGTCAGAGCCATATCGTAAGCGTATCATAGATTGAGTGTGATACGGGTGCGATGTACTCCACGTGTTTGATGAATTATTCCATACTTTATTTTGTGTTGTGTATAGCTAGTTTAGATTACTTTTGATACATGTATGATATATATATATATATATATATATATATATATATATATATATATATATGGTTATATATAATTTTTTAGCTATGTTTAACTAGTTGTGGATGTATATTAGATTATTTAGACTGTGTCCAGATTTTGGACTGTGGGAGCCTTGGTGTTTCATATTTTGGTTGGTTGTGCAGTAGTGTCTGTGGAAGTCGAGTGAGAGGAGGTATAATGCACATCAGGTGGGGGTATGGTCATCTAATAAGGTGTTAACATCTGATTCAGTGGTCATAACAGTGTGAGGGAAAGTTATGTATGTGTGTATATATATTAGAGGCAGACCTGTGCACTTTGTGCACAGGTAATAGGGGGAGCAGCAGTGGGCCTGTTGTGCAAAGCTTCAGAAGGAGTCGGGCATGGACTTAAGCAGCAATAACATGAATGCAAGGGAATGTGACAGTCGGGTTAGTCACTAGTTTTATAGGTTAGTTAGCAGTGGACTTGGAGTTTAGGAAGAGGGGTCTGATACTTGTGTTGCAGTAGAGGGGAGTATTGTTAGATGGTATCAGATACTAAGGGGCAAGATGGGGTTAATGTGTGTGCATAAACATAGCAGTAGTTTGTAAGACTGTGTCCATATATTAGAGTAGCAACTGCTAGAGTTTATAATTGTTAGAACTGATAGTATATACATGGGGTGTTAGTGTTAGTTAATTGTTAGAAACTGTTGGAAATTAGTTAGTTGTTGTCTTAGTTGTCTTAGAGTTCAGTGTATTTATTCATAATATCATAAATAGGTTTATGTATATAGTTGTATTTGAGTTATATATATATATATATATATATATATATATATATATATATATATATATATATATATATACATGATACTGTGGGGTGTTCTTAGATGAGCAGCTAGGATGGTATGTTCAGATGTGGTGAGTTCAGATGTTAGGGACTGTCAAGTACAGGGGGTCTTGTGGTATCAGTTCAAGGGAAAGAGTAGAGTGTCAGGTCTGAGTATTTGGACTAATGAATTAGAGTTAGTTGGTATGTAATCAGTATAAGTTTTAGTTAGTAACTAATATGAGCAAGTTACTATATGTGTATGTTAGTATGTATTACTAGTAGTTAATGGTTTAGATATTAGTTGGTTGGTTATTGGTATAGTGGTAGTTGTTGATGTGTTGGTTGTTACAAGAGGCAATAAGTTAGTTTGGGTTAGAGATTAGTGTTAAGTGTTATCAGTCATATGATGGTTAGTAGGTTAGTTAGTACTTGTCATGAGTTACATAGGTAAGTTATTCATTGTTAGTTAATTGGTAATGGTTAGTCATTATTTGGTTTGAAGTTGTGAGTTAGTTAATGTTAGATGTTAAGATAAGTTAGCTTATATATATGTATCTGAGTTAGGGTATTTAAAAGATGCTATCTATATGTATTGGTTAGTTAGTGGTGTTGATGGGTTAGCTAAGGGCAAGTATATGAGTTGTTGGTGTTAAGGTAATTAGTATTTGTGTATTAGTATCAATATGATACTCTAGTATCCTAGTATTAGCTAGTATAGCCTAGATAAGTAGTGTTTGGACCTAATAACCTAGAGATGGACTCGTACAACCTAGAAATTGTTAGTTTAACCAAGTTTGACCTAGAGTTAACCTAGTATGACTATTTTGACTTAGACTTGGCCTAATAACCTAGATTTAAACTGGTTTAACTTGTATTCATTTCAAAATCTTGTATTGATGTAATATTCCATATAGGTTGTGAGACACCAGTTCGGACACTATTTGACATCCATTGCTCTGGATCACAGGCGAGTACATCTCTCTGTCAGTTTTTAGTCATGATAGTGTATATATCACATGTTCTAGAACAGTTTACTTGATTCCGACACAGTGGTTACACAGACTGGTACTATATGGATCATGTCAGGAGATGTTATCCCCTACTGTGTTCAGCGGATACATCTTCACATGTATTCATCGTGTGTATCGAATATTGATTATCGTGTACTTCGTGTTCACACACTGCTTGTGTTCAGTGTGCTCATATTCGTGTACACACACAGCTCGTGATCGTTGTTCCTATATTCGTGTTCGTAACGTGTCATGATTGGATCCATAAGTATTGGTTGGGGATGGAGGGGTAGGAGTTGGTTATGTGATCAAGCCCCAATGTACTCGTGTATATGTCGATTACACATCACACGTGTAATCGAGTTACCATATTATATTTGTGTACACACTTGTGTTTAGTGTGTTTATATTCGTATTCAATCCAAACCGATCACATAATAAACTCGTACTCCAAGGCACATTATCTAGTGTTATCTATTTTATTACTTGCAGTCATTCCATATTGCATGTTCTTTACTTTCCAGTTCATTACATGTTTACTTTAGTTCATTTCCATGTTCTATAGTAGTTAGCTTGTATTCTTTTCTATTACCTGTCATATTTGCTCCACCATGCATTTGGAACCGCTTTCAGATTTTTGTACTTTGCTCTATTCCTAACTGGATATATTTTTCCAGTGGTTATTGTGCTCACTATTTCGGGATCTCCGATTGGTGCTATAGACTGGACTGATATTACTCTGTGGACTTGAGGTGACTATTGTAGAGGTTAGTAAGTATTCTTTTTTCATATCTTGTCTAGTTCCCTTCTTGTAGAATTTTATTGATTATCCTTCTTGTTTGTTCTTCTTTTAGATTATTGTGATTGAGCACATGGTAGTACTGGTTGCACTAGTATGATAGATCTAAATAATGATAACCTAGATAACGTTCTACCGCCGATCCTACGGCATAGGTCGGACGTACCCACATACTCGTGTCCCTATTATTCGGGTGCAGGTCGTGACATATGGAGGCAAAGGCCTCTGAATCTGCTGCTGCTGCACTGGTGCTGGTGTCCTGGTTCCTTCTAGGACATGCTCCGACCATGTGGTCTGATGCCCTACACACCAAGCCTAATCCCTATGCCCTATGGCACTCTAATACTATATGCCCAGGTTTTCCATAATGGAAACAAGTACGGGAAGAAGAAGAAGATGACTGCCTCTGCTGAGGGCACGTCTGAGAAGACTGCTGAGATAAATCTGCTCTCCTCGAGGATCTAATCTCCAGGGCTCGAACTGCTGGAGCTGGTGCTGATGACTGGGATGCTGATCCTCCTGAAATATTGGACCTTTTCTGGCTCCCAACTCGATATGTAATCCTCTGTGATGTATACTCATACCTCCTGGCTGTCTGTATTACCGCATCAAAGGTCTGAAACTCATTCTGCTCCACCGCTAAGATAATCTCTAAATGGAGTCCCTGCTGGAACCTCTTCGCTCTCTCTAACTTGATCGCTACCAAAGTGGAAGCAAACCGACTAAGTCTCGCAAATTATGCCGTGTAACCGTCGACGGTCTGCCCTCCTGCCTGAGGTTGTTAAACCTTTCCTGAAGCTTGTAATGCGCCACCACGTCAAAATACCTCGCTTGGAACCTCTCAGTAAAAACTGCCCATAAATTCGGTATTGTGAGAGAACCCTCCTGCGCTGCCCACCAATCATGAGACAAGTCCAACAATTATAGCCTCACTACTACTACACGCTCTCTAGTGGGAGTCCCTTCAGCCTCCAAGATGGCCTCAGTTTCCTGCAGCCAAGCATCGGACAAAATTAGGTCTTCTGCACCATTGAAGTATGGAGGACTGAGACGCTTGAAGCTGGTCGCAGAATTATGGATCTGAGAACCACCTCGCTCCAATGCTGTCTGGACTGACTGAGTGAGTACATCACTCTAGTGATGCTGGGACGTCATGAAACCTCAAAGGATATCCATCAGGGCTCGGACAATACCCTCTGGCTACTCCGGCTGAACTGGGTGGATAGGTGTTGCCTGTTGGTCCGGTACTGTCGGCCGATCTGCCTCGGGATCTACTCTAGACTCTGCACCTGAATGCTGAGGCCGATCTCCAAGAATACGCTAGGCTCCCAAATGCTGACACTCCTCGAGTTGCACTCAATCCATCTGGCCGATAGTAACAGGAACAGTGTCCCTGAAAGTTAATGACACAAGAATCAATCGAAGAACATGATAGATCAACGAATAAGCAGATAACATATCAAGAATCAGGGATGGAGATAAATAACTAGGGATCAAGAGGAACAGTTTTAGGATTGAGACATCTAGCAATAGCAATAACCCCCATATATCTGTAAAAATCAGATCAAATCCGCTCAGACAGACTTAATCCACTCAGACAGACCTGCATAGGCCACCACTAAACCATGTCACACCCCAGAACCAGAATACTGGAGGGCGGGGCTGATAATGCTAGCTACGTATAGTAAGAGTACACTGATACTCCGTATATATGGTAAAGCTATAAGACATGAGGTGCCACTACTACAAACCAACAGTCAAGCCTAAGTCCAATAACCCTACTGTCTCAATCACAAGAACAGCAGGAATAATAAAAAGATGTAAGATCAGCTAAAATATAATAGTAAAGCGTCCCAAACTATAATATACAGATGATCATGATGCTAGTAAATACAAAACGAATAAACTAGCCCAAAACTGGGTCATACATGATCAACCCTAGGATATGTCAATCGTGCTATTGCCCATAGGTTAACAGATCAAACCAAAACATGAGCTAAACACGTGCTCGGTGGTTAAACGCCAATAAAAGTAGAATGTACATCAGAGTGGGAAAGTAAGAGAACCCACTCAAGTGGTCTGGTGCTCCTGGTGGTCACCATCCTCGGAAAAGTACGGAAGACCCTCTGGTGCTGCTACTGGATCTGGCCATGCAAACCCTGTGGGATTAGACCCCAAATATCAAGTACTACAAAGGAAGCCAATCTAAGAACTTAAACCAACAACACAAGCAATACAAATACTGAAAAGTAAAGACTGGATGTAAATGATCTCAGGATAATGAAAGAAATATTGTAAACCTATAATGAGACATATCCTGAACTGATAAGCAAATAGAATAGCAAGTGCAAAAAATAAAGGCGTGGTCATGTAAAGTTTAGACTAACCATCATCCATCAATCACGGTAAATCATATAAGTACGGCTTGATACTTTAACTAACTAGGGTTATCACAATCCTAATTACTAACAATTATAATACAACACGATGCTAGAGTTCCTTCTGATCGCATGTCCCTGTAGTCTGTCCGGGCACAAACCAGCACCAGATACTCCTCAAGATACTCCACAATATAAACCACTGGATACTCTACAAGATATCTATATGAATAACCGGGACTGCATACAATCTAGAAAATTCTCTAGCCATGTACTAAGTGAATCTCTAGTTATTAACCCCTAGTTTTTTCTTGTATGAATCCAGGTATGACATTACGCAAAATCCATCCTAGACATTATGTAACAAAACAAGTTCTAATACTAATATAAACAGGTTTAATTTATATTGCACAAACGGGCTCATGTAAGCCACGACAATAACCAAGCCATATGAAACCAAGTAAAGCCAGGTAAAGCCATGTACAACCATGTGAAGCTATGTTTATCCAGATGAAGCCAAGTGAAACCAAGTCAAGCCATGTCCGATGAAGCCATGTAAAGTCATGCCATGTCAAGTCCAGTCAATCATGTCATCACGTGTAGCCGGGCAAGGCCGGATAAAATCGAGTAAAGCCAAGTCAAGTCAAGTCAAGTTAAGTCCTCTGAAGCCATGTATGTTCATGTCTAGTCAGGTCAAGTCATCACGTGTTCAAAAAAAAAAGTCAGAAGATTCAAAATAAAATAACGAAAAAACAAGAATTCCTAAAGAAAGAGCACGATCGGTATACCGTCGGTACAGTCCAGTACTCCGTCGGTACACCGGTCCTGAGATAGAAAAAATACAACAAGTTCTAGATTCCAATAAATCGGTATACCTTCGGTATACTGTAGTATACCGTCAGTATGTCGTTCCAAGTAGGCGAGAAATATTCTAGAAAACAGTTCCATAAATTGGTATACTGCCGGTATACTGTAGTACACCGTCGGTATGCCGGCCAAGACAAATATTCTGAAGTCGGTTAACAATGTCGGCAAGGATCGGTATACTGTAGTATATCGTCGGTATGTCGATAAGGTTCACATAAAATATCTAGAATTCTAAGTTAGTCAAAATTGGTATACCGTCAATACACTGTAGTATACCATCGGTATATCGGTTTCCAAGGATAAACATGGTTAAAATCAAGTCAGGTCTGATTTTTGTAATCCAAATAAAATCCCAAAAACTACCAGAACCAAGTCTAATAAGAAGTAAAGTCTAGGGTAAGTCTTATATCATAATATGGACTAAATCTCATGGTCATAACTCCGATACCGTATCCATTACCGAGTTACCAAAAAGGTACGGAACAAGATTCTGCCAGAAATTAAAACTGAGACGGTCATAATGCTAAAAACTTTGCCTAAAGCGAGCTCTCAGCCAAAACTTTCTAGTCCAGTACCACAAAGGGGTTTAGAAACAATGCTCCAGGTCTCAAGACCAACCTTCAAGCTTGAGAGATAAATAAAGAAGAGAAGATAGAGAAAGAGAAAGAAAGAAAGAAATAAAATGAACTTACGTACTATATATAGAGAAGTTCTAAAAAATATCTCAAAAAATAAAACAAATATCTGTCGGACAGTATACCATCGGTATACTATAGTATACCTTCGGTACAACGGTCATGTAGTAAAGTTTCAATTTTAAGAATTTATGAGCCTCCTCGAGATCCAATAAAATGCAATAAATAGCACAAAATACGTATCCGTATAAAATTAGAATACTGTGAGACAAGGCTCACACCCTAACATTATCAAAATATCCTAAAAACCCTAGATTTACATCATACTTAAAGCCCCCAAGAGCTCCCTCAAGTTTCGTGGAGTTTGGAGTCCGTTTGGCACTCCAAAAGGTCTGTGTCGCAAGAAGAAGCTCCATCGTAATCAACAACACATAAGTTTTATAATTTCTTTTTAATTTTATTTTTCCAGGTGAAAACCCTTGTATGAACCCAAAAATATGATTAGATGATAATGAGAAAATCTCATGTATGAGAAACCCTAATTTTTACATAAAAAACTACTCTTTGATGACACGGGAACCAATACATGGCAATATGTAAACCCTGATAACCTAGTTTTGATATATGTTGCTATTTTATTATTTGAATATAAATTTCCAAAAATTAATTAATAATTTCTAGAATATTAATTACTATATTTTATATGTTAAATGAATCTTTCATACAAGTTGGCAACCTTGCATGCACAAACTAGTTGCCAAAGTAGCTAGAACACCTAGTTGACGCGCAACGGAACTTTGTACGTGCAATATTGTCGTTTCGGTATTTTTTTACTAAATAAACCATAGTTTCAGAATTTAAGTTATTTTAATTCAGTATTAATGGATGTCGACATGCGTGTTTGAGAGCCGGCATGCATGTTTGAGATATAGTTTAGCGTTGTTGCAAGTTTTGGGATATCGTGTCATATCTGCGTATATATAGGATTACACATGTCAGAACTCATGTAGGTGCCTATATATACATAATAAAATACAATGAACGAGATCCTATAACGTACTAGATATTGCCATGGTACGTGGTTATTGGCACGTTGGCCCATAACCCATAACAGTTGGATCGTTGGCATGAATGTCACCATACTAGTTGACGTCGTACGAACAATCCAATTCTTTTATGTTAATCACATTAGATGGTGTATTGATTAGAACATGTTATAATAGGACAACTTGGATTTGTTGCACCTTCGGCTGAGGACACCAGTCAGACAGTACTGCAGCAGCAGGCAGCAGGCAAGTGTACCTTGCCTTTGTTCCAGTATTTTGTGCTTATTACAGTACCAGCTATTGATTCTATTTATAGTTCTTTGCTTGTACTTGTTGTGACCCTAGGACCGTTACGATACTTAGAGTCTAAAGTGTAT
The DNA here is from genome assembly GCA_036927795.1 of Iris macrosiphon. Lineage (NCBI taxonomy): Eukaryota > Viridiplantae > Streptophyta > Magnoliopsida > Asparagales > Iridaceae > Iris > Iris macrosiphon. The sequence goes on along the minus strand of JAYESA010000001.1, from coordinate 148,177,534 downwards.
TCGGTGCCGACTTCTGTACGCGGAATCGGGTATCGTTAAACTGCATCGTCATCGTATACCATATACGTGCAACTCTTGCACGATACCTTAGGATACTGTACACGACCCTCATGTACAGAAGTCTTACTTGAGATATTCGAGGATTTCAGCTTCTGTGTTAGGACAAGACTCGTGATATGTGATTAGTTTATTTTATTGAATCATCTTTATTGACTTGAGACATAGTTAGTACTTGTCTTGCGTGTTATGGACATAAAATGCGAGATACATGGGGATCTGGGAGAATCTACCATACCGTTGGGCTATCACACTTCGGGCCCTATAGTGCTTCAGGTGCCTTGACAGGACTTGTACGTACCTACTACTACTACTACTACTACTACTACTACTACTACTACTACTACTACTACTACTACTACTACTACTACTACTACCACCACCACCACCACCACCACCACCACCACCACCACCACTACTACTACTACCACCACCACCACCACTACTACTACCACTACTACTACTACTACTACTACTACTACTACTACATGCTACTGTCATGTCTATGAGACCTACAGGCCCCGGTGGTTTAGCGGACGTGTACGTTCTCAATTGCATTTACTTAGTTGCTTATGATAGGTACCCTGAGCATACTTTTTATTATTTACAGTTACATTGGCTTGAGTGTTTATTGTAATTTGTTATATCCCCTGAGGACCTAAATCCGGATTATGTCCCCAGGTATAGACGAGGAGAGCTACCCTGAGGTTTATGGGACAAGAGCTGATGTTGGAGAAGTACTTGCACCAGAGGACGGGGTTGTGTCGGAGGACTTCTCTTGAGCACTCTGCTATTTATTTATTTATTTATTTATTTATTTATTTATTTATTTATTTATTTATTTATTTATTTATTTATTTATTTATTTATTTATTTATGCTTAGTGTTCTTTAGACATTGGACTTGACTTAGTGACTACTGGAAAAATATACTTGGTTTATTTCTCTTTTCATTATTTTGATGACGGGTTGTTCCCTGCGATATTTCTTATACTGCACTTGTTGATGGATAGCTTTATTTTTTATTATTCTTGTGACTAGACTATCCCTTGTGTTATGATTCTTATTGTTGATGAGATTAGATATATAAACTATGAAAGGTGTCATAGACCCTTATTTATATATATATATATTACAGCTTAAGTGCACTCTAACGGGTCCATTAAATTGTGTTTGCCCATTAGAGTTGTGTTGTTGACCATTGTCCCGTGGCTAGTCCCTTGGTATTTTGGGAGTGGGGCATGACATAGTTTTTATGGTGGCCCATGCAGGTCTACGAATATATTGCTATGATTTTAATTACGAAACTGAGCAAGCCTGCAATTAGGATATGATATACTTATAGGATATCATCGACATGTTGACACGTTCTTGACCGCCAAATCGAATTCGAATTAATTCCTTGACTTGGGTCATGCCTTGATTCATCTGTGCGATCCTCATAGTTTACTTTTTATGCAGAGTAATGGATCCATGAACTAGTGATGAGACTCCCACGGATACACTGCAAGGTGATGTGGTTCCTTACGACGACGGGGTGACGCCATTGGAAGGAGATACATCCACTCAACAAAGAAACTCGGCAGATCAGTGCGCCTCGAGGTTCTGGAGAGACTATATTTCACCACCACCATAATTCACTCCATCGATACCACCGATGCCAGTTTTCTAGCCAGTGCATCCTATGGATGGACATCAGTTATTTCAAGTGTTCTATGTAATGATGAAATCTCAGCAGCAGATTCAGCAAGAGGCCCAACAACGTCAGGCAGAGAACTTGAGGGATAGTATAATAACAGCACTAGAGCATGCAACTTCACCAACTAGACGGCCATCAACGGGATTCATCTAAGAATTTCGCTAACTGAAGCCACGTACATTTTTGGGCAAGGAAGAGCCCACTAAAGTTCATGAGTGGCTTACTAACATCCAGCAACAATTGGAAGCAGCTGAGCTTCCGAGGGAGCGTTGGATGACTGTCGTCAGGATGCAGCTGACATGCAATGTGCATCACTGGTAGCTCACTGAGGAGAAATAACTCGGACTAGACCGAGTTACTTGGAAAGAATTCTCTAGACTCTTTGAGGAGATGTACATTCCATTTATTGCCCGAGCGAAACTCCAAGATAAGTTCAATTGCCTTACTTAGGGAAATATGACAGTGGAAGAGTACAATGCTGTGTTCATCCGTTTGAGCCGCTTCGCCACTACACTGATGCCGACAGAAGAAGAGAAGACGAAAAAATTCTTTGACGAACTGTTATAGAGATTGATTGGCTCAGTTGCATCTACTTCTTATACGGACATCCTTGCAATGGCTCGACGCATGGAACACATCAACAGGAGAGAGTCCAGCCATAAATGGTCATACACACTAGCACCAGACCGAGCACCACAGGAAGGAGCTACAAAAAGATCTTACATGCATCAGCCACCCAGAGCAACCCCTCCAACACTGCCTATATATCAATATTGTGGAAAGCAAGGCCATCATGCGAGCGAGTGTAGACGCAAGTTTGGACTATGCTTGATTTGCGGATCGGGACAGCACTCGGCATGGGACTCTATAGAATAGCGGAGAGGAGCATCGATGATTCATCAATCAGACTTACCAACATAAGCAACAGGACTCCCTACTTGCCATTATTGTGGCAAGGTATACCATCTCGCCAAGGAATGCCGACAGAGATTGGGATTATATTTTTTTGCAGTTCAGACCAGCATTCAGCTAGAGATTATACGGAGCATCGATGAGAGCATTGTTGGTACACCGACAGGCTTTACCAGCACCAAGACCAGTCCAGCAGCTACTTAGGCTAGCTTATCTAGCACCAGGAGCACCATAGATAAAAGTTGGAGGAGTCAGGCCACCATATCCAGGAGGGTATCAGCCAGTTGAGATACTGGATACTAGTGAGAAAATATTGCGGGGTTAGACGATCAGACTGGTTCTGGTAGCTTGGAAGCATCACTCTCCAGGCGAATCCGCTTGGGAGCGAGAGGATATCATACGATAGTGTTATCCTCACTTATTCGAGGATGCATGTATGACCTTAGAACTGCCTTTATTTATTATGTCTTTATAGATTCCTAGAGTAGCTTTATTCTATATTGCGATGACGCAATTTTTTTAAGATGGGTAGATTATAAACTCCCACATTTTAGAATAGGAATAATTTGGTATTTTTTTAATTTATTTATTATTTTAATTGATTAAAAGTTTAAAGTATTAATTTATAGAATCCTTATATATATATATATGATACTTTGTCATGGCTTGGATATTTTGAGCAATACACGACATTTTTCTTTTCAACCAAATTCACATTATTGGCCTTGACTGTACCTAGTTCACTTGTGACATGGGTGTTGTATTAATTTGATCTCCCTCATGCTCCAAAAATATGGACAAACATCTCCAACCATTGACATTACAAAATTACCTTCAATTGGCTAGTTGAACCCAATCGAGCCCAAATACTCTACTTGGACTCTCAAACCAATTGCCATGAGACATGTACACTATCCTACACCCATATTCCATTATTTATATATATTTTTATAATTAAACCCTTGAATATGCACAACAACACAACAATACAATAACACAACTAATGACCTATTTGAAGTACTGATAGAGAACCTTCTTGTGCACTTGCACTCAAGCCCAACCAATACCCACACAACTAGACCCAAGTGCACCCAAATCCCTACTAATGGCTAAACCAAACCTCTTAGGACTGAACCAAACCTTAAATCCCATAAAATCTCCACCATGGGCCCAACAACCAACTACATATATAAAGCCCAAGCCTCTCCCTCAAAACCTTAACCCTAACTTCCTTTCCCTCAAGTGGCCGCCCCTTTTCAGCCCCCCCCCCCTCCTTCCCACTAAATTATACATCCTCCCTCTCCCTCTCTACTTCAGTTCTCTATCATCCCTCAACCCCCACACAAGTCCCAAAGGTGTTCGAACACCCTAGGAGCATTCGGCTACCCTTCTAGGGTCGAATATTGTCTGCTGGTTGTAGCAGTAGTTTGGGAACCCCCATAGCAGAAAAAGCCCCTTAAAATCCTATATTTACATCATAATTGAATCCCCCAAGAGCCCCCTCAAGTTTTGTGGAGTTTAGAGTTTGTTTGGCGCTCTAAAAGGTCCGTGTCGCAAGAAGAAGCTCCGTCGTAATCAAGAACCGGTAAGTTTTATAATTTCTTTTTAATATTTATTTTCCCATGTAAAAACCCTTGTATGAACCAAAAAATATGATTATGTAACAATGAGAAAATTTCATGTATGAGAAACCCTAATTTTTACAAAAAAAATTACTCTTTAATGACACGGAAACCAATACATGGCAATGTGTAAACCTTAATAACCTAGTTTTGATAGATGTTGCTATTTTATTATTTAAATATAAATTTCCAGAAATTAATTAATAATTTCCAAAATATTAATTATTATATTTTCTATATTAAATGAATCTTTCATGCAAGTTGACAACCATGCATGCACAAACTAGTTGCCAAAGTAACTAGAACACCTAGTTGACGCGCAACAAAACTTTGTGTGTACAACGGTGTTGTTTCGGTATTTTTTCACTAAATAAACAATAATACCATAATTTAAATTATTTTAATTCAGTATTAATGGTGTTGACATGCGCGTTTGAGAGTCGGCATGCATGTTCGAGATATGGTTTAGCGTTGTTGCAAGTTTCGGGACATCGTGTCGTATCTGCGTATATATAGGATTACACGTGTCGAAACTCATGTAGGTGCCTATATATATGCAAGAAAATATAATGAACGAGACCCTATAACATACTAGATAGTGCCATGATATGTGGTTATTGGCACGTTGGCCCATGACCCATAATTGTTGCATCATTGGCATGAACGTTACCATACTAGTTGACGTCGTACGAACAATCATATTCTTTTATGTTAATCACATTAGATGGTGTATTAATTAGAACATGTTATTATAGGACAACTTAGATTTATTGTACCTTTGGTTGAGAATACCAGTCAGACAGTGTCACGACCCGCACCCGAAAATCGGGCATGAGCCGTGGGTACGTCCAGCCTACGCCGCAGAATCGGCGGTAGAACGCTGTAAGGTCCGTTCTAGGTCAACCATATCTATCTATGTCTCACAGAAAAATCTGCCATGACCTCTCCAAAAGGAGGGCAACCACACAATATATATATGAATAATCCTCTCCAAAAGGAGGGCAACCACGCAATATATATATAAACCTGTCAAGATCTCAACTCCAAACGGAGGAACAAAATTATAATGATAATCTCAAGTACTCAATCACAAATCTAAGCACGATAAGATAACACAGAAATCTAACAACTCCAAAGTCTAACCAACAACAACTACTACAACAACCACCACATCAATAATAATAATACATCATCCAAAAATAATATACAATACAAGGTCTCAATCCAAAACCGGAGACAAATCCGGTACTAAAATCTAATAAAAACAACAACAAAGTCTCAGTGATCCCAGTTACCAACCCGGAAATCACCCCTAAACTAGAGGGTCCCTGTCTGCACCATCGACAGGCTCAGGTCCATAAAACGTCGGACACCACTCCTCCGGATACTCTGAAAAATATGTCCAGTCAGGACTGGAGCAAGTACATCTCTAACAGCAGTTCCATTTAAATGATAAAAACTATAAAACAGTTATAGCAAGTAGCAAGAAGAATGAAGCAAGTATGAAACAAGAAATATATATATATCACTGGTGCATAAAGGTAAAGATGCAGGAATATCAGAAACAAGATAGTAATAACTGTGAGATACAAGAAATCTAAACTAAGAGTAAGTCTGTGCACATGAACGTGTAGTGAGTCCAGCATGAAAAATATGTAATGAGTCAAGTCCAGAAATATGTAAGTGAGACCAGCAAGGATGCAAGTGAGTCCAGACTATAAAGAATGAACTCGGTGTCTTTGAAATACTTTTTTCGACATGTAAACGGCTAGGGGTAAGTACGGCTCACCGCGCACTGGGTGCGCGGCTGCTATCATTCCAGATTATACCAGAGGGAGTGATTCCTGATGATTCCAGATGGGAATGTTGACATGTCTACTCGAGTATTTCCCCGCCCTGACTAATACAAGTGAATCCAAGACCCGACACGTAAATCAAGATGAGTCCAGCCTGAAACATGAGTGATGCCTGTAGTGATTCCAAAATAGGGGCCAAAAACATGAAATGTACGTGTCGCAAGTAAATAAATCCAGAAATACCAGTCAGTGTCCCGTGTTGTGCCAGAATAATCAGATGATACTATACTAGAAGCTGAATCATAATAATCATCAGATAATGAAAACTATCAGAGAATGTACTCGCCTGACGTCCTGAGCAACTAGCGATCCGAACCGGTGTCACAATGACCTATTGCGAAAAGCAAGGTTAAACAGGGTTCTAATGAGTTAAACAGATATAAAATAACTAAAATAGGCTTCTAGGGTCGTTCTAGGTCGAACGGGTCAAATCGGTGAAATTTGGGTCAAAAAGTCAACTTTGGGTCCAAAAAGTCAACTCTTGGTCAAAACTAGGTCAAAGGTTGACTTTGGCGGTCAACCGAGTCAACTACGGTCAAGTCTGGGTCAAACTAGGGTGCTCCTGAAATTCTAGGTCAAACCGAGGTCATTAGGCTAGAAAACTCTCAAACTCGCCTCCTTGAGATACCGAGATACCCTCGGTATCCGATACCTCGCCCTAGGCCACGCACCCCGCCTATACCCTCTAAAACCTATGCTAGCACGCGTAAATATATACACATAAGCATAAAAACCTATCTCTAAACTCAAACCTAGGCAATTGCTCAAAAATCTCGCTCGAAACTCAATACCTTGGTGAGATACCTTGATATCTCAAGGTATTGGGATACTCTCCAATACCCCTCTAACTACCCCTCTAGTTAGCTATCTAGGCTAAAAGATATATTCCTAGTTATTAATATAGCCTAGAAAATATATATATCTATCATATATATATACATATTTAAGTATATATATATATATATACACAGAGCACCTACACACATACACATATACCCATATATACCTTACCTTACCTATACATATATATATATAACTATATGTATATAGATATCTATACACTTAGATAGATATATATCTAATACCTAGCTATCTATCTATCCATCTAATCTATTCATATATTTATCTATCTAGCTATATGTACATATATATCTATACCTTAGATAGGTAACTACCTATCTATCCATAGATATATCTACCTATCCAACTACCTATCTATCTATCTAACAATCTAACTATCTATCTATTTAACTATCTATCTATCTAATATAACTATCTAGTTATCTATCTATCTATCTAACTAGTTATCTATATCTAGTATTTACCTATCTAACTATCTATCTAATTATATATCTATTAATCTACCTATTTACCTATCTATAGATATCTATCTATTCATCTATCTATCATATATCTATTTATCTATCTAATTAATTAGCTATCTAATATCTACCTATCTATTTATCTAGCTATCTATGTATATCCACATATCCATCAATCTATCTAACCATATACCTATTTATCTATTAAACCATACATACCTATCTATCTATCTATCTAATATATCTATCTAACTATCATCTATCTATCTATATTTCTATCTATCTAGCTATCTATATATCTATTCCTCTACCTATCTATCTACTAATCTACTACTAGAAGCTGCTGCTGCTCTTGCTTTAACTTGCTGCTGCTGCTGCTACCTTAAACTGCTGCTGCTGCTGTGCTTCAACCTGCTGCTGCATTTCTGCTTGCTGCAGCTGTTGTGGCTGCTTGCTGCAGCTGCTGAGCTGCTGTGGCTGCTACCTGCTGCTGCACAGTTCAGCTGTCCCCCCCCCCCCTTCTCACTCTCACACACACACACAACCACACACACACATATATATATATATATATATATATATATATATATATATATATATATATATATATATATATATATATATATATATATCTCTAGATATGTATACAACTAGATATATATATATATACACACACACTTATATATGATCTAACACACACCACACACACACACACACACACACAAACACATATCAACACACACACACATATAATTATATACATATATCTATATATATATATATATATATAAACACACACACACACACACACACACACACACATATATATATATATATATATATATATATATATATATATATATATATATATATATATATATATATATATATATATATATATACATAAACACACTCACACTCAAACATAAATATATACCCTCACACACACTCACACTCACACTCACACACCCTCACACACACACTCTCACACACACTAGCACACACTCTCACAAACACACAACCACACACACACAACACTCATACATATATATATAAATATATATATGCATATATGCACACAAACTCATAATCATATATATTATATATATATATATATATATATATATATATATATATATATATATACATAATCAACACACTCACACACACTCTTACACATCTACATATATATATATATATATATATATATATATATATATATATATATATAGGCATATACATACACAAGCCACATAGATATAAATACACACATATATAAATATATATACATAAACACACATACATATATATATAAATATATATATATATATATATATATATATATATATATATATATATATATATAGACACTTATAAATATATATAGAGAGACACAACACCACTCAACCACAACACACAACAACACGCCCCACTCACGTCCAACGACCCCGACACTCACCAACACACCCTAAAATATATAAAATATAACTCGAAAACTCTAGCACACACTCCCCGATACTAACCCAACGCGCGCACAAGCCCGAAACAAGGAAACCAAGTCGAAATGGCCGTTCGATCATTTCGACGAACACGCGGTGCGCGGTTCGGAAAACCTCCTGAAACGCACACCAAACGAACTCGGAATCGGCCCAAAATTTACCCACGTGCTCTAAACGATGCATAGATCCTAGAAAAAGTACTCCCGCGTTGATTCTAGGTCCGTGACAGAAACGCGCACGCACTTAGAATCGGCGACGACGAAAAGCCCCAAATTTGCCCGAAAATGCCCGTTTCTCCGCCACACGACTTCCCGTGTCCGAACGGAGACACGCACTCACCCTCTAGACACCCGACAACGTCTACCTAGGTCCATCTAACCTAGAGCATCACCAAAAATTGGGCCAAATTCGGATTCCACCCGAATTGACACAAAACCTAGTGTTAAAGTCTCTAAACTCAACCAAACTAGTTCCAACTTCCTTCCACGGGTAGCCTAAGGGTCTAGGAAGGTTCTAAACTATTAATTACACTATATAAAAGTAATTACAAGGGGTAAAATTAGGGTTTTACCTCTTGGAAGTTGGAATCCCAAGCCAAAGTCTCCAAAATGCTCCAAATCCACCAAACCAAGCTTCCAAGCTCCCAAATCTAGCTCCAACACCAAATCTAAGCTCTACCCACCTAGGTTAGGGAAAATGCAAGGTTAGGATTAGCATAAAGAAGAAGGAATGGAAGAAAGAAGGAAGAAAAAGGAAGAAGAACTTACTTTGGAAGAAGAAGGAAGAAGAAAGAAGAAGTGGAGAAGAAGAAGTGAAGAAGAAGTAGAATATGAAGAGAGGGGGAAGGGGCTGCTGCTTGCTGCTACTACACAGTCGGGTGTGGGAAAATAGGGCCGGCCACTTGCTACATAAAGGGTTACATAAGTCCAAATGACCAAAATGCCCTCCTAACTTGGGTTTTGGGTTTCGGGGTTCCAAAAACACTCAAACTAACTCCAAATCTCTCCAACTAACCCACTAAAATATAATAAATATTCTAAACCCAAAAAATAGGTCTCATAAGGGTATGGGCTGGGTCGGACATGGGTCCACTAGGGTCTGACATGGGTCCAGGCTAGCTAAAATCCTAAAACAATCAATAAAAATATAATACAATCATTAATTAAATATAAATACAATTAATTATAAATAATACACAATTAACTAAATTAAAATAAAAAAAATACCTGGCTCTGGAAATAGGGTGGTGACAGACAGTACCGTAGCAGCAGTATTGCGCCTCGCTCCCAGAATACTGGATAAATACGGGGACTGACATTGCCAACCGCACCTTGCAGAATATCGAAATAAGCCGCAATATGTTAATGTTGTCTAGAAGACATATGTGTGAACTCTACCATGCTATGACGTCGGTCCTAAGGCCGACAAATCTATTATCTCAACCTAGCAACACAAGTACAAGAGTATATCATACATGAAAGTAAAGAGGTGTCCCAAATTACATGTCACATATGATCATGAAGCTAGTGAATACAAAATGTTGTACTAGCTTAGTATAATAATACATGATCAAATATACCAGCCATGGTCTAATATATACATCATATTGACCGTAGTCTCAAAAATATAAGGAGCTAACTATGCCCCTTGCTAAACACCACAAAATAAAGAAATCAAGACAAGGGATGGATGAATGAAACCCACTCATGAGCTTCGGCCACAGTCCTATGAGTGTGAGCCATCTTGCTAGAAGTACGATGGATCCTAGTTCTCTTCGGATAACATACTCATGCAAAGCCAGTGGGGTCAGAACCCCGAGCAACAAGTACAACAAAGGAGCTCGATATGATAGACCAAACATATCACAACATAAGCAGGAAGAGACATAAGAAATAAATGTTGATCGAGACTTGTACGGTACCAATGTACTTGTCTCAAGAATAATACTTGAAAAAATGATAACAAGTACAAAAATAAAAGTAAGGCGACGAGCGGCAAGAGAGCATATGAACTACTCTGGATCGGGACCACAACCCTTAAACAAATAAGGACCGGAGTTGCAAACCTTCACCCGAGCAGAACTTAGCACCCTAACCATGCGCCGGGAGAAAATAAAACTAGAAAAGTGAGTTATAATGAAAGTAACATCATTCATTGCACGGTCAAACAGTTCTACGGCTTGCTACGATTAACTAGCTAGGGTTGTCACTGGCATTAATTACTAAATACATGTTTTAAGAATATTGCTACCACCGATACTATAGTTAACCCGGATGGCCAAGGGTACGCTTGTCTAGTAAACTTAAATGCACATTCAACCATACAATAACATAACTTATTACTTGTTATAAATAGAAATTGAACTTATAAGCATAAACTTAAACTTGTAATCATAAACTTGCTTTATAAACTTGTCTTGTAACATAAACTTGTATATAAACTTATCTTGTAAGTGCCGCAGCACGCGTAAACTTAGTCAGTCATGGAGCCCTTGCCTAGAAGGGTTGTTCCATGTTGCATTGGGCCCTTAGTGGTCGGGATAACCGGTAGCAAAATATTATTTTCTCCTAATGATCTAGGTAAATCTAATCTTGTTTAATCATTACTAATTTATTTCAAGTTCTCGAGTCGTGGACACTTGAGAACTCCCTAGAATGACGAGTCATGAGTACGAGCTTTTCACGAGTTTTCGTATTTGCGACACGCGATACATTGGACAATACTCACACTCAATTTCCCGATGCCAAATGCAATAGATTTTTATATACAATTATTTTCATGGTGTCGTGAGGATTGTGAACTTTTACATAACTTATCTGGTAACATAAACTTGTATCGACATAAGAAAGCACATAACAATAATCAGTAAAAGGAATTACTAAATGAATAAAATTAAAGGGAACACAAAATGCACACAAGAATTCATGGCACTGGCCGCATGGACTCACTTGCCGCATGCATCCACAGGTCGCATGCACTCACTTGTCGCATGCTCAGGGTTAAAGTCTACTCTTTGGGGCAAGTCTTGAGTAATGGGTCAATAATAAAGTGTCAGTGAAGTGACATAAAGTGATTGATGTGACATGTCATGAATGCATATCAGAGAAAAGACAAAAGGAAAAAAGGGTGCACAAAAAGGACGTGCAGGAAAAGACACATATGTCTCTTCTAAGTCAAATGACAGACGGGCGGCATGGGCTTCTGGCCGCATGGACAACTGGCCACATGAGCTTCTGTTTGCATGGACAACTTGCCCTCTGGGAAATTTTATGCGTTCAGTGCTCTATGCATTCAGCTTAGGGACGCATATGCAGAGACAATCATGCGTCTAACAAGATATGCGTCATGCTGAAAAGGGTGCATGAAGCATGGAACTCCTCCGTCCCAAAGCAACACAACTCCATGGAAAAAGCTCAAAAAATCCAAAAATTTGTCTCATTCATTTTAACTCCAAATAAAGTGAAACAAAAGCCAAATTACACGAAATAAAATGCTCTAACATAAGAAAAAGTAGTTTTCGAAACCACTAAGTTTTAATAGATCAAAACCAAAGAAAACTCATGGAACCCACAAAAAACCCTAAACTTAAAACTCATATCTACAAAAATCTATATATCCAAATCCAAAACTCCAAGAACTAAATATGATCAACAACTCAAGGAGAATATTTTTCATCAAATATTTTTTTTTAAAACAACATATATATAAAAAATTAAAAATTTATTTTTTCACCATTGAGCAAGATGTACTTGTCTTGGGTGGCTCATGGCCTTTACCTCTCACGGTCCAAGTCACAGCAACTTCTCCCTAGGGCTAGGGTCTGGCTAGAGGGAGCTTGAGGGAGAGAAGGAAGAAGCAAAAAGAGTAAAATGAGAAAAATGAGTGAGGAGAGAGAGATACTCATATATATATATATATATATATATATATATATATATATATATATATATATATATATATATATATATATATATATATATATATATATATATATATTAAGAGGAGAGAAAGATGGTTTAGTCATGGGTTCAATCAAATAAACCGAACTAAGTATCAATTCTGCATACGGGTCCTAAACCGGGTCTATGGCAATGCCAATGAGTATTCTACCGGTCTTGGGTAGTCTCTCTCAACAACAGAAAAAATAACAACAAATAAAATGATAGGAACCAACATGAGAAACACATTAGGAATACATTATCAGGAAAAAATTAAATTCTATTTCAAGAAATACCAAATCTGAAATCGGGTGTGACAAGCAGACAACATGAAAGTGTACCTTGCCTTTGTTTCAGTATTTTGTGCTTATTGCTACTACCAGTTATTGATTCTATTTCTAGTTATTTACTTGTACTTGTTGTGACCCTAGGACCGTTACGATACTTAGGGTCCGAAGTGTATTCGGGTGCCGACTTTCGTCCGCGAAATTGGATATTGTTATACTGCATTGTCATCGTATACCCTATACGTGCATCTCTTGCACGATATACCTTAGGACACTGTACACAACCCTCATGTACAGAAACCTTACTTGAGATAATCGAGGATTTCAGCTTCTGTGTTAGGATATGATTAGTGATTAGTTGAATTGATTGAATCCTCTTTCTTGACTCGAGACATAGTTAGTACTTGTCTTGCGTGTTATGTACATAAAATGCGAGATATATGGAGATCGGGAAGAATCTACCGTACCGTTGACTACCACACAATACGTGCTACCGTTGCTTGCGCTTCGGGCCCTATAGTGCTGCAGGTACCTCGACAGATCATGTCCGTACCTACTACTACTACTACTACTACTACTACTACTACTACTACTACGTGCTATTGTCGTGTCTATGAGACCTACAGGCCCCGGTGGTTTAGCGGACGAGTACGTTCTCAATTGCATTCACTTAGTTGGTTATGATAGGTACCATGAGCACAATATTTATTATTTACTGTTACATTGGCTTGAGTGTTTATTGTACATTGCTATGTCCCCTGAGGACCTAGATCCAAATTATGTGCCCAGGTATAGACGAGGAGAGCTACCCCGAGTTTTACGGGACATGAGCTGACGTTGGAGCAGTACTTGTACCAGAGGACGAGGTTGTGCCGGAGGACTTCTCTTGAGCACTCTGTTATTTATTTATTTATTTATTTATTTATTTATTTATTTATTTATGCTTAGTGTTTTTTAGACATTGGACTTGTCTTAGTGACTACTGGATATATGTACTTGGTTTATTTCTCTTTTTATTATTTTGAGGACGAGTTGTTCCCCACGATATTTCTTATACTGCACTTGTTGATGGATAGTTTCATTTTTATTATTCTTGTGACTGGACTATCCCTTGTGTTGCGATTCTTATTGTGGATGAGATTAGATATATAAACTGTGACAGGTGTTGTAGACCCTTATTTATATATATTACAACTTAAGTGCACTCTAACGGATCTATTAAATTGGGTTTGCCCATTAGAGTTGTGTTGCTAGCCATTATCACGTGGCTAGTCCCTTGGTATTTTGGGACTGGGATGTGACACACACTAGTTAGGCTTTATATCTTATGCCATGAAACTGATCATAAGGCAAGACTAGAAAGACAACTTAATAGATTGTGCACAGAACTAATTGAACGTGTATGAATTTGTTGAGCGGGCGAGAAGCCTCCCCACCAATGCATTCAATGTACTGATAACCCACTAGATTGTGTGCAGGGTGCGGAAGAACCTCGTTCGGTGTGGAGTTTCCCCTCGTGCGCGCTAAGGCGTGGAGATCGCTCTGAAGCCTTGGAGTATTGCGTCTGGAGCTGAAGCACATATACATTACATAATGTTGGAATATCGTCTATGTATCATCCCATGTTGTAAGTCGCTTGGCACGCTTTTATTGTTTCGAGAGAGAACATGAGAGACTTGTAATCTCGGCCTAGCGCCGCTTGTAATACTTATTCATAATCAATAAAGTGCTTGTTTTGTTTCATACTCGTGTTCATTCTATACTTCCGCTATAACGACCTTGAGAACTAGTTATCGAACGGCCGTTTACTTGTGTCGTTCAAAATTATGTTGCGTTGGAGACTATATGTGCGACTCTATGGCTTATTCATACCACCGCATGTTCGGACCTTGGCCTTGCACTGACGTAGCTTGTGCTCGTGCGACATCACGTCCTGATGGGAACAGTCGTCCTGCGGGAGCGCTGGCCCGGAGATTCGAGTCTAGCTTGGACGGCCGATCCTGCTGGAGATTGGAACGTGACAAAAGCTATCCAGGTCTGGGTCCAGAGTGAATTTAGTGGTTCAATTTAAAAGTCCGATTCGGCTCAACCTGTCTTCTTTTTTGAGCTAACCCGGTCCAGGATTGGTCAAAACCGATAAACACTGAGGCCGGATCAGGCTGGCCGATCCACAGCTATACCCAAATAACATATGGTCCGGTTATTAACATTTTTGTGTAGAGTCAATGCGTACTCGAATCTTCTTGGTTATGTATATCATGTCGTTGGCACACTTCTCGATGTGGATGCGGTCCATTTATCTTTTGTATTCTGTAGCACGCAACTCTCAACTAAATCGAGTCAGACTCATGGATACAATGTTGAGAATATAACGGATCTATGGTCTAATATGGATAACCCTAGCTATGGCAATTTAGAACTAATTTAAGAAAATAAGAGAGAAAAATGGGAAAAAAAAGGAAGCATTCTTCAATAAAATAAAAAATCCTAACAAACCCCCCACGCACCCCTCCCTAGGAAGCGAGTCCAACGTACCAAATTGGTAAACTAACAACCTCGCTGATGTCATCCCCCTCTCCCTCTATCATTTATACCTCTACTCTACTATTCACACACACGCACTCGCTCACTCTCTCTCCTCCTCCTCCGTCGTCTTCTCCATTGAACCTTTCCTTCATTCTTCCATTCCTTCGCAATAAAAACGAAATCTTTCTAATTAATATTCGTTCCTTCGAAATCCTTTCTAATTATTGGAACAAATTCGCAATAAAAATCCCATCTTTTGCCAGTTCACCATTGTAATTCGATCGAAAGGAGAAGGAATAAGCAGCAGCTGCAATGGCGGCGGTAGCGGCGGTGGAGGTGGAGGCCGTGGCGGCGGCGGAAGAGGAGGAGACCGAGTACCAGAGCGACGTGAGGAAGCTGGTCGACTTGCTGTCGAAGCTCAACCCCTCGGCGAAGGAGTTCGTCCCGGCGGCGGAGATGAAGAAGTCCGGCGGAGGAGGAGGGCGGCTCTCGGCCGACGCTCCGGTCTTCGTCGCGTCGACCGATTTTTACAATAACGTCTTCTACAGTGGCGGCAGCAGTAAGGACTCGAGCAGTGATGGATCGTCTAATAATCAGCCCAATCGCAGAGTAAAGTTCTCTACTTTTAGCGATTTTTAGGGTTTTTTTGGAGGATTTAGTTGCAATTTAGGGAGAAAAGGAACGATCTTGATTGGAATTCTTCTGCTTTATTTTTTGCAGAGGAGGAATGGGTATAACAATAATGGAAAGAGGAGGATGAATGAGAGACTGAGGAGAGCTGAGAGGGAGGACAGCATTCGGCGGACTGTGTATGTTTCTGACATTGATCAGCAGGTGAGCTTATAATGGAAAGATCAGATTTTTTATTCTTTATGTCCCCTCTTTGATTCTTTTGATGTTAATTGTCTAATTTGTCTGTTTGTTGGTCGATGAATTGCTAGATCACTGAAGAAGATCTTGCTAAGTTGTTTGTTACGTGCGGCCAAGTAAGTTTTTTTTCGGATTGCGGCATGCAAAAGTGATTTGTATTCATGACAGTAGGTGTTATGGTACATGATGATGATGTTGAAATTGAGAATGTATGCATCTCTTTGTTTAGACGTCGTTTGAATTACTGTTTTCAAAATTTCACTAATAACTTTTGTAGAAGAGTGGGATATTTTACCATGAGAATGCTTCCTTTTGTTGCATATGTTGGCATCGATACGAATAAGACATGGAAATAAGACACGGACACGACACTTATTTTGGCATGTCATAGTTCAATTTGGACTGTCAGTGCCGTGCTTGAAACAGGTATGGGCAAGATTGAATAAGCAATTAACGCGTGCACGATTGAATAAAGTATGCCACTTAAGTTTTTGCTCTAGGATTTGTGTTTTATAATGTCTTCCAACTAGCTTGATTATTTTGCAACCATCTTTGCCAAATTTTGTACTTCCTGGCTATGTTGTTAGTAACTTAGTATCTCAAGTTATACAATTCAATACAATACACTATCACTTTATTACATATTAGTTGATCCAATACGATACATACAGTTGATAGGTAGTATCAGTTTTTTAGTTTGGTCATGTAATGTATACTTAAGAATTTGGACCCATGAACTAGATTTTTTTTTACTAATAAAAAAATGAGAATTATATTAAATAATGTTCTTATATGGACTTAGAAATATAGACTATAGACCTAAACTCCTTTTTTCATCATACGATATAATACTTGATACACGATACGATAAGCAAGAACATCAATACACGATACAATACGTGAGTTGACAACGTAGATTCTTGGTAGTAGGGAAGAATGTGCGTGCAATATCTAGGAACACAAGATATCACAAGACACGAGTACTATATTGTTCATCTTCTAGAGTCTCTGGTCATTGGCTAAATGTTAAGAACTTCAGCTCGTAGTTGTTGATCCATAGTCCATAGCATCTCGTGCTTTTTAGGTATAGTGTCATGTTTATGACTCGCAACAAATGGTGGCAGATTGATATTCTTGACTGTAAAGCTAGTCACTAATGTGTAATAACTGTCTAAATTCTGATATAGCTGATCCATCAATGAATTAGGTGACTTATCTAGTATTACAAAGAGAGATGATTTTCTATATTAGCTTATATAAGTGCTACTTTCTTTAGTATGGTTCATTTGAAACTATGAAGTTCCGTACCTGATTGTTGTGCATCTGAACAAGGAACTTCTCATTTATAATTAAAAGGTTGCCCAGTGCCTCAAGGCTCCGGTTTATGCATAGACTGGGAAGGGTGAAGATGTACTAAACCTTTCCCCATATATATAAAGGTGCCCACACGGGTTACTGCAGTTAGTAAAAGGCCTATTGTACAAGAGATCGAGGGATCGAGTCCTGCCAGTTGCATTTAATTTGTGATTTATCCAGGGAGTGTGGAGTGGGTCCGGTCAGCTTCTATTGTCCACATGCCCCTAAGGTGGCCCCTTAGGGAATTTTATAAGGTGTAAATCCTGATAACCCAGCATATTCCATAACTATCGTTCTTCCAATCTATTTAGTTAGAATTTGGTGCGTTGCATGCAAACATTTGTATCTAATCAAATCTTGACATGTGGACTCCCCTTAGGTATATATATGGTAAATGGATTCTAAGATGACCCTTTAGAAAATCTCAGAAGGTGTAATCCACATGTCAAAATCCTGATAGCCCGGTATATTATTTCATAACTATCATTCTTCCAATCTATTTAGCTAAGATTTGGATTTGTTGCACGCAAACAGTTGTTTCTAATTGGATTTTGACACGTGGACTCCCCTTAGGAATATATATGGTAATCAGTTTCTAAGGTGGCCTCTTAGAAAATTTTCTTAGGTGTGCACGTGTCAAAATCCTAGTAACCCAGCATATCATTCCATGCCCCTCTATCCATCTCTGGAGAATTGTTCATAGAATCGGTTATGTGGGTTTTACCAAAACGTGCTTTGTAGATCACAATTGACTCTAGGTTCTCTTTCTTGGTTGACCCTTTTTCACCAGAACTTGCAATCTGACACTAGGCAGTAACACAAATTTATCCAATTTTCACCAAATTAATTGACCGCGTTATGTTGCCAAATGGATTATCCGGTTGTAAGTTGTGGGGAAATAGTCTTATCATATTTAGTGAAGTTTCATCTATAACAGTAGATATTTACTTTAGAAAATTCCATTCGAACATATTACTTACTATTGACCCCTGTTAAAGTTCATAAGAGAGAGAACATGACTTCATTAGCTTCCTAAGGTTTCTAAGCGGTAGCCTGGAGAAACTTAATCAAGATGGACTGCGTTTTAGTCTTATCTGTAGCTAAGAGTATTGCAAGCTTGTATTCAGTATGATATTTTCATATAAAAAAGAGGCTGCTTTTTCCTCCATGGATAGGTGCTTTTCATAAAGCGATTGATAAAATTGTGAGAAATACCATAAGACAACCTGCAATATCGCAAGAATCTTGCTCATACTTGACAGTGATGCAACAAATGCAGACTAATTGTGGTGTAATATTATGTATATATCTTAATCCTTTATTGTCGTCAAATAGAACCATATGGAACCATGACTATCTCCACCACTGGGTGGCTGTCCATTTACTTTTGCTACAATGACGAGAAGGTATCTCCAACAAATCTTACCCACTACAGTGAAAAAATAGTTCTTGAGTTGGCAAGATCATGTTAATCTCAATTTAAGTTGATCCAAGATTCCAACATCCATAATCTAACTACCCAATTTAAGACCATCCTGATAGCAACCTTTGGTAATGATGTTGAGGTCATATTATAAATTGGATACTCATTTTCAGTGTTACTTCATATTACAGGCTTAAAGAGGCTGATGTCAGTTCACTAATATTTAATAGTCCCAAACTGCTAAGTGCCTTGCGATGTTTGATTCAACCTCAAACTCGTAGCAAATATCTCCATCCTGACAAGCAAATGCCATTTTAGACTTAAGTAGCAACACTATGAAATATTGTTTCTGAAGAGGGAGGGAAATAAGCTGAGCGATACCCTAACATTACTTTAATGCTTTAACTTCATGCTGATAGGTCAGATCTAGAAATACTTCATGTAAAAAGTTAATGATTCTCACCATCATACTCGTCATTTGAATCAGAATCCTCAATAGATGTTTTTATTGTTTTCATTTTGCTAGTTTATATGGAATTCCGGCCTTGGTCAATCTGGCAGGTAGTTATTCATCTATCTGATTATAACATTCTTACTAAAGGTTGTTGACTGCCGGATTTGCGGCGACCCCCACTCAGTTCTTCGATTTGCATTCATAGAGTTTGCTGATGAGGGTAGGTGTCTAAAGACGACATCAACTTAGATCTCTCATGATTACTGGCACTTTTTATCTCTTAAATCACAATGTTATTTCATCCCAATGCAGAGGGTGCGAGGGCAGCACTAGGTCTTGGCGGTACCATCCTGGGCTACTACCCTCTTAGAGTTTTACCTTCAAAGACTGCTATCTTGCCTGTGAATCCTAAATTCCTTCCACGGGTTTGGACACTTCACTTGTTTCTTTCTTTTTTTCCTTGGATTGGTATTCTTTATATGAATATGCATTATGATTTATTTTGTAAACTATTTCTCTTATTCTTCTAGTAAAAGTTTCAAATTGTTGGTTGATTGCAGTCTAATGATGAAAGAGAAATGGTTGTGAGGACAGTCTACTGTACGAACATCGATAAAAAGGTAGTCATTTCTAGTTTTAAATTTTAATAGCGCAGGTGTTTATGGATATTACCATTTAGATCATTTATTACTTAAGTAATAACTCCTCTGTGTTCAAACACAATTTGTTTGAGGCATCAATTTGCTGGATAGATCAATTCAGTATAACTTTTACGTATTTCATTGGACAAACTTTACAAGTAATAGAAAAGAAACAAAATAGATACACAAAAATTTAGATGCTCTCTTTTAATATGGTTAGAAGAAACTAGAATAATAATAAAAAACCCATCTGAAATATGTAAGTACTAAATTTCTTATACTAAAAACATTACAGTTCAATATACCCGAAATAAGCATAGAAACACAAAATAATAATTAGCAAGCAATTGCACTTAGAATTACAAATGGTTTTAATATGAACTACCAAAATGTTTGAGATAGTTACCACTTAATTAGAACCAGGAAGCATCAGCACACCAAAAATGATATCTTGCCTATGTATGATAGGATCCAATATTGATATCTACAATTTAGAATTTTTGATATACATACTAGAATCCCCTATAATAAATTCTAGCATGTCCATATTGGATTCTTGACCGCGGAGAAGATACTGATTTTGGTGGTCCCATGCTTCCTAGGTTCTAATAAAACGGTAAGTTTCTCAAACTTATGGTAGTTAATATTCTACCACGGTAATTGTTGTTGGAATTTTTTGCACATTATCCCCAAGAAATGATCATGAGTTTTATTATGCCTGTGTTCTAAAAGAGGGTATCTAATTATGTGCACACCTAACTATTTTTCTGCTACTAGTTAATTGTTGTCCAAAGAAATTGGGAATAAATTTATCCAGCAATATTCTGGAAAAAAAGGAATATCCAACATTCTCAGAGAAATTGCATTCGAGTAAAATCAAGAGTTATTGTGGTAATATATATATATATATATATATATATATATATATATATATATATATATATATATATATATATATAATTCTCAGTTTTATGTCTTCGACTTCTAGTGCTGATGGCTTGGGCTGCTTGTTGACAAAAAAGGCCTATATAATAATCTATCGACCTTTTCAATTAAGTTCCTATTTTCAGTGTGACTTCTTTGTGACCCTTTATTTTTCTATTGTGCAGGTTACACAATCTGATGTAAAAAACTTCTTTGAACAAATTTGTGGCAAGGTAAAGGTAGAATTATTTAAGTAGGAGGTTAAACATTTAGAAGTTTATTAGTTCGTTAACTTAATTTACTATTTACCAGGTTTCTCGCCTGAGACTTCTTGGGGATAATGTGCACTCAACACGCATAGCATTTGTTGAATTTGCTCAGGTAATTAACTGAAGTTGATATTTAGATTTGCAGTATCAGTTTTGACTGCATTTTAGCATTACGTTACCCATACTTAGTTATTAGAACAAAATCGTGGTTGCGAAGTGAACATAAAAAGTTTGTGGTAGCAAGTGAACTTAAGGTAGCAAATTGATAATAACCAAGTTGAAGGAAACAATTATAAATTAGCCCAAATGTGAAAGTTTCAAAACTTCTCCGATTTTTTTGTGAAATCTAAAATTATGGAGTAGGAAGAGTGCAATCTGAAAGGATACCTTCAATCATCAAGTGTTACATGCTACTCAGTCTCAGACAATTGACAATCTTTTGTTCCTGGCATACATCTATTTGATCATTTGCCACTTCACCTAACATAAATGTACAGTGACACTCTTAGTTCCTAGTACCTACATCTATTCTACTGATTAGCTTTATTAGAATGCAAGATGGATGGGTTGTAATACATTAAAAGATATGATAAGAAATGAGTATATTCGTGGGAAGTTAGAGGTGGCACCAATTGAGAACAAGATGAGAGAAAATTGTCTTAAGGTGATTTGGACATATTCAATGTAGACCAAATAGATGTTGCGGTAAGGAGAGACGATAAGATACTAGCTAAAGGAGACGCTAAGACTAGAGTAGGCATAAACGAACATGGATTGAAGTTTTAAAGAAGGATGTAGTTTTTGTTCGTGTTATAAAGGATATGGGATAAACAAACAGCCAACCCTAAAAATTTTTGTTGTTGAGCTTGTTGGTTTCTTTACGTGGACATTTAACCACTTACTGTATAGTGGTCACTCAGTAGTAGACCTGTCAAGTGGGCCGGGCCGGGTTGGCCCGGCACAAATTTAGACGGGCCGGGGGCCGGGCTCTTGAGGCCCATGCATTGTTGCGGGCTGGGCTAAGGGTGAAAAATCTAAGCCCAGTCCTGCCCAGGACCCACGACACGGTGGGCTTCTGGCCGGGTTGGGCCGGGCCAAGCCGGGTCGGACCTGGAAAAATATATCAGGCGTAAATCTGTAATATTTTAAATTCATGAACTGCAATTTATTATTAACAGTATTATTACCCAGGGCCATTGGATGAGTCCCTAAGCGTGTCCTTCATTATTTCAAAGTTGCCTATAACTTGGAAGGAAACTTGTAAGGAACTCAAACGTTATAATGCAAAAGCATGTTAAGTATTCTCCAAGGAAAATTCTCGCAACTTGGATAAACTTGAAATGGAAGGTAACTCTTCTAAAGTTCTTGTTGAAAATTCATTAAGGCAAAGAAAAGAAAGATGGGTGGAAAGGGTGATAATTATGGTTCTCATAATAAGAAGCAGAAGAAAGGATAAGTGCTGGAAATATGGTAACCCTGGCCACTTTAAGAAACAATGTAGGGTCATCTTGAAACGTAAAGAAGATAAAAAGGACGCAACCTATGCTGATGACAAGTATGCTTTAGTGGTGTTTGAAGCAAATGTTGTCGGAAGATAAAAATGATACAGCCTACTAGGCCGGGCCGGGCCTGAGCTTCGGGCCGTGTCGGACCGGACTTCTCCTATGGGCCGAGATATGAGGTCCGGCACGTCCCAATGTACTGGGCCGGGCCAGCCTGGGCACACAATTAATCGGGCCGGACCGGCCCATGGGTTATTTTTCTGTGTTTGGCTCTTGCCGGGATGGGCCGGCCCGGCCCATTTGACATGTCTGCTCAGTAGATGATAGATCCCTTTTGAGTTGAGTGCAAGAGCTTTCAGAGATAAATGTCATTCATTTTCATGCTAAAGCATATTTACTTTAGTGTATTCTCATCGGTATGTACAAGTAACATAGCTCATATTCCATCTAGGGAGCACAGATAGTCCAAAATGGTTATTGTGTCTGTGTCATGTCCATGTTGGTCACGTACTTGACCCGACACACTAAAAATACACTTGGAAATACCAGAAATGTTGTGGTATCCCGGTCACAGTGTCCATTTGGTGTCGTGTCTGCGCAACATAGTATTCCATGTATCACATTTTCTCAATACTCAAAGAGTTTCAGGTTTGATTTTATTCAATTTGACAAGGCCGTATTGTTCTTTAGCCGTATAATAAATATATTTAGTTTTCGACTGGTAATGTCTTCAAGTTGCATTTTGACAAAAATGGTATTTATTATTATATATAGCTAATAAGTTCCAGCCTTTCAGATTTTGTAAGTTCCAGCCTTCAAGTTGCTTTGCATATTTAGGAATCTGGGTGTCCCTTTGCCTGTAACTATCTAAAGCAGTGTCAAAGTCCGACTCAAGTACATTCGTGTTTGCTCAATTTATTGGCTGCATCATCATCATCTTATCTTCTTATATTTAGTATTCTTGAAGATTATCGTGATGATTTTTCTCTGTTGCAGGCTGAGAGTGCCATTGTAGCTCTAAACTGTAGCGGCATGGTTCTGGGAGCTCTTCCAATTAGGTACGGTTTCTGATAATGCATTCGTTAATGCCCATAACTTGCAATTTGACATTGCTCACTGTGGTTGTATGGGTTCAGGATTAGTCCTTCAAAAACACCGGTGAGGCCCCGCATTCCTCGGGCAATGTCGCAATGAGTTGGGTTTAGCTAATAACTGGAGTCACTGCGGAAAGGCCCACTAGGAAACTTTGTTCTGTGAGGCTGATGAATGGTGTTTCATCTGCAGAAAGCAATCTTCTTTTATTGGCAGTCAGTTTCTGCATCCAAACATGACCCAACTTGGGAACAGCTTTGATGTTTTGTGAGACCCTTGCATGTAGCGGTATCTTTGTTTTATTTGGTACTATGGATGAATCATCAAATGTTCGAAGAAGGAACTGAGTTTATTAGATAGTAATTCAATGTTTCGTTGTTTCAGCACATCATTGTGTTTTTTAATATCAGTTGGTAAATTTACATTCTGTGGTGTGGTGGCTATAAAAAATTGTCTATAAATTTCTAATACATATTGTTTCCATTATTGTCAAAATTGTCTATAAAAACTTAGCTAGTTTTTCATTTTTCTAGTTTAATACATAAATAGGTACCCAAATGTTTCCGAAACTTGGATGAAAACTTAAATCAGAAGTCAATGTTGTCTCAACAAATCAGACAAGAAAAAGGCTTGGTTCTGCTTGGGAAGGTAGGGAGAAAACCAGTGGGATTTTATGGCCTGATTTATGAAGTTACTTAATTTATTTTCTTTCTTTCTTTTTTCTCATAGTACCAGTTTGCCAAGTTATGAAAACATATACTCTGGGGTCATCTTGAAACTATTTTCTACTAACTGTATATATATAGTACTCGTCTCTTTGCACCTATTCATTCTATAAGCCAATTGTTCTTCCAGACAACCCAAAAGAAGAAAAGTCGTTTGAATCTTTTTCGCCAAACTGTACCACCACCACCCCCCCCCCCCCCCCCCCCCCCACCCCCTTCTCTCTCGCCACACACCCTGCAACCCACGCACTCTAGCAAGACTACCAAAATTTTGGTTGTCCTCTCAAAATTTTGACAGTCCTACTGCAAAAAATATATTGGTAGTCCTCCTCACTTGGAATATTCACAAGCCAATGTTATCAACTTTTTTTAGTAAATTAACGTGTGTTGCACGTAAAATATTTTGTATTTCTTTCTGATATTTTGGATATAATATTTTACATTTCTTTCTGATATTATTAACGTGCGTGCATGACTCATGTAAAAATATGAGCAATATAACTCATATCCCGTTTAATATATATATATGGGAGCGGATCAAACCAGAAGTCCCCCCCCCCCCCCCCCCCCCCCCTTCTCACCATCGGATCGGAGGGCCTGCGTGGGGGCCACGCGATCCAACAGTTGGGAGCGGCAAGGCTCCCGCAGGGCTCCGGATCCACTCTCATATATATATATATATATATATATATATATATATATGTGTGTGTGTGTGTGTGTGTGTGTGTGTGTTAAAGATTTAGTTATAATTCGTCATGGATACATGTGAATAAAAGAGAGAATAAGTTATGCGAAGAAGAGAATTTTAAATTAAATCTTCCGTGATCTTTTTAATTAAATGGTTAAAAATTTACAAACAACTTGGACGGTTCAATTTTAACACCGTTTCCAAGCTACATTATAATAGTAGAGTGATTCTGCCAAACACCTGTACTCTACGCCACTCGATTTCTCCTCCAGTAAGAAAGACCAACCGCTCCAGTATGACCGACAGATGCAGCACACTTGTGAGGAAGGATATCTCACTTGCAATCAAAGGAATCTATCTGCAGATGCATTCCTCCCTTGTTCGATTGGAGTTGAAGATTACGCTTGTGATCTGGAACTGATTAAGACATTCGAGAAGCAAGACGAAACACATTACATGACAGTTGGACATTTCTGCAAATTACATGACACATTACATTTCGATTGGAGTTGAAGATTATGCTTGTGATCTGGAACGGATTAAGGCATTCGAGAAGCAAGACGAGAGAAACACAATACGTGACAGTTGGACATTTCTGCAAATTACATGACATTACATGAACCAGGAAAAGATACTTGAAGTCAGCATTTTCATTCAAAATCTCTTCTATCCTCGTTGAAGTGGATTCTCAATTTCTGCAAATTGAAGATAGAAGCTCTGAAAATCTTTCTCAGCCCTATCGCATTAAGGCTTGGTTTGGGATTGTTGATGCTTGGCCCACAACAAAATGAGCTTTTGGCAGCAGACGGAAGGCTGCTGTCCAAAACTGCCCTAAAAGTTCACTGAAACTGTTGTTACCAAGCCACCTCCAATAAGCAATCCCAAACCTTGCCAATATAAAACAGTAAGCCTTGTTATTCATCCAGATATGAGTCTTAAGTGCTGATATTTCGATACTTTGACATGATTAAGATAAAATATTTATTTACCCTCTAAATCTCTAGCCTTCAAGTGCGCCATTGATCAATCACATAACATGTCTGCCAGCATTAGTGCAAAACAAGTAATAATAAGGATATGGAGAACCATCCTCAACTAAAGAAACACATTTTACACCATATCAGAAAAGCAGGTTCAAGTAGACTTCAATAGTTTGGACAATCATCTGTTGTTACATTTCATCAGTCAATCAGACAGCAGCTTTAGAACTCCACACCAGACATGTTATTGAAGGAAAAAGTCTGCCAATTTACACTATATTGATAGTATAGCAGGTTGAAACGGGTTGAGTTCGACAATTTGGATAATCACCGGTTGCATTTCATTGGACAATCAAACGGTGGCAGCTTTCCAACTCCCATAATAGGCACGCTATTGGATGAAAAGCAGTCTGCCATGCCATCAAGCTCCAGTAGCATACAAACGGGTCCATTCTTTAGCTGCATTAGGCCCACAGAAATCCCACGGTATGACTAACAATAAGTTAGGAATTAAAAAAAAAAAAAAAAAAATTTCAGTAGAAGCATTTAAATTGTTAGACATTGCTGTGCATACAGTAAGCTAACCTGTTTCAACAGCTTCTGCCTCATTTGCCTTCCAATGTTTTGCAATGTTGTCCGAAAGCGGGTCATCTGGATTTGGAGCACTGAGAAGTGCTTGGATACTGATCAGAAAAACAAAATAGCACCATTAGAGGTGTGTCCAATGGGGAGAAGTCTTTGCTGATGATGATGCTCATGATGAATACCATTACTATAAGTTGCCATTTCATTAGTATACTATTCACACAAGGTAACCCCTTAGTCGATTGGGGAGATTATCAGGATGTCAATGTTAACTATTGAGATTATCAGTATGTGAAATTTACACAGCTTCTTTTCTAAGATCTTAAAACACAATTCAAAGAGGTCACCAGCCATTGGGGAGAAAAAACTCGCTGTTCCAATGCACTATGATGGCAGGTAGAGGGGGGTAGACTAATGATGGATCGGCTAAGAAAACTGCCTACCAACATGTGAGAATTCCACTGTTCGGTGAAATCTACTAAGTTGAAAAAGAAAAGAATCAGTGACTATCAATATAGAGTTTGGAGTGCCAAGTTGAAATTGAAGGAAACTTGAATGGGAAGCACTGGTTACAGGCTTCTAAAAAATGAGCACAATTTTATCCTAGGGAATATATTTTAGTATTTTATGTAGTAATTCACCATCTTTTAATAATTTATACAGACAGAGAACATGATATATACCTCAACAGAACTGTTCGAATCTGGAGGGCTGGACTCCATTTGTCCTTCAGAATATCAAGGCAAATTCGACCTAGCTGCAAGCATTCGAAACTGCTTTAGAAAAAAAAAACAATTTTCATTTGGAAAGTGGAGAAAAAGAGGAAAGATCTCCTTACTTTGTCGATGTTAGGATGGTATATTTTGGTGAGGAACCGTACCTGTTCAAGAGAAAACCAAAAAGAGGGTACTCAAATGCCGTGAAAATCAGCACAACTAAAGATGCATAAAAAGGGGAACATAAGGGAAAGAAGTAATTTTGAGTAAGCATGGACCCGATACTAGTAGAACCTCAATTCGGCAAGAACGAGGAAGAAAGAAACTCCCATGGCGCAACTCATTTAATCAAAACTTGTTTATTCTCTTCTACAAAATCCTATTTTATATGAAATAATTTCAGCTTTAAGCCCCAAAAAATAAATCATAATCAAACTAGGAAAACAATAAAAAATAATTATGTAACAAATATAAAAGAGTCGGTCAAATATTTAGAATCCACCCAAAAATAGACTTGTTCCCCTTTCGAATAATTCATGTTCGCGTGAGACCCCTTCTATTGTAACTCAACCCAAGTTTTTGTGTTGTCACCTGGATCAGGTGCCCAATCGACTTGGTTTGCTAAATTCTTCGCCGTGTTCTTCGATCCATCCAAAACTTCCTTCAAGTTCTCCGCCCTTTTTCCAAGAAACTTCCTCCCATTGGTTCATGTCATAGTTTAAAGTATCGTCCGATACCGATCCGATACGGCCGATACCGATACAGTTTGGCATGTCCCGATCCGATACCGACCGATACCCGATACTGACCGATACCGACATTAGAGGTCTTTTTTCCAGTCAATTCAGCAAAAAAAATTGAATTAAAAAGACCAATTAGAAAGGATGTAAAAGCATAGTAAGGTTGTAAAAACATATAAAAGAGGAAAACTTATCTATCGCATATAAATCAATCGACAAGGATGACTACTATTTCATTCAATATCAAAAATACTAAGAAACAATACTGAAAATACTTTAAATTATGCATAAATGTATAAAATATATTCTCTAAAATGTTAATAATTTACTAATAGTTGTTTGCTTTCCGATACCAAAAAATCCAATACTTCGATCCGAAACCGCTGATACTACTGATACCGCCGATCCCGATACCGCCGATCCCGATACTCATAGGAATGGTCCGGTACCGATTCCGATACCGATACTTTGAACCTTGGTTCATGTGGCAATATGGTAAGATCAGTAGATCTACTCCGTGAACAAGAACGAGTATGTGTTGGATATCACACATTGTTGGTAGCCCTTCAAAAAACTTTTTCGAAAAAACGTCATGAAACCCATTAAGTACTGATTGTACCTCTTTTGGCACCGCTTCTTTATTAACTTGTCCCTCTTTTATGCTTTCCTTCACTACCAAGTCATGTACCTCATGGCCTCCTTGATGACCGCTTTCGCTCCCTTCGTAGAGACCGTCGAGAAAGAAAAGCCTTCTCCTTCTATTCTAAACATTTGGTTCGGGTATTCTTCTTCGATGGCCTAAGCGTGTATCTCATTCCATCCTTCACCAACTGATACATGTTGACGCGCCCATCATCATACTCTCTACCAATATCGTACTGCCATAGCCTCCCTAACATGTGCCAGATTTCGAGCTCGTCCATCACGTCACAATAGACCTCGTCTATGTATGCATCAATGGAGACCGTTCGATCACTATGATACTTGGCACGCCCTAAACCAAACCGATGGAGTCAAGTGCTTCTCTAGTGTCAAGCACGTGGCTTCGACCATGTCTACTAACGAGGTTCTCATGACAATCGTTGTCAACCACCACTCCAAACAATTTACCATTCACGATACGCCGGGTTCGAAAGAGCATGTTCAATTGTCAAGAATCGTTTAGTCTTTGTGCTACATGATCTTTTGTACCACACCAAGAGCCACTTCTCAGAATCATTGGGGATACAATTGATACCATTGCCTACTCGTTCGTCAAGTGCTTCTCGATCAACATAAACCACATGCAACCACATGCTTTCTCTGTAGGTGATCACTTGGGCAATGACTTGGCTGATTATACTTGAACACTAGCCAAGGACCGGTTTGGCATGTGGGTTTTTGATCGAATAGTAGCCTTTATGGTTTTCTTTTCGTCTTCTTCTCTATCGCTTTATCAGCTTTGGGTGCTTCTTCTGTTGATCAAAATCGGGCAATCCACCACCCCTGATTGCCACGTCGACTTGTCATTTGACTATCACCTTTCTTGTAGCAATAGATCGGCTTGCAATGCTAGATTCCAAGCCTCTGTTACATTAGAGATGCACTGAGCGTCGATCCTATCTCAAATTAATGGTTTAAGCACACATCCATGAAACGAGATACTTGATGCCATTTGGATTCATCAAGATAGTTACGCTTGACGAGACGTAAAAACTCAGTAGTATACTCGTTGTCGCTCCGTTGGCCCTATGCACTCCTCTAGTACGAATGAAAAAGGTGTTGACCGTAGTCATCGGGTAGTTAGCGCACATTCAACTTCTTTTGCATCCTTCCCCAACAGGTGATGCGCCTCTTCCTTTTTCTTCTACGCTCATCCTGCAATATGTCCCACCAAGTTGACGTTCGTGACTTAAGTCAGCAGACTACCAACTTACCTTATTGTTCATCGAGATCTACATATAATCAAATAATCGATTCACCTTCGATAATCAATCAGTGATTTTCTCGATGTTGAGATCTCCATAAAAATATCAAAATATCGACCTTCAAATTAAAGTAATCTCCTCTCATACAAACATTTCCCACAACCGCCATGTTGATAAGCATAACCGTCATCGAACCGATCTCCCCACAAAAATCGTTCGTAGTCGTCATTTCGACCGAGTCCGCAATGTCGACCGTTGTAGTCTCGTCATTCAGGCAGCATATCATCGCCACGATCGCCATCATGACTCCGCGACAAAATCATCGAATTCTTCCTTGCTCGAACAAGACAAATCTACACAAGCCTTTAGTAGTAATATGCTCTTATGCTAGTACTTATCCATCTTTCAGGAGGACGCGAACGTTACTCGTGACAGTCTTTGGATTACGAACTGGTTGCCCCAACGGGCCCTAATTGCCTCCCTCCTGCTCAATTAGCTGGAGGCAGAGGGTCAAATCCCGCAGAGAGACCTTAATAAGATGGACCACCGCAAATAGACCTAAGACCCATTGTTCTTCTCTTCATCAAGGAGTTGTTGGTCACCGTCTCCATCGTTCGTTCCCACCATGCCTCTCGATACATCGAGGCTCTCAAACAATGTGACACAACACGAAAACGTTGATAGTTGAAAACCATCATCTCAAGATAGATAACAAGACTGACACATCAATTCTCAAACACGAAACAAGAGAATTAAAAGAGAAAACTCCCATGGAACAACTTAATTATCAAATTCAGTAATCAAAGCATGTTTATTATTCTCTTCTACAAAGTCCTATTTATAAGAAAAAAACATAAGCCCTAAGAAATAAATCTTAATCAAACTAGAAAAGTAATAAAAAAGATATTAATGAAAGAAATACAAAAGATTTGGTCAAATATTCAGAATCCACCCATAAATAGACATGGCTCTCCGTTGGAATAATTCGTTTTTGAGTCGTACCCTTAGGCCATGTTTGGTTCGCAGAATCAGTGCCTTCGGAAAGGAAAGTCATTTACTTTGTTTGGATGCCTAAGGAAATGAGCATGAAAGAAAATTGATTCCCAAATAAAGGAAAATATGAGGAAAAATGGTTCCCCACTCACCCCATGGATTCACTTTCCCACCCCCTAATTATTCACTTTCCCTCCCAATTTTCCGAGCCTTTCCAAACACCGGAAAAGAAAATTAATGGACATTACAATTTTCCAAAGGAAAGAAAAGAGCAAAGAATTGATTTTATTTTCTTTCCGCGAACCAAACGAGGCCTTAGGATATCACAAACATAGAAGGCAACTTTGAAATAGGCACTTATTAGACAAAAAACCCACCCCATCAAACATATTAAAAAAATGGTTGATGAAGCAGACAACATATTTAGTCTTTACTCTTTAGCATGCTTAGCATGCTCATACTGAGGAAATTTTGAGGTTTTAGGATAAAGGCTTTGTTGTTGTTGGAAGGCAAATTTGCAGGAAGACCCTTCTTTAATATTCAATACATCCAAAAGTAAAAACGAATGGAAGATTATGATGGTCCTCCATTACCATCGATGTTCAGACACATCATGAAAGAAAAGTATAATAATGATAAACTTCAAAATAATAAACGAAGCTAGAATACACACAAACAGGTAAACGCTCCAAGAGCAAGAAAAATACCAGTTCGAAGGTTGAGGTCTAAACTCCAAAGTGTAGCTCTTACATCTAAATCAAGACCGGGGATGACTTCAGTTCAAAGTCTATAACAGGATCCGATTCTTACAATTCTATACTATTGTTTGGTTTGCTTATATAAGGTTGAAGGTTCCAATCTGCCAGCAATATGTGTATCGTTACACAGTATGGAGCGTGGCTCTTAGTTTTGAAATAGTTAGGTTGAGATCAGGTCAGACATATATTGCATATAGGATTAAATTCTGCAATATTTATTTGTACCCAAAACATGGTTCCCTTGATAACCAACACCAAAAAACATAGTCAGAATAATTGGGAAGCATTAGCACTGACATACTGAGTAATCATCCGGACAAAGGAAGTAGCATCCTAAATTATTAATTTGCAAATAATTCAAGATAACAATTTTAGAAATATTGAAAGATCTTGTACTTAAGCAAAAGTATACTTTGCAGTATCATCCGATTACCGATACGGTTTGACATGTCTCGATCCGAAACCGACCGATACCCGATAGTGATTGATATCGACATTTGGAGTCTCTTTTTCGGTCAATTTAACAAAGAAAATTGAACGAAAAAGACCAATCAGCAAGTGTGTAAAAGCATATTAAGATTGTAAAAGCATGTAAAAGAAGAAAACGTATTTATCACATGTAAACAAATCAGCAAGGGTGACTACTATTTCATTCAATTTCAAAACTACTAAGAAACAACACTAGAAATACTTAAAATTATGCCTAAATATATAAAAGTATGTTTTCTAAAATGTTAATAATTTATTAATAATTATTTGCTTTCCGATACCAAAAAATTAGATACTCTGATCTGAAACCGCCGATACTGTAGATATCGCTTGTCGATGCCGTCGATCATGATACTCGTAGCAATGGTCCGATACCAATTCCGATACTACGAACCTTCAGCAAAACAGAAATGTATCTCTCTTGCAGTTGGCTACTATTGTTAGCAATCCCTCTTCAACGTCCATGACACTGATTGATCAATCAACCTTACCTCACTATTCATGATGCTGAAACCTTCTATTGCAGGTCAGAACACGATGACTGGGCTTTTTGTCATAAAAACACACTGTCCGTATCTTTCATTTTTTTCCTCATTTGGAAATATTCTTATAAACAATTTAATTCAAGGCAAGTTATAGTGAAAATAATGTAGAAAACGATATATATGATTCCTACATGATGCTTCTTGTCATTATAAAAATGCAAACTTTTCTTCACGTCAGTATATAGGTATATATGTCCCACAGATATAACATTCACAGTAAGTTATATCTTGTTCTTCTAAACCATTCAAGAAAGTGTCATAACTTCTCATTAACTCCAAACTTCCCTAATCCAGAAATTTATACTGGAATATTATTAAGCAACAAGCATATATATATATATATATATATATATATATATATATATATATATATATAGCAAATGACGTCTAGCCTAGTGGTTAAGACCGATGCATATTACCCAGGAGGTTGCGGGTTCAAGCCTCCTGGGCGCCATTTAATTCCCTTTTGGGGGAATTAAGTGGTGAGTTGGTGATGGGTGCAGCGCAGGTGCAGGTGCGGGCCTACGGGCCGAGATGTGTGGGGCCTTCAGGCCGAGATGTGGTGGACCTTCGGACCGAGTTTGTAGGCCTTCGGGCCAGAAGTCTAGAACAATTACCTCTTCCAAAAAAAAAAAAAAAAAATATATATATATATATATATATATATATATATATCCTTTTCTTCAATGGATGTCATACTCATACCAAGACGAATCTCAATTGGTGCTCAAGGGAGATAGAGAAATGGAAGAGAGATAATGAAGGAACTGTGCTAGTAATTAGGAATATCAAGATGTTTCTGACAAGTGGATGTGTGTGTGTGTGTGTGTGGGGGGGGGGGGGGGGGGGGGGGGGGTGGTCACAAAATTGATTGATATTTCACACAAATACACACACACACACACAGAGAGAGAGAGAGGAGAGATTGATAGTTCATTTATGAAAACCTGCAAATCAAAGCCCGAGTCCTCAAAAGGGGTTGATGATCGACATCATGCACCATCATTTATTTCAATTTAAACCTGTATTGATCAATCATTTATTACCTTTTTGAGGGCCCAGGCTTAAATTGCAAATAAATGATTGATTTATGTAACCTTGCAAGTTCTGACAGTATTAATTTGTTTAGATCAACATGTTTCAAAGTTTGAAATGAAAGAAATGATGGTGCATGATGTCAAATATCAACCCTATCAGCCCACATAGGCACAACGCATTCTTTTTGGAATATGAAAGGACATCAGAGAACTCATCAAGCCCTGACCTAAGAGGAAAATGGTGCACGGTGTCAGCTATACTAGTAATAGTGACAAATATGCTGCATATAATTAGAATCATCAAGAATAATCTTAGCTTACGTGCTCAAAGCTAATACTAAAGACAAGCAGGTTCTGCATATTATTTCAAGTTGGTGTACATTCATGAGGACAAATCCTAATAATAATAGAGCTATCAGTTATGATAGAAATATTGACACATAAATTACATGTAAAAAGATCACGAGTAACATGTTTTTTGTAAATTGGGTGAAACATAACAGCTTGTCCAAAAATTGGTGCAAATCTATCTGGTGCCAGTAAGTGGTAACTCTGAAAAGCATCTTTACACAACCTGAAGAATCTACGACCAACTTAGAATCTACTCTACTCAGACCACAAGCACCTCTAAATATTTTATTCCTTACCTTTGGAGCAGCCATTGGATATTCTTCAGGCAAAAACAATTCAAGCTTAAAAACTCCTCCTGACGAAAGAAATAAAAAATGTTAGATTTGTAACACCTATTTTAGAAACTTGATTTTACTGACTGAAATAGGCCTAATGAGTCCAATAGTGAGGACGTAGTTTGATGTTAGAAGGGAATAAATGTACAAAGTAAACAGTGGATGTTTGGCAACATAAAATCTTAAAGCTCCGGACACCCAATGTTTTCACAAGATTTCAGCAGTTTCGCAAACTTGTTTTCATGAGGTTTCAAAAGTAATGGTCCGGTGGGCCACTCGTTTGATATTTGAGCTTTTTTTATATAAAAAATCACCTTTTTTTTTTGAAGTTAAAAGTCATTGCTACCATATATATATACTTTTTTATAGATGCCAATTGACCATGAATTTACAGAGTTTCATATTGTCATAAAGGTTTCATTGGTTTCATGCAACCCCATGAAACCTTAGTTGCATGTTTCCACTGGGTTCCAATTTGTCAGACACACCCTAAACCTGATTGATGTCACATATTTTTCTTTATCATAATTGAATGTACTGCATTCAGCAGTCCAAAGTAGTAAGCAATGGTAAATGAAATTCACACAGAAGAAAACAAAGTCTAGCTAACAAGTGACAAACCAACTTAAAACAGTGAAAATTTCATACATGTTTCAATATCACTACTTGTGTTCATATAAGATATACAAAATTAGGAAATCTGATTCACAATGACAAACAAAGACAAGTGAGGCTGTCTAGCGGCTAGAGGGGTGTATAAGGCGTTTCCACAACACTAATAGGCAATTATGAATGCCTACAAACCGGACAGCAACAAAAGTCTACCTGGTTCTTCTCACTGAATTTACAATTATGAATGCCAACAAAACGGACAGGAACAAAAGTCTACCTGGTTCTTCTCACTGAATTAACATGTTTCATTAAAGGTGTTTTATGTGATCAATTAAAATAGATAGGCACCCAGTTTGTTACCATGCTAAGCCCTAATTAGAAGGATAAAATCCCACGCCTTAGTCTCATAAAACTCTTGTCAGTACATAACCAAGCAATGGTGTTTCAACATAAATAAATATACATGTCTAAAATGATACGAATTGTGGTTAAAAAGATAAATAAATCCTTAACTCAACGCCAAATCAAATAGATCAGACGATATTTCTTCACTCTCTAACCAAGACCTTGCTATTTCTTCAGGTTTACCACAAAGTCCCTAACCCTGCTTCTAGGATGGTTCATCCACTTAAAGAAGAAACATGTTATCTCCAAGACAAAAAAAATGGTATATTTGTACCACATGGTTGAATTATGGAGTTTTATTTTGTTTAGAGTAGCAACCATGTGGTACACATGTAATAGTTTGATTGGCATGGAGCTGAATTATGGAGTTTTCAAGTGGTACACATATACCATTTTTATCGGTTTGGAGTACCATGTAGTGGTGCTTAAGAGTATGTAATATTTTCTCCTCCTTAAAAAGATGCAAATGCTTTAGTTAAAAAAAAAACTACATATATAGTACTGATTACATACAGAACACTATTATAGTGCTAGCTTTAGATGCAATCAAAAGAAAATTGGCAATTACATGTTTTCCCTCAAAATGACAAAGATAATCAAAGTGTCCTAACTTACATATTGTTAGAATAATATAGATATTAACCCTCATCAACACTCGAGTTTTTTTGGAGCAAGAGAGAGGGACTTTAACATGGTACCAGAGCAACTCATATTCAAATTTTCTTGCATGCATTAATTTCTAGCGGAATTAAAAAAATACACGGTTTCGCAAATCCGGCTCTCTGCCCAACCAATGGGGTGTGTTAAGATAATATAAATATTATCCTCAACCCTCACCAACACGCTGGAGTTTTGGTGCAAGTGGCATGGTCTTTCACACATAAATCATATAAAGCGGACGGATGTGTCCATATTTTAAAAGCATGAAAATCTATCCCCAACATTATAAAAGAA
The DNA here is from genome assembly GCA_036927795.1 of Iris macrosiphon. Taxonomy (NCBI): domain Eukaryota; kingdom Viridiplantae; phylum Streptophyta; class Magnoliopsida; order Asparagales; family Iridaceae; genus Iris; species Iris macrosiphon. The sequence goes on along the minus strand of JAYESA010000001.1, from coordinate 148,140,466 downwards.
GTATCTCTTGGACGCTAATTAGCCAAACAATCGGCTGCTTAATCTGAGTTATCGAGTGGCTGAACAGTCAAATTACATGCACCCGCTTAATCGGGATAACTCGTTCCAATGACCCAATCAATATATAACAAGTCAACAGCCAAGCACGTAAAGAAAACCACTTAAAATAACATTGGGATTACGTACCCCACTTTACTAATATAGCAATCAGCAATTAGATCTATTAAATCACTAGCCATTTCTTGACTCCGGTATCACACAAAAGGCATGTAAAAAGGTTGCTTTTAACAGATCTTTTCAAATATATTGTTCTTTACAAAACGGTAGTTTTGAAATTTTACCAAAATAAGATAGTTTACAATATCTTGTCCTACTTAACTAAAGATACAGTGTTTCCAAAACGTGATTTTATTAGAAAATGTGACTTGGAAGCAACTTCGCATTCCTTTGACATGAATTCGCATTAATTCCAAACCAAAATTTCTCGTCAAAACAGTGTTTGCTAATGTTGCTTTAGAAATTACAATAACTTTTGGTAATATTTCTCAAAATTAATAAATTCAAAAAATATCTTCTAAAATTATAACTAATGGAAATTCCTCTCTTTACCAAATAATCTTCATTCCGAAACCATTTACAAATGACCAATTACATAAAGAAGCTTCCAAAAATTAGCAATTTACAGATCGAACCAAAATCGCACAAATCATGAAATCATCACCTTCGTAAGGAGACTGGCTCGGACCGAGAATCATGACGTTGAAGTAGCGCATGTTCTCCTCCGAAGGAGAAGCACTGATTCCAGGAGCTGCACAAAAGGAACAAAAAACCCTAATTTTGAAGATCTGCAACAATTTCAATCAGAAAAGCCCTAATTTCTTGAGAATTACCGGGTTCGCTGAGGAGCCGCTGCGTCTCCTAGTAGATCGCCGGATAGAAAACGAATCAGAGATCAGATTCGAACAAGAACGCACAAAAAATGGAAAAAATTGGTCGAGATCGAGGAGAGAAGTACCTTGATAATTCTTCGGGGGAGATTACTGTTGGCCATGGCCTCGATTTCTAGGGTTAGGGTTTCTTTTTCTTTAGATTTTGGAGAGGGGCGGGGGGAGAGAATGAGAATTTGGGAGTGGACTCTCGTCAATCGGGGATGGTTTTATATGACAACTCGCTTAAAATAATAAATTTGGCCTCTATTTTTTTTTTATTTTTTTTTTTTTAGGATATACTTGGTAACAACGATATTTTTATGGATTTTACAATGTTTTTGAAATTTCTATTTATAAAGTGTTTTAAAAATTGCTTATTTGTTAAATTTTTTTGAGGCACTGATTTTGGTCTGACTCAAAAAAATTCTAAAAACGGTGTAATATAATTTTTGTTGTTTTTATAAATACCCCAAATTGACAAATTTTGAAAATTTTTATTATTCTATTATATTTATATCATCAAAAATATATATATAATTATAACTACTAATATTTTATTCTATTTTTTTTTATCTGTGTTTTCCTTCTACTGCTTTCAAACTATGACTACTTTATCCAATAAATTCTTAAATATTTCTCTCATACTTTCATCTAGTAGTTTCTACGGCTATTTTTCGGAAAGTTCTTAAAACCTTTATCTCGAACTTTTATCCAGACATTTCTATTATTTCATATTTTTTTATTGTTTCATGTTTTACTTTTTACTATTTCATGTGTTTCTATTATTCTATTTATATATGGACATATAGGTAATTTTATTCGTGTAAAAAAAATTCAGAACAGTTCATTAATGAATTATCAAGCAAGAATTGAACTAGTTTAAAAGTCATTACTTAAAACCAGCCAAAATCGTACCCCTCATAACCGTTCATAACCGGTATTCTAAAAATATCTCATAATCGTTATCCCTAAAATTGTCAAGCAGATCCTTAGGAAAATAAAAACTATGGACGATTACAACACAATTTATTTTCATTTAATTTTACTCTTGAGAATAATACATGCTAATATATCTCCTTACCATTATGTTTCTTTTTTTTTCCTAACCAAAATTTTATACAAATGTTTTTTTTTTGTTTTTTTTTCTCTTTCTAATTTTGTGTTGTTATGATTTCATAATAGATAGTTCACTAAAGTAATATTTTCAAAATTTTAAATTTGATTAGTGGAGTTTTGAAGCTTTAAATTAAACACAATAGAAAAGGACAATTCTAAAGTAAGTTGTATAGCCGTGAGATAAATATGTGCTGACCTAACTTTTTTGGGATTGATATTCATAAGTTAACCTTTAACTAAATTATATAATAATTCATTTTACTTTGAATTTGGGTGTGGTCATGTGCTAACCTAACTTTTTATTGATTGATCTTCATAATCTTATTTGTCCTAATTAAAGAAATTTCGACCTAGTGTCAGAATTTGTCCTAATTAAAGAAATTTTATAAACATTACGACCTAGTGTCAGAATTTTAAGAAATATTCTCGTTGTGACGATGCTAGTTAAACTCTCACAATCGGGACTTACTCTATTATAGTTACCATAAAGCATTCGACATAGCGCTTTTTTTTGTTTTTTTTATATGTACTTTCTATCGGATTAGAAACTAAATATTTTTTTAAAAAAAATCGAATCGTGTCCATCCTTACATAAGTCTTCTATCGTAACTAATAGACCACGAACCATTCAGCATTGCTTTTAAAAGTTTGGAGTATCCCTACCTGGACATAGTCATATCCGGTCTTATAAATGGATCGATCTAGGACAATATAGAGATAAAAATAGAAAAACATATTATTGTTTTGTATAGACTGTAGTGAGAACACTCGAACTTGACCCAAGTCTGAAACATAGTTAACATGAGCAAAAACTGGTGAGGAGGCATACTTAGTGTTTGAAGAGAATGAATAGGGATAAGAAAGTAGGCTTTTGTTTTTAACATTTAAATAAACTTAAAATTTGCAAGATTATATTTTTTAGGCTAAATTTTAACTTAATACCTTCAACTGTTCATATTTGGCAACTTGATACCCTAAACTTTCAAAGTAGACAACTTAATACTCTAAAATTATTTTTTTCCAAAAATATTTCTAATTATCTCTCCCCCCCCCCCCCCTCCTTCCTACCCCCCCCCCCCCCCCTTCCTGCGCTCGTCGCTACTGCTGCTTATACCGCTGTTGTTGCTGCTGCTGCCGTCGCGCACCGCCGTGAGGAGGAGGGGGGGAGAGGGAGGGGGTCATCACCGTCAGAGGGGATTTTATGGCCGGCCGGAGAAGGAGGGGAGCAGAGTGGGGATGGGTAGTTTAGAGTTTTAATTTTTTTTTGGATATGAAATTGAAAGTTTTTAATAGTTGATGGTATTAAGTTGCTAAAAAAAAAAAGTTTAGGGTATTAAACGACTTGGATAGTTGAGAGTATCAAGTTGAAATTTAGCCTATTTTTTAAGTAGTTTTTACTTTAGGATAGATATTTTGGGTTGTTACACAAATTCATAAACAAGTGATTTTCATGAACGATATAAACAAGATGGAGAAAATCTACCAATATAAGAAACAATCTTGAACGTTAGGATAATTTCGTTCCTCCTAAATATTATTAAAACAATCTTATTCCAAAGAAAATTTTCAACTGGGTAGAAAGATTAGTGAGTCGACTCTGATTTGTATTTTTAGATACTTAGATATCTTACAGATTTGAAAACATAATATTAGTCGTCAAACTCGTATGTATATACTCACTCACGTATATCTATAACAAGTGTACCTGACTGGTTTATTTAACCTAGGCTAAATATACATGCATTTTAATTTTATTTACCAAAAATAAGTCTCTTACAAACAGACTAGTGGTCAATGCGGTTGTATGTGCAATTTTCAGTAAAAAAAAGAACAGCTAGAAAAAAAATACACACACACACACACATATATATATATATATATAGAGAGAGAGAGAGAGAGAGAGAGAGAGAGGAGATTACGGTAATTTTATATTAATATAAAATTTTGAATTAGTGGGTGACTAAATAATTATTTTTATCTATAAGTAATGATATTTTTAGAAAAAAAAAAAAATTTGACACCAAAAAACTTAGTGATAAATCTGATTTTTGAGTTACATATTCATATAGATTTTTAAACACACACCCCATACAAGTGTTCCACATTTCTGTCACAACAGAAGTTTGATTTAAAACACATTAAAAAATATATATATAGTACTAAAGCAACTATCAGCATCCCACTCATTGCTATACCTTGAAACCAGTAAAACTTTGTTACAGTAGACTGTATCAAAGTTTTGACGTAGACTCGATCCACTGATATTTTACCACCCAGTCAAAATCTTATATCTTTTTTTGGTAACCACAAGAGCCACTATAATTCGATTATATATATATATATATATATATATATATATATATATATATATATATATATATATATATATATATGCACGTGTTTTGCACGTATTTTGGAGTGGATGATTTTGATGAGTTGGTTTAACTTTGTTGCTTTTAATTATATAGGTTAAGAGTTCAACCATTGGAATTCTTTGGTAATAGCTTAGAAAACTTAGCAAGTAGCATGAACTCTTTGATTTCTATAATATATTAATGCATCCCTTAAATGGTTGTCATTTGAATTTATTGTAGGTATTATTTTTAATTAGTAAATATAATGAAGGGTATTTTTGGAAAGAAAACTTTCACGTAAAGCCTACTTTCCTCATTATATAGTAAAATATATATATATATATATATATATATATATATATATATATATATATATATATATAAACTTACACACTGCCAAAGTTACCTGTTCTAATTGTACCGTATAGTTTAACCATATTCCTTCACTGATGTAGGTCTCGCCAATATATTCCAATATTTCTGAAGATATTCTCATATATATATATATATATATATATATATATATATATATATATATATATATATATATATATATATTAATTGATCTCTCGCAGACGACAACCTTAATCACATATATATCACAGATCACAGATGGGACAAGTTTCCTCACGGGATACTATCTCTGCGGGACAAAATGTGAAACAGATCATATCTACGTACATCAACTCGGGAATCATTTGCGTGAATATACTTCAAAGTTGTATGTGAAAGCAACATAGGCGCAATGATTGATCATCTAATTACAAAGCTGACATAGAACATATTCTACGCATGTATGAAGTTAAATAGGAAAATAGAAAATCTTTGCAAAAAGTGAGTACATTTGAAAACGTGAAACCTCTCTTAAACTTGAGGTAGGATTAAAAGTTGAATGGAGTTAATATACAGACCAGAAAGAACATAAAGTGCTTTGGAGAATAGCACCCACCAAGCAAGTTTTGCACAAAATGGATGGCCTGCAGAGCATCTTTGGAATGTCGCTGGCTTAGCTAAAAGCTGAAAGCTGAAAGAGAACAAACAAAGGAGAAGGAATGTTAGCCAACAAGTGCTTGGCGTTGGCCCAACGCCAACAAGAGGAAAGTGTTTGGCTGAGAATAAAGTTGCAGGCCAAGGGAGGGGATCACTTCGCCTACTCGTCATAGTTAACAGCCGATCGATACCGGTATAAACTTTGGAGGGGTGGACTCGAGTCCTACCCATATAAGCTTCGGAGTCCTTTCTCGGGATACTAGACCATGATCTCAGATAATGTAGTTCATTCTCACGAGAAATATCATCATCGACCTTCACTCGAGTGTTGAAAACGCACTACCAGAAATAACATATATTAGCGACGTCCAAACACGTCGCTAATATGTAAACTAACGTCGCTAAAATAATTTGACGACGTAATTAGCGATATTTTTTACGTTGTCACGTATTACATGGTCGCTGACAACAAAAACGTTGCAAGTCGTCGCTGTAGCGACGTATATTTGCGACGAGAAGACGTCGCAGAATATACGACGATTAGCGACGTGTCGTCGTTAAACTGGCGACGTAATCTTTTGTCGCAATTCGTCGCTATATTAGCGACATTATAAGCGACGTTTTGCTACAACAATGCTTGTCAGCATGTTAGCGACGTAGTTAGCGACGTCCATGGTACCATGTAGCGACGTTCCGATACTTGTTAGCGACGTAACTGAATGTCGCTAAGTTGGAAAAAAAAATAGATGCATTTTGTAAAATATTTTCTAATAAAACTCTACTTGCAGTTATAAAATCATAATTTATATAAATAGACCCGGAACAACCCTCTGTTGAATTTTCTGGGTTCGCTGTCTCCTTCGGTGGAACACTCAACACTGATAAATTCACATACAATTAATATGAATAATAAACTAAACTCACATAGAAAGAAATCTACAAAGTTACATTACACTAAATATGTTTCAAGAAGTAGATAAATAAATTTAAAATAAGTGTCACATGCGTCTCAGAATGTAATAAAAATTATGAAATAAATACATCAAGGACCCAAGAATGGGTCAATACACACAAACGCACTAAAACATGTCCAAAAAAGGACTACTACTGATCAGGAGGAGCACCACCGTGCATCTGGGATAGAAGGAACTCATACTGCTTCTGTGAAAGCGTCACCGATGCCGATGGAGGAGGCAGTGATGGAGGCGATGTCGATACCGACGAACTAGGATGATGTATCTGCTCTAATGCTAGTAGTCGAGCATTGTATGAATACATGGCAGATACTATCCTCGAAGTTCTCTCCGTCACAGACCGACTCATCACATCTTGCGTCACATGTAACCTCGCAAGTGAGTCGCTCATGGCCGTATGCGACCCCTCCAGCTCCATCAGTCTGCGCTTCTTAAACGCGGTCAAAGTTTTCAAGCTGCGCTTTGTCCTCTAGCTCAGTCCCGAGCTCCATACAGCTGTGCTCTGTCGTCTGGCTTAGAGTCCTGAGCTCCATAAGGCTATGCTCGAGCGAATCAAAATGTGCGATGATCGTCGCATCGTCAGTCTGCAGTGCAGAATGTGGCCACTCCGTAATCCTCCATAGAAACTCGTCACGCATGTCAGTAATCTGACGGTCAACGCTCTCTTGGACTCGTGCTGACCCCTGCGAAGACTGCGAGGAATGTAAACTGATAGAGGGGGCCCTGAATGACTGCGTCGCAACAAAGGCGTCGTAGGATCCTGTACCGTAGTATGTACCCCTCTGAAGACCACCAACGACGGTCATCCAGAGCTTGTCCGCCGATGGAGCTGTAGAGGGTTGCGAGGAAGTACCAGGCCCTCCCTCTGCAGGTGCACTAGCAGTCGTTCGCTCACGTAGTTTAAGATACTCGTCCTAGAAAAGTGGTTACTAACGTCTAAATTATTATTACTAAATATATAGATATCTATTTGCATATTTTCTAAGTTATTTTAAACTAACACAGGGTAGTATAACATACATAGGTCTGCGTGTCCTTCTCATCGATGAGCTTTCCGTCCTTCCGATGGGTGGCTAGGAAGATTGTCACCATGTTGGCGTCCTCACCCCTCTGTACCTATTGAAAATTATATTGTATGTTATTAAAATTAAATATTTTATCCTAATTTCATTAAAATAATATATATTTAATAGAATACATACCAGACGACGAAAATGTTCTGTCATGGAAATTGAGCCACCATACCACTTTTCTGCCTTCGACCTAGCCACCTTAGACCTAGCCACCTTCGCCTTCTCTAACCTTTTCATGTACCTGGGTTCGTTGAATATCATCTTTATCGCAGTCCACTTCTCAGGCGTGATCCAACAGTTGATCGGTTTTTCGGAGCGATCATGGACCTTCTGGTCGTCGATCGCATCAAGAATCAGCTTTGCGGCAAAGGCAGAAAACTGCTCCTCGATCTTCTCATCTCGGTGTGGTGGATAAAAATATATTTTCTACAAGAAGTAAAATAGAGAGTTATATAATATGCATAAATAATTATTAATATTAAAAGTAAATATATTTTTGCCTTGAAGTGGGCAAACCAGAATGCCTTCATATCTTCAGGAGCATCTGAGTAGTTGATCCAAGGTCCACCATAGTTCTGCCTCAGAAAATGTCCTAGTGCTCTATGTACCGTTGATGGATGATATCTATACAACGATAATTAAATTCATGAATATACAGATATAATTATTTGGAAAATATTAACTATTTAACTTACTTGATAAGCCCGTCCGTCCAAATCTCCATCATCGTCTAGTCCGGAGGAGCGCATCGAGGATCGCTCTGATCATGCACAGACGGAGTCGGCTCGACCTTCTCCATCTGCTCATCTGTCTCCATGGTGCCGTCAGCAGGAGAAAGGCTGGACGAGAGAGTAGTCTCAGGCCTAGAACTGCTCGTCCCAGGAGTACTGCCACGTACCTTCGACGATGTTGGAGATGTGACTGGTCGGTACACTGGAGTACTCTGTGACGAGGATCCAAAACCAGTAGCCGGTACCGGAGGGGCACTCCGTCTAAAGGATCTACCTCCAAATGATTCACGTCGTCCTGCCATACCTGATAATAACATATGATGATAAAACAAATACACAGACTTATAACTGTTTATCAAAATAGACAGACCCGGAGCAACCCTCCGTTGAATTTTCTGGGTACGAAATATCACAAAAGTATATAAAATTTCACAGTCACACAATAAGCACAATATAAAAGTATCACAGTCACACAATAAATATACTGAAAGTATCACAGTCACACCATAAGTCTCAAGAAAATCTAATATGCTAGGGCAGAACCCAGTCCCTCATATACTTCGCATAAGCAGCGTCTAGGTGATCAATCTCAGCTATAGGTGTTGGGTGACTGGAACTCCCCCTCTGAGATGGTGCCTGCCCAACAGTAGGAGGTACCACTTCCTCCTTAACAGTAGGAGATGCCAATTTCACCTTAACAACCACTTACAATTTAACAGTAGGAGGTGTCACTTTCTTCTTAACAGTCACTTCCTCCTTAATAGTAGGAGGTACCACTTCCTCCTTAACAATAGGAGGTGGCTCTCTCAAGCGACGTGCACGTGCTCGGGTCATTGGTGTCATCTGGAAAGATAGATGAAAAAAAAGAATATAATTGATAACATATATAAATATATGTATCCATACGGTAAAAATAGATGTTACATTTCATATTAAAAATACAGTACATAGTTAGAGTTCTAAATGGATTTTATTTTATTTTCAATCTTCTTCTGAAAATTTATCTTCTTCGTTTTTCTCGTCCTTCTCTTCCTCTTCCTCTTCCTCATCATCTTCACTTGCATATAATTTGTCTTCCTCTTCGGATAATTTTACCTCTTCTACACGATTATACGTGTAATGAGAAACTTTCGTTGAGTCAACATCTATAATATTTGTTACAATAGGTAGCTCATCCTCCTGATAAGCTATTTTGTTAATGTCGAAGGTATTTCTAGCTTTCGTCTTGCATACTGCCCACCAGTCCAACCTCGTTGTTCTCCATTTAGGATAAGTTGTGAAGTACACGAGATGAGCCTGACTTGATAGGACAAATAGTTCATAGCCTTGATATCGACGCAGGTAGTTTATATCCACAAGACCATGCTTGTATATTTTCCAACCTTGATATTGGATCGGATCGAACCAATCACACATGAATAACACGATCTTAGCAGGCTCTATTCCATAATTATATGTCAACTCCACAATCTTTCGTAAGATGCCATAGAAATCATTGTCTGGATCGACATCTTTGTAGCTCGAAGATCTGATACACAAACAACTATTTTTCGTAGAATCGAGATCCAAGAAGCTGTCTCTTATCGGGGCTTTTGTTGACTTAAACCTAAACCCATTCATACAGTAGCTTGACCAGATTTTGACGGCATAAATTGGTCCCTTGGCTAGAGTTCTAATAGACTCATTCTCAAGTATTGTGTGGAAAAGATTGACCTAAATACCAAGAAAACGATATTAAGTTCAACGTCCTGTTAAATATTGTGTAAGTGAATACACAAAAGGATCCTTACATGTACACTCAACCAAGAAAGAAAATAAAGTCTCATTTCTAGTTCTACTTCTTCATCTGTTATGTATGGTCTCATTTACCTCACATCTTCATTAAACGTGCTAAAAACAACAAAATATCGCCCAATTAGTGTAACAATATTAGCGTATACTATTACATTATGATGAATTAAACATTGACGTATTAATTACTTACCCCTCTAGCTTCTCCACTTCATCCTCGTCGCAGTTGAGTAATATATACAACTGAGCAGCCCTTAGCTCGTCGTCATTCAGATATCTCTTTATTATTTTGCCCGAAGGCTTATCGAAAGCATTGAATACTTTCAATATTGCATCATTAGATTCTTGATATTCATCATCTTTTCTCGGAGCTCTTGTTCTATTAGTAGCAACATGCGGCTTGAAATACATCAAGCAAAAGTTTGTAATCTCCTCAAGAACATATGCTTCACAAATAGAACCCTCGGCCCTTGCCTTGTTTTTCACCTTTCTCTTTAGGTGGTTCAGTTGACGCTCGAACGGGTACATCCACCGATAATCGACAGGCCCACCAACACGTGCCTCGTAGGAAAGATGAATTTACAAATGCTCCATGGAGTCAAAAAAATTAGGAGGGAACACTCTTTCAAGCTTGTACAATGTTACCGTAATGTCATTCTCTTGCTTTTCTAGACGATCAACGATCAACTTGGTAGAACAAAGATCTCTGAAGAATATGCTAAGCTATGTCAAAGGATCCCAAACTACCTGCGGTAAGAATTTTTGAAATATAATCGAAATTAACCTCTCCATGAATACGTGACAGTCGTGACTCTTCATATCTGTCTGTTTGTTCTCCTTTGGGTCGACGCATCTTCTCAGATTTTACATGTACCCGTCTAAAAAATTTAGCCCCTGAATCCACCTACAAATTCTTCCTTTATCCTCCTTGTCCAGTAAAAATATTGCCTTAGGCTGCTTATACTTTTCATCCCCTTCCTCTATCAAATGTAACGCAGGGCGTCTGTATATTTCTTCCAAGTCCAACCTGGCCTTAGGATTGCTTTTGTCTTTCCCTTTATGTCCATAACAATATTAATTATGTTGTCAAACACATTATTTTCGATATACATCACATCAAGATTATGTCTGATAAGATTGGTGCTCCAATATGGCAGGTCCCAGAATATGCTCCTCTTCGTCCAGTTATGAGTGCGACCAAATACATCACACTTGTACCCCTTAGTAGGATCTTCGATAACACTTAGTAAATCTTTAACCTCTTCTCATATCGTGTCTCCGGACCACCTTGGAGGTAGATTTGCCTTCTCTATAACGCCGACACAAAATGCATTCTTGTTCCTCCGAAACGGATGATCCGACAACAGAAATTGTCGATAAAAATCGAAGAAGCACGATTTTCCTCCATGTTTCAAACGGAAAGACTCAGTGTGGTTCATGCAATACGGACATGAGAGATGACCATGAGTTCTCCATCCTGATAACTTGCCATAAGCCAGACGTTGATGGTCTACATAAGTGTTGTCCTCATCTGAAAATTCTGCTTTTTTGAAATATCATACATGTTGGCACCTAGTTCCCACAGCTGATGTCACTACCCCATTCCGAAAACAGGGGTAATTTCGACTTTTTACAATATTTATTATTATTGTAGTTATAATTAATTAATTGCATGAATAGTATATATTTAAATTAAATAACTGTGTGATGTGTACTTTAATATATTATATTATAGACAGTGTTCATTTGTGTTGTGATGGTAGACTTGACCTAGAAGCCAGTAGATGAGCACCTGTCGGAATTATGGAATTTTGAGGTTAATTGTTTTATGTTAGAATTAATTTATTGGAGGTGTAATTAATTACCGTATTTTATTTAATATTTTTGCGTATTGCCTTTGCTTCGATATTTGGAGCGCTACCCTGACTTTTGTCTTCCAACAAATTTCGCCATCTTGCCCTAGACATGCCCGCCTTCCATTCAGCTATTTTTTGCAACTCATAATTTTGCTCCCTGTGCATTATTTCTGGCCGCACAAAAATCATCGCGGACGTTATTTAATAAATCCCTATTTTGTATCGTTGTGCGTTCCAATTAAAAATTGGGGACAATCTTGACCTATTTTTCGTGCGACCCAAATTAGGATAATATTCTGTTCTGAGTCTTCTTCATTATTGGTATTGATGACCTGACCTGATTTTGGCTCCATGTACTCCTAATTAATTGTTGAACACAACTTGCATTTATTTCTATTTAATTTGAGGATACCATTTTATCTGATTTCGTAAATCCCAAATTAATTCCAGTGCCCTGCTAATTGAGCCCGTACCAGTCTTACAGTGCCCCCTGACCCTACAAAACACCGGATACCGAATCGCCCGCCAAATTTTCGTCATTTTATGTGTTTGTGCAATTTCCCGAATTTAAGGGGCTAAGTTGCAATTATTCAAATTGTAGGTGTCATCACCCCATTGTCCAAGACCTAATGGAAAGATTATTTACTTGTGGACCAAATTGCATTTTTTCCCACATGAATTATTTTCCATGTCCAATCTGGACCACTCATTCAATGAGTGCATCCTCACCCTCCATCAAAATTCCCTCATCCTATTTAATGTCTTGTACCATCAAACCCTAATCCCTAGACAACCTAGGTTTTCCCCCTCACAAGTCCCAATATTTTTCTCCAACGTGAACTCCTTCCCTTCTTCTCCTCCTTCTTCCTTTCTTCTTCTCTTCTCCTTCTTTCCTTCTTCTTCCTTTCTTCATTATTTTTAAATTTCAAATTTTAAGGGAAGGGGGGGAACACACTGTTCTTCAACCCCTTACTGTGCACTCCGGCCCGGTGGCTGCTTCCCCCTCACGAGCATCAACCCCGGCGGCTCCCTCCGGCGTTCCGCCCGGCGGCCAACCACCCGAGGCGGCCGCTCCTGTCCTCCCTGCTGCTCAGCCCGGCCCGGCGGCTCCTCCCCTCGCCGCTGCTGTGCTCCCCTGCTCCCCACTCCATCTCCATCCATCCATCCCTCCGGCGAGCGCTGTCAGCCACCCAGGCCGACCCCGGCCTGCTGCTCAGCCGCTGCTGCCTCGACTTCAAGCACCCAGGCGGCCGTGCCCACTCCGACTGAACTCCGGCGGACTCCCAACCCCCTGCATTCCCTTCACACCCAGCCGAGTCCCCTTGCCGCTGCTGTGCTTCCGGCCTCCCTGCTCAGTCCGGCGAGAACTCCGGCGGCCGGCGACCCCCTTCACTGTGAGTCCCCTTCTCCTCTTCCTTCTTTACATATATTTAGATATATATATATATACATACATATATATATATATATATATATATATATATATATATATATATATATATATATATATATATATATATATATATATATATATATATATACGTATAAGTATAATTAGATATGTATATGTACAAGTATTTATTTTAAATAAATGTTAATATGTGAATAGGTATAGCATTATTAATTAATATTTAAACACCTAATGTATAGTATATATAATGTATATATATTAGTATAATCTATGTGTATATATATAGAAATGTATATAAATACGTAGACGTATTTTGGTGTATGTGTATGTTTTGATTTAAAGTGGTATATATATGTTAATGTATATAGTGTCTTTATTAATGTATATATATAAATGATATATGAAAATGTTTATTAGTATGTATAAACTTATTTTAGTGTATTGTATGTGTACATACATATATATGTATATTCTAAAAAAAATGTACTTTGCACACATATGATATATATACGTATTTTGATATATGTTGACATATAAATGTACGTATTTTAGTAGATATACGACTATAGTTAGTATAAAATTATATTTGGTATATATTTTAGATATATACATATATTAGGTTAAATTCTTTTTTGTGTGTATACAAGTATTATTTATTAAGTTATATACAAGTATCACTTATTTTAAAAGTATATATTTTTACATATATCTATTATTGTAATTGATAGAAATTATATGTATATGATTAGTTAATGATATATATTCATGTAGAGTTATATTTTCGTATTTGTATATATATATATTTGTATAAACTCTTAGCATATTTTAATATATATACATATATTTTGTATATGTATTTAATATATATATTGTAAGTACATATGTTATTTAAGATGTGTATAATTATGTATCTATCTACTAGGTGACCCTAGTTGACTAGTGCCCTGCCTGGCATGGCCCTGAGGCCAGTGTTTTTGTCTGTGTGTTAGAGTAGCATCTGATACAAGTGTTATTGTGATATGTTTATAGGACTGTTGGTTCACCAGGGAATACTCTGGAACAGGACATCGATAAATACCAGCTAAGGACCGAGGCAAGTACATTCTCTGATAATTTCCAATTTCTTGATAATTTCTATAAATTCAATAATCTTGAAATGTTACAACTGAATCCTTGACACTGTGTTACACGGACTAGTATAGCTTGGATCTGCAGTCATGAGATGTTATCTTGATTATCGTATTGACATTGTACACGACATGTATATTAGACATCGTACATGATAGACTTGACTTGCTCGTGTATCGTGACGTGTCATGGTTGGATCCACAGTACTAGTTGGGGGCGGGGAAGTAGTTAGTAAGAAATATGATCATAACCTCTTATTGCAGTGTAGAAATTGTAAGTGTTAATCATGCTCTTCACCCATGATTAGCCAGGCCCTATAGCTATCGTACATGTTCCCAAGCCGGTCATATTTCGAAACTACTATTTCAAACACTTAGAATAGATTATGGTTCCCTAATTTAAATCATATACTACATAACCCGTATATGATACTGTACCTTGTTCTTTCCATTTCTTTATGCACTGACTATATCACATTGCCTATTTTGCATGTCTCTTTACATTGCCTGTCTCTCTTTAATTGCCATTACATTTATTTCACTGTCTTCTCAGTAGCTAGCATGACATGTTTATTACTTTATAGTCCTTATCAATTAAATGGAACTGTTATTTGAGATTGTGCTTTGCTCCTTCCTGACTGGAAATATTTTTCCAGACTATGCCTTAGAGGACCGCTGTCCGACACTTTATGGACCATATGATGAGTAGCTGCAGACTTGGTAGTAGTTGTGAGTCCGGGAGGTCTAGCCGGAATCACTAATTCTTCTAGTTTTCTGATTAGTTCTTTTAGCAGATTATTGGTACCGGATTTGTCTCCGGCATTTTTATTGAGACTTGGATTTTGTTGAGTTAGATTTTTACTTCAGACTTGTGTTGTATTTAATTTCTGTTCGTTATCTTATCGTGCTGTAATCCTGTGATTGAGTATGTGCT
This sequence comes from Iris macrosiphon, assembly GCA_036927795.1. Lineage (NCBI taxonomy): Eukaryota > Viridiplantae > Streptophyta > Magnoliopsida > Asparagales > Iridaceae > Iris > Iris macrosiphon. The sequence goes on along the minus strand of JAYESA010000001.1, from coordinate 148,125,180 downwards.
CGTTTATTTGTGTCATCCGTGCCTCCTTATGGAGATTGGATGGTTGTGTGACATTAGCTAGATAGTAACAAGACCTTGACAGCGTTCTACCGCCGATGCTGCAGCGTAGGCTGGACGTACCCACGCACCCGTGCCCTAAACCGGGTGCGGGTCGTGACACGTTTTTAGTGGTGCCCATGCAGGTCAGACTTCGCGAGTTGTGCGATGTCGTAGTAGTGTAGCATCCTTGTTATACTACTGCGTGCCTGCGATAGGATCTAGGACATAGGATACTAGGACGAGAGCGAATACTCAATCACAATTCCTTGAGAGATTCCTGGGATGACCCCTGAGAATCTTGTTAAAATTCTAATTTAAATCATTCCCTTGTTCCGTCCGTTTCCATTTGTTGATATTGATTTGATTATTGTTGATTAGGTATTAAATTAGGATCTTGGGTTCATTGTGGGGGTTAATTTCATATCAAGATGAATTTGCAGACTGATTTATGGTATTAACTGATGACGCATGTTGATGAGGACAGTGAAAATGATTAACATTTGGGCTATTGGACTACAAGATACGAATTTAAATTTTAAATTGAGGATTGAAAGTGAATTTTTAATTTTTGAATTTGAGAAGTGAGATATTGTCATTAAAACTTTTTGAGGAATTCAGATTCAATTTGATGAACCTAAACAAGCTGTAAGGATTTTTGAGTGATTAAATTTTTTATTTCAGTATTTAGATAATTAACCTTGAGGAAAGTGTATTCATTTACTTTAAAATTTATTCGAGGTATTATTTTCAGGAATTTCATTTTAGGATAAGATCTTATAGTGGGAAAGATATATTAGTATATAGTAGATGAGATGCATGTGTAAGGATCTGTTGGCTTGAGCATGATAGTGATTCCACTGCAAACTGACTTGGGTTTTCATCTAGGGTTGTATTAGAGAGTGCAGTACTTAGTATGGTGTATTGCATTTGATATGCACTTGAGTGATAAGGATAACTAGTTTCAGCGATTGCAGTAGGTAAGAAAGCTAGCAGTGAGTGTGCTTGTAGTAGAACTGTGGTACTTAGAGGGATAGAAGTATCAACCTTGGATGTATCTTTGACCTGTGCAATCACAACTAGGAATATTTATTCTAAATCTTTTATCTTGAATGTTGCTTCCTTAGAACTGTACTGTCCTTCCTTGATGATATCGCATTTTTGCCTTAATTGATTCTTTGGGATCTGTCTTCAGGATGTCGCCGCAGACACGGTCTATGAGAGCGGGAACATCAGCTTTAGAGGGGCCTGCCACCTCTCCACCTGATGGACAGACAGCCGTAGTTCCTCCTACATCTCCGATGCACGTAGGTGTATCTGCACTTTTCGGGAATCCTCCTCCCCCACCTGTTCAGAAGATTGCCGCAGCTGTGACGGACAACCTTCCTCCTCCACCGACTCTGACTCCCGGAGGTTTGCCAATTGACGGGACGCAGATGTTTACCTTGATCCAGGGCATGGTAGATGCCCAGAGAGTGACGGCAGATGCTCAGCGAGTTCAAGCTGAGGCTCAGAGGGTGCAAGCAGAAGCGCACCAGGCACAAACCGAGCTAATGAAAGAAAACATGGAGAATGCTCATCAGGTGACTCTCCAAGCTTTGGAGAAAGTAGCACAGTACCAGCAGTTTCCTGGCCAGCAGCAGAGATCAGGCACTATAGTGGATTTCAAAAGGATGATGCCTCGAGAGTTTAAAGGCACCGAAGGAATACTCTACGCTGACGACTGGCTAGAGGATATAGAGAGAAGCCTGCGATTGACCCAGATTCCGGAGAACTTGCAGATAGAAGCCGCTGGCAGTCAGATGTTCGATATCGCACTCACGTGGTATCGTACAGAGCCGAGAATTACGGCGCAAGGACTTACTTGGGAGACCTTCAAGGAGCTCTTCAAGGAGAAGTTCTTTCCTGTCACGACCCGCACCCGGTTTAGGGGCACGAGTGCGTGGGTACGTCCAGCCTACGCCGCAGCATCGGCGGTAGAACGCTGTCAAGGTCTTGATACTATCTAACTAATGTCACGCAAGCATCCAATCTCCATTAGGAGGCACGGATGACACAAATAAGATGAACACATACTCAACCACAGAATAACAGCACGATAAGATTTCGAATAAAACTAAAATTAAACACAACACAAGTCCACAAGTAATTTTCTAACTCAACAATATCCAAGAATCATCAAAATGCCGGAGACAAATCCGGTACCAAATAGTCTACTTAAGAACTAACAATAATAGTAATTTCCAGCTAGACCTCCTGGAATCACAACTACTATCAAGTCTGCAGCTACTCACCATAAGTGTCGGACAGCGGTCCTCTAAGGCATAGTCTGGAAAAATATTTCCAGTCAGGAAGGAGCAAAGCACAATCTCAAATAACAGTTCCATTAATTGATAATGTCTATAATACAATAAAACATGTCATGCTAGCTACTGAGAAGACAGTGAAATAAATGAAATGGCAATTTTTAAGAGACAGGCAATATGATATAGTCAGTGCATGTATGGAAATAAAAGAACAAGGAACAGTATCATATACGGGTGATGTAGTATATGATTTAATATAGGGACTGTAACTATTCTAAGTGTTTGAAATTGTAGTTTCGAAATGTGATCGGCTTGGGACTTGTACGATTGCTACATGGCCTGGCTAATCATGCGTGAGGCGAATGATTAACACCAATAATATAAACTTGTACGATAGGTATTTGATCACATTTCTCACTAGCAATTTCCCCGCCCCCAACTAGTACTGTGGATCCAATCATGACACGTCACGAATACACAACATTGTCTAATATATTATGTACAATGTCTAATGTAAATGTACAATGTCTAATATCAATGTCTAATGTAAATGTCAATGTCAATGTAAATGTCGTGTATAATGTCAATACGATAATCAAGGTAACATCTCATGACTGCAGATCCAAGCTATACTAGTCCGTGTAGCACAGTGTCAAAGATTCAGTTGTAACATTTCAAGATCATTGAACTTATAGCTATTATCAAGAATTGGAAATTATCAGAGAATGTACTTGCCTCGGTCCTTAGCTGGTATTTATGGATGTCCTGTTCCAGAGTATCCCCTGGGTAAAATCAACAGTCCTATAAACACATTACAATATAACATTTGTATCAGGGGCTATACTAACACACAATAGAAATACACTGGCCTTAGGGCTATGCCAGGCAGGGCACTAGTCAACTAGGGTCATCTAGTAGGGATATATAATTATAAACATCTCATTAACTAGTATATATAATTTCCATCCATTACAATTATAGATATATGTATAAATATATATACTTTAAAATAAATGATTCTTGTATGTATATATAAACATAATAATTTATACTTACAATATTTTATACATGCACCAATTTAAATGTATTTACAATATATATACACATATATATATATCAAAATAATTATACACCTAAAAATATATGCATTTATACTAGTTAAATTTAATACCACACTTACATACATTAATTAAATATATACATATACATATATATTAGATTATGTATACATTAACATACACATATTTATACCAAAAGTATTAATTTAAATACATACTTTTCCAAAATACATACATCTATATGTTTGTACATATACCAAAATAGTACGTATTTTATGTGCAATTAGAGAAATGATACTATATTTATACAATTAATATTAATAAATAAATAATATATAGATATTCATATTTTAAAATACATACATTACCAATCAATTTTATATTGAAAATATGCTAAATATATATATATATATATATAATACATGTATACACATATACCAATTATATTATACACTTTACATTATATACCAATACATATTTATGTATTAACATAAACTAAATAACTATTATATCTATATATATTTTATATATACTATACATTTATATATATACATTAATACATATACATATTCATTAATACATGCATTTACAAAATATATATACATATATACATGTATTCTCATTTTATTAAAAATATATTAAGTATATAAGAAATATATATTTATACGTATACCAATATTTTATATACTATTAAACATTTAATAAAAAATAATACTATACCCATATACCTACGAATGCATATACATATCTAATTATACTATACGTATATTTATATATATATACATATATATATATATATATATATATATATATATATATATATATATATATATATATATATATGTAAAGATATATATATATATATATATATATATATATATATATATATATATATATATATATATATATATATATATATATATATATATATATATATATATATTCACAGAGGGAAGAGGAGAAGAAGGAAATAGACTTACTGGGGGTGGCTTGCCGGAGTGGCCGCCGGAGTTGGCCGCCGGTGGTGGAGATGATCGTGAGGGGAGGCTGTCGCCAGGCCGGAGGGAGGACAGCGGGAAGGAGTGGTGGGAGGCCGGAGCAGGCCGCCGGACTGATGCTTGAGGGGAGGAGTTCGTCGGAGCACAGGGGGGTCGCGGGGAACCGCCGGACTGGACGGGAAGGAAGGCAGAGGAGCAGCCGCCGGCCGGGCAGTCACCGCGGGGAGCCGCCGGGCTGGACGCACGTGAGGGGGAGCGGTCGAGCAGCAGGGGAGTACTGGAGCGGGCCGCCGCAGTCGTCGGCAGAGGGAGGAGTTGTAGATGATGGTGGTGGTGATGATGGGGGAGTCGGGGAGAGGCAGCAGCCGCCGGCCGGAGTGCACAGTAATGTCGGCCGGCACAGTAACTTCAAGTTCCCCCCCTTTTCTCTCTTTACTTTGAATTCGAGATCAATCCAAAATTAAAGAAGAAGAAAAAGGAAGAAGAAGAGAAGAAAAAAAAAGAAGAAAGGGGAAGGAGAAGAATTACATACGTATGAGAGGGGGCTTGAGGAATTTTTGGAGGCTTGTGAGGTGGGGGAAAACCTAGGTTTCTAGGGATTAGGGTTGAGGCTACAATATATTAAATAGGGAGAGAGAGGGTGTGATGGAGGGTGAGGATGCACTCAATTAATTGAGTGGTCCAGATTGAACATGAGGAAATTATTCATGGGGGATGAGGGTGAGATTAATTAAAAATAGTGGGTTCCCTCATTGGTTAAAATAATTAGGTGTTGGCACAAAATGCCAACTTGCAATTTAACCCCCTTAAATTTGGGAAATTGCACAAACACATGAAATGACGAAAATTGGGCGGGCGATTCGGTGTCCGGCATTTTGTAGGGTCAGGGGGCACTGTAAGATGGGTATGGGCTGAATTTGCAGGGCACTGGAATTAAATTGGGATTTTAAAATCAGATAAAATAGTATCCTCAATTTAAATAGAAATAAATGCAAGTTGTGTTCAACAATTAATTAGGAGTACTTGGGACCAAAATCAGATCAAGTCATCAATACCAATATTGAAGAAGACTCAGAACAGAATATTATCCTAATTTGGGTCACACGAAAAATAGGTCAAGATGGCCTCCAATTTTCGATTGGAACGCACAACGATACAAAAATAGGAATTTTAAAATAAACGTCCGCGACGATTTTTGTGCGGCCAGAAACAATGCACAAAGAGCAAAATTATGAGTTGCAAAAATAGCAGAATTGAAGGCGGACATGTCTAGGACAAGATTGTGAAATTTGTTGGAAGACAAATGTCTGGATAGTGCTCCAAATATCGAAGCAAAGGCAATAGCGCAAAATATTGAATAAAATACAGTAATTAATTAAAATCTTCAAGAATTAAATTCTAAATAAAATAATGAAATCCAGAATTCTATAATTCGGACAGGGGTTCGTCTACTGGGCTTCTAGGTCTAGTCTGCTAGCCAAAATAAAATAATAAACACTGCATATAATTATATATTTAATTACACATCGCACAAAATTATTTAAATCAATTACACTATCATGCAATTAATTAATTGTAAATAACATAATATTAAATATTGTAAAAATTTGAAAATTCCCCTGTTTTCATAATGTGGTAGTGACAAACGACGTGGCATTGGGAACCTTGGAAAGTCAGTTTCATGACTTGGTTCAAGGAAACATGTCGGTCGACGAGTACGCTGCAGAATTCTGTAGATTGAGCCGTTTTGCATCGTCCATGATTCGGGACCCAGGAGATCGAGCCCGAAATTCAGAAAGGGACTGACAAGAGAGATTAGGTCACGCACTTCTGGTCGTCGTACCGCTACCTTTGAGGCTATCTTGATGGATGCTCAGATTGCAGAAGAGGATCTGGATCTCAGGCCTAAGAGGAGTCACAATACTTTTGGAGATACGAATGGTAGTACAGGACCAGCCAAGCATCCCCGTATTCAGCACCAACAGCAGTACCAAGTACCATTTCATAATCAGCAACAACCATGGATATTTCAGCATCCACCGCAGTACCTAGCGCCAGTTCCTATCCAGCAACAACCATGGGCGTATCAGTATCAACAACAGTACCAGGCACCAGTCCGTGTTCAACAGAATCAGCAACAGCCTCCAAGAGAGACACAACAGACTTGTCATTTCTGTAAGAAGTCAGGTCACCTTTGGGAGAGCTGTAGAACAAGACTAGGACTCTGTTTGCACTGCGGCGCTGCAGGACATCGAGTAAGGGATTGTCTTCTAGCCCCTTATCTTCCCGCCCAGCGTGCAACTTCAGATTATAGAGATCCAATTAGGCTACCTGTGGAACCGTATATTGCTCAGCACCCGCGAAGGGAACCACCCCAGCAGGGCGGGGCATTTGCGATGACGGTCGAGGAGACCGATACTGCAGGTAATGTGTTAACAGGTTCTGTTCTTTCCTTCCTTCTATTCCTATCTACTTGATTGATTGGTTGATTCCTTAATACAAGTTGTATGCATGATTTTCTTGTGATAATGTAGTTAGTAGTACCCCTGATATAGAGACTGCAATACCATGACAAAAGACACCATGACCGTACATATCCCCTTAGGTTGCATGTTGTATGATTGTAGGAAGATTTTTCTTGGACCATGATTATTGAGATTTGACCATGACTAAGATTCATAAAGGAGTTATGACTTGACAGGAGAGACAAGATGATTAACAAGATGATTAAGATTCGAGGATAACCATTGATTTAAATACAGGGTTGAGAAATTAATATTTCATAATTGGTGATTTATTAATCCCAGGAAGGTTATGACATGATTGGTTATAAAAATTTGGAAATTTTAGGAGATTATCAATATATTTATTTGATTGCAAGTTATAAATTTTAGAATTTTATATTTGGATGTTGCATTTGGAGAATCCTTAAGTATCGCATTGTTAAGAATTTTGAGGAAAGAGGAAATCGGGAAATAAAATTTTGATGGACTAATGTTTAAATTCTACTTTTTGAACGAGATTACATTATACTGGTGCATTGAAAAATCAAATTTAAGGAGTGAATATTAAATTCCGAGTATTGAATTATTAACAAAAACTTTTAAGGAAATTTTGATGGACTTTGATTTTACTTTGAGGATTTTCAGGTTATACAACAATTTTAGAATTTTGAAATTGCGAAAGGACATTGTGGATTATTAAAAGATTTCATGTATGATGAACTTAAACTTTGAGGAAATAATAATGTGTATGAATAAACGCTACCTTGAGGATTTCGAATTTTGAGGACGAAATTCTTTTAAGGTGGGTAGACTTGTCACTACCCCATTCCGAAAACAGGGGTAATTTCGACTTTTTACAATATTTATTATTATTGTAGTTATAATTAATTAATTGCATGAATAGTATATATTTAAATTAAATAACTGTGTGATGTGTACTTTAATATATTATATTATAGACAGTGTTCATTTGTGTTGTGATGGTAGACTTGACCTAGAAGCCAGTAGATGAGCACCTGTCGGAATTATGGAATTTTGAGGTTAATTGTTTTATGTTAGAATTAATTTATTGGAGGTGTAATTAATTACCGTATTTTATTTAATATTTTTGCGTATTGCCTTTGCTTCGATATTTGGAGCGCTACCCTGACTTTTGTCTTCCAACAAATTTTGCCATCTTGCCCTAGACATGCCCGCCTTCCATTCAGCTATTTTTTGCAACTCATAATTTTGCTCCCTGTGCATTATTTCTGGCCGCACAAAAATCGTCGCGGACGTTATTTAATAAATCCCTATTTTGTATCGTTGTGCGTTCCAATTAAAAATTGGGGACAATCTTGACCTATTTTTCATGCGACCCAAATTAGGGTAATATTCTGTTCTGAGTCTTCTTCATTATTGGTATTGATGACCTGACCTGATTTTGGCTCCATGTACTCCTAATTAATTGTTGAACACAACTTACATTTATTTCTATTTAATTTGAGGATACCATTTTATCTGATTCCGTAAATTCCAAATTAATTCCAGTGCCCTGCTAATTAAGCCCGTACCAGTCTTACAGTGCCCCCTGACCCTACAAAACACCGGACACCGAATTGCCCGCCAAATTTTCGTCATTTTATGTGTTTGTGCAATTTCCCGAATTTAAGGGGCTAAGTTGCAATTATTCAAATTGTAGGTGTCATCACCCCATTGTCCAAGACCTAATGGAAAGATTATTTACTTGTGGACCAAATTACATTTTTCCCCACATGAATTATTTTCCATGTCCAATCTGGACCACTCATTCAATGAGTGCATCCTCACCCTCCATCAAAATTCCCTCATCCTATTTAATGTCTTGTACCATCAAACCCTAATCCCTAGACAACCTAGGTTTTCCCCCTCACAAGTCCCCATATTTTTCTCCAACGTGAACTCCTTCCCTTCTTCTCCTCCTTCTTCCTTTCTTCTTCTCTTCTCCTTCTTTCCTTCTTCTTCCTTTCTTCATTATTTTTAAATTTCAAAATTTAAGGGAAGGGGGGGGGGGGAACACACTGTTCTTCAACCCCTTACTGTGCACTCCGGCCCGGTGGCTGCTTCCCCCTCACGAGCATCAACCCCGGCGGCTCCCTCCGGCGTTCCGCCCGGCGGCCAACCACCCGAGGCGGCCGCTCTTGTCCTCCCTGCTGCTCAGCCCGGCCCGGCGGCTCCTCCCCTCGCCGCTGCTGTGCTCCCCTGCTCCCCACTCCATCTCCATCCATCCATCCCTCCGGCGAGCGCTGTCAGCCACCCAGGCCGACCCCGGCCTGCTGCTCAGCCGCTGCTGCCTCGACTTCAAGCACCCAGGCGGCCGTGCCCACTCCGACTGAACTCCGGCGGACTCCCAACCCCCTGCATTCCCTTCACACCCAGCCGAGTCCCCTTGCCGCTGCTGTGCTTCCGGCCTCCCTGCTCAGTCCGGCGAGAACTCCGGCGGCCGGCGACCCCCTTCACTGTGAGTCCCCTTCTCCTCTTCCTTCTTTACATATATTTAGATATATATATATATATATATATACATACATACATATATATATATATATATATATATATATATATATATATATATATATATATATATATATATATATATATATATACGTATAAGTATAATTAGATATGTATATGTACAAGTATTTATTTTAAATAAATGTTAATATGTGAATAGGTATAGCATTATTAATTAATATTTAAACACCTAATGTATAGTATATATAATGTATATATATTAGTATAATCTATGTGTAGATATATAGAAATGTATATAAATACGTAGACGTATTTTGGTGTATGTGTATGTTTTGATTTAAAGTGGTATATATATGTTAATGTATATAGTGTCTTTATTAATGTATATATATAAATGATATATGAAAATGTTTATTAGTATGTATAAACTTATTTTAGTGTATTGTATGTGTACATACATATATATGTATATTCTAAAAAAAAAATGTACTTTGCACACATATGATATATATACGTATTTTGATATATGTTGACATATAAATGTACGTATTTTAGTAGATATACGACTATAGTTAGTATAAAATTATATTTGGTATATATTTTAGATATATACATATATTAGGTTAAATTCTTTTTTGTGTGTATACAAGTATTATTTATTAAGTTATATACAAGTATCACTTATTTTAAAAGTATATATTTTTACATATATCTATTATTGTAATTGATAGAAATTATATGTATATGATTAGTTAATGATATATATTCATGTAGAGTTATATTTTCGTATTTGTATATATATATATATTTGTATAAACTCTTAGCATATTTTAATATATATACATATATTTTGTATATGTATTTAATATATATATATTGTAAGTACATATGTTATTTAAGATGTGTATAATTATGTATCTATCTACTAGGTGACCCTAGTTGACTAGTGCCCTGCCTGGCATGGCCCTGAGGCCAGTGTTTTTGTCTGTGTGTTAGAGTAGCATCTGATACAAGTGTTATTGTGATATATTTATAGGACTGTTGGTTCACCAGGGAATACTCTGGAACAGGACATCGATAAATACCAGCTAAGGACCGAGGCAAGTACATTCTCTGATAATTTCCAATTTCTTGATAATTTCTATAAATTCAATAATCTTGAAATGTTACAACTGAATCCTTGACACTGTGTTACACGGACTAGTATAGCTTGGATCTGCAGTCATGAGATGTTATCTTGATTATCGTATTGACATTGTACACGACATGTATATTAGACATCGTACATGATAGACTTGACTTGCTCGTGTATCGTGACGTGTCATGGTTGGATCCACAGTACTAGTTGGGGGCGGAGAAGTAGTTAGTAAGAAATGTGATCATAACCTCTTATTGCAGTGTAGAAATTGTAAGTGTTAATCATGCTCTTCACCCATGATTAGCCAGGCCCTATAGCTATCGTACATGTTCCCAAGCCGGTCACATTTCGAAACTACTATTTCAAACACTTAGAATAGATTATGGTTCCCTAATTTAAATCATATACTACATCACCCGTATATGATACTGTACCTTGTTCTTTCTATTTCTTTATGCACTGACTATATCACATTGCCTATTTTGCATGTCTCTTTACATTGCCTGTCTCTCTTTAATTGCCATTACATTTATTTCACTGTCTTCTCAGTAGCTAGCATGACATATTTATTACTTTATAGTCCTTATCAATTAAATGGAACTGTTATTTGAGATTGTGCTTTGCTCCTTCCTGACTGGAAATATTTTTCCAGACTATGCCTTAGAGGACCGCTGTCCGACACTTTATGGACCATATGATGAGTAGCTGCAGACTTGGTAGTAGTTGTGAGTCTGGGAGGTCTAGCCGAAATCACTAATTCTTCTAGTTTTCTGATTAGTTCTTTTAGCAGATTATTGGTACTGGATTTGTCTCCGGCATTTTTATTGAGACTTGGATTTTGTTGAGTTAGATTTTTACTTCAGACTTGTGTTGTATTTAATTTCTGTTCGTTATCTTATCGTGCTGTAATCCTGTGATTGAGTATGTGCTCGTTTATTTGTGTCATCCGTGCCTCCTTATGGAGATTGGATGGTTGTGTGACATTAGCTAGATAGTAACAAGACCTTGACAGCGTTCTACCGCCGATGCTGCGGCGTAGGCTGGACGTACCCACGCACCCGTGCCCTAAACCGGGTGCGGGTCGTGACAGCTGATTCAACTCATCTAACAACGGTTGTAAGTACACATTGATGTTCCTCTTCGGATTGTTCGAACCCGGGATAATGATGGTTAAGAACATAACCGGAGTCTTCATACACATCCATGACGGTAGGTTGTACGGGATGACGATCACATGCCAACACGAATTTGGGAGCCCGAAAGTCCGAATAGGGTAAAACAGTCGAAGGAGAGCCATAATCTTACATTACGTGGATCCGAATCAAAATTGGGATACTCTCGATCAAAGTGATTCCATGCTTCTCCATCGGATGGGTGATCCAATACTCCTTCAATCTGTTCTCGTCTGTGCCAACTCATATTTTTGACAGTCTCCTTCACCATAAACATTATCTGCAACCGTGGCATCAAAGGCAAGTAGTACATTAAATCGGTCGATTTTCTTGTACCGACAGGCCTTCCTATACCAGTTGCCTTGTAGCTATAAGTACCACAAAATCTACACACATCTTCATCCTTGTCGCCTTTTTAGTACATCATGCATCCGTTGTGACATGCATCGATTTTCTCGTATCCCATCCAGAGCGATCTTATCACCCTCTTAGACCGGTAGAAGTCTTTAGGTAACTTAGCACATGCCAGCAATATCTTTATAATCAACTCCATCAGTCGGTTGTAGCATTCTTGCGATATGTTAAAAATGGCCTTGATGCTTAGCAGTCTCGTAACCACCTCCAACGGTGAATGATCCTCACAAACATGATATAATGGAGTCTTTGCATTCTCCAGTAACTCCATGAACTTTGCAGCATCAACATTCGGTGCCTCCTCGGTTGCATCATGATTGTTCGGATCAAAACTAGGTCCCGCAGCATCAAAAACTATGTTCACACACCCGTCATCATAATCAGCATGGTCGTGAACATCTATATACAGCTCTATATAAGGCTTCTGCTCCGATGTTAGAGGTACAAGTTTTCTGTGTGAGGTCCACTGATAGTAATTTGGCGTAAAACTTTTTGAGTACAAATTATATGTTACATCCACTTTTGAGTGATATTTCAAGTTGCGACATCTCATACACGGACACTTAATCTTGATTCCGTTCATATACTGAGGAAATGCCTTGGCGAACTACATGAACTATTCTACCCCCTGTATGAATTCATCCTACACACCGCATATATCATCAGGATGACGGTTGTACATCCACGAACAATGACGCATGTAGTAATTCAAATCCATTTTTAGATACTTCTGAAAAGATGAATAGACATCGTTCAAGTATATTATCAAATGGATGCAAAGATTGATACATATGTTAATCAAAGTAATAACTCTAATTGATGCATGAGTATTCGAGTTATGATGCGTGAGTATCCATATCGTGATAACTGGATTGGCCGATTGCAAACCCTATTAAATAGGTATCGTCACGTGTTCATTGTCAGTCATTATCTGAAAAAGAAATTTGCTTCTGCAACCCTGTTAAAGGCTTTTAGAGTTCTACCTATGTTTCAAAAAATACTAGAAAATGCTAAGTATTATAAATTATCTACGTATTTTTCGAAAAGTGATAGAACTATAAAAACCTCAAAAAGACTTACAGATACAAATTTATTTTTCAGATAAGGGCTGACATGGACACTTGACTTCAGCCTTACATGGACACTTGGCATAGGAGAGAATGATATCTCTGTCGTCATTTGTTCCTTGTGAGCCCACAAAGAACACTTAACCTCGCCGTATCCAATATACACATAGGTGTTGATAAAACTCTAGGTATTTGTGTATCATGTGGATATCATATATCATGGTACACAATATTACATTGATACTCTCTTGTATCTTGATACTAGGATACAGTTTCAAATACCCATGACACTAACTTAAAACTCGGTCTCTAAGTCATTCCTAAGTCAAAACTTAGTTATTTGAGTCAAAACTAAGTCAAAACTACCTAATTTGGGTTCAAAGTTGATAACTAGATTGACCTATATAGCTGAACTAGTCAATACTAGGTTTATCAAGTCATTCTAGGTCAATACCTTATTATTCTAGGTTTTTAAGTTTTACTAGTTAATATAGACTATACTAGCTAATATATTATATTATGTATCATATATTTAATATAGATTATATATAATAAATACCTTACAATATCTTAGCCTAATACCTATTACCTATCTATGTACTAACACATCACAATAATACTTTAACCAAATATCCATACCGACCTAAAATCTTAACACTTGACTATAGATACTAAGATATCACTATATAATTAGTTTTCACACATGGTACTAGCTATCAAGATACCTCAACACCAAGTACCTAAGTATCCTATGTTAGCAACCTACCATATCACATTGCCTACAACCCTCAACCACACCCATGATATCTATACTAAGATATATATTTTACCCCTTGCTTATATCTATACTTAAGTACCAATACTTGATGTCACGCCCCAGACCCGCCCGGGCCGTCGCTCCGCCTTGCCCCGCCCCGTATAGCCGGATTATCGAACCGGGCACGAATCACCGCGCCCCGGCGTGCCGGACGCGAATCACCGCGCCCATCCCTCGGGTGCGAGGAAGGGGTTCTTGTGTGGCCCGCACGAGTGTATCGGGGTCGTGATACCGTACGAGCCTGGGGTTGTACTCGCACAAGGCCAATCATTTAAGTTGATAGTTGGCTATCATCGCATCAATCGAGTAAGCAGCAGAAAGGGACTTGTTGCAATGCAATGCATTTAGCCAACTGAGTATTCGGGACAATCAAGGCAACTTGGGTTCCTTTATGCAAAGGCATTCGTTCGTTCCATACATTATGCCCCCTTATACGATAGCATCTCGGGGCAACAATCGAAACCAGAATTCTGGATCTTAGGAATTATGGCACGCCTATCGCTCCCTCGGACGATCCAGTACCTGCAAGCAAGTAAATTGTTGGTGGGTCAGCACTTTTATAAGTACTGATGAGATAAAACAACTGAACAGAAACAAGCATTCACTCAAACCAACACTAAGTAATCATATTATAAAATATTAAATTACTAGTAATCTTTCTAGTTTTACCTAGGTTCGTTTCATGCTGTTCTAGCAGAGTCATATTACATTGTTTGGAAACATCTTTGGAAACAGAGTTTCATATGCAATAAGCAAGCAAGCAATCGTTCATGTTTCAGGGTATGCGCAGCGTGTCTCGTGAGACTCCAGGGTCAAATGCATAGCTAGACACACATGCACGATCTTAGGGCAGTCCTCTATCCAAGCCAACACAATGACTTAGCTATATGCAGGGCGGTCCCCGAGTATCTCAGGATCGGCAGCTGGTTGTACAGCATACCAATGACTCATTCATATGATGCTAATGGCAGCTGTGACTCATGGTTGCTTTCCACTATCTCTGTAGCAGCCATGACACATGCAGTTCAGCTCTACACCAAAATCCATTGTCCGACCACGTGCGAAT
The DNA here is from genome assembly GCA_036927795.1 of Iris macrosiphon. NCBI lineage: Eukaryota > Viridiplantae > Streptophyta > Magnoliopsida > Asparagales > Iridaceae > Iris > Iris macrosiphon. Next base: position 148,110,111 of record JAYESA010000001.1, on the reverse strand, counting down.
GCATGGAACACTATCAAATAAACTCTAGTATGCAGACGAGACAAACCATCAGAACAGTTATCGTTGTTGCGGGGCAATCTGACTTATCACTTGAACACATTCAGGCACAATATGGTTCTCTCGAAGCATAGACGATAGTGAATATGTTCATGCACTCTAGGCAAGAGTTTTAGGATTCTCGTTTAGCAGACTTATCATTTCAAAGACAAGCTAGGTGAGTTAGTTCATTAACATGCAAGGCAGGTTCTATCATTCTCTTATGAAAACATTGCAAGCAAAAACTCAGGTTATTATTAAGGCGTGCAAGAATCAGAGAACGAAGTTCTGCCCACTCACCTTGATATATAATGTCGACGCGGAGCGGGGCATTACACTTGATACTCAACACTACCACATAACTCTCTCAACACATAACTTTGCATACTAAGAAGAACACTTACACCAATGCACATATATGCACCCTCAAGTCACACCCACAAACACTATACTTAATATTAACCATAATCCAATTCCACACACAACGCACTTACTGATATATAGGGTTAGTGTGTGTGTGTGTGTGTGCCCGTGTCCAAGTACCACCAATAATACCATCTCAGTGTATGTGTGTGCGTGTGTATCCGTGTTTAAGTGTATGTGTGTATTCGTGTTTGAGTTCCACACATAACCCCCAATCCATTTCCACACACACCATCTAAGTGTGTATGTATCTGTGTCCGTATTAGGGTTAGTGCCCACATGTGTTAGTGTGTCCGCGTGTGTGTGTGTGTCCGATTTAGGGTTAGGGTTAGTGTCTGCATGTGTGTGTGTCCGAGTTAGGGTTAGAGTTTACCAAAGGAGGGGGTGGCCGGAGAGGAGGGGGTTGATCGAGGAGGGGGTGTCCGGAGAGGAAGAGGAGGAGGAGAAGGAGCTCGGTGGATGAGGAGGAGCCCGAAGAGGAGGAGGATGAGGAGCTCGGTGGAGGAGGAGGAGCCCGAAGAGAAGGAGGAGGAGCTCGGTAGAGGAGGAGGAGGAGGAGAGGGTGCTCGGGGTCGGCGCCGGAGCTCCGGAGCTGTGGAGCCGAAGGGGGTCGTGGGGGGTGCATGGTCTAGCGAGGGTTCAAAAAGTTTTAAATTTTTTTGGAGAGGATGGAGGAAAATAAAATATGTTAACCTATATTGAAAAACGTATGCGACGTCATAATGCAACGTCGCTAAATGTCACTGATTTTATAATATTTAGCAACGTATGCAAAATGACGTCGTTACATGTCGCTACAATAAAAAATAGCGACGTCTTGCGACATCTGGCGACATCTTATTCCGTAATATTATTCGTAGTCGCTGACTGTCGCGGACAGTCACTAAAAGCAACGTCCTGCGACTTTATAATATGACGTCGGTAAATTCGTAAAATATAACGACGTCATAACTAAACGTCACTAAAAACGTCGCTAATTGGACTTATTTTGGTAGTGACGAAACGCGAATACCATTACCCTAAACCAAGAGTCTACGAGAGAACAAACTAATCAAAACATACAAAAACCAACTTGCCAAAATCACATAAAGCCAAACGCAAATACAAACGATTTTGACGTGGAAGATCCTTGCAAAAAAATTATGGAATAATCGGAGTCCAAACTCTTGGAAAAGCCTTCACTAATGAATTAGAAGATTACACCATCTACAAACTTCTCCACCGATCAAACCAGATCACAACAACTACTCAAAGTAATGAAAAATGATTAAATAGGTTACCGAAGGATGGAGATGACGAGAACAGTCACCCGAAATGATCTTCCTTCGAAATAGTCATGATTCCTTTCTCTTTTTCGGAAGTTGCAAACTTGAGACTTTTATATCTTTCTGGTAGATGTGATTATGATTTAGGGTCAGAAAAAACATATATATATATATATATATATATATATATATATATATATATATATATATATATATATATATATATAATCTCCTAAATCCCGCAGCAAATCTGGACGATTGATTTGTTCCAACGATGTACATAAAACATCCAAATTCAACCTCAGCTCCAAAAATGGTATACCGACAGTATGTCGTAGTATACCGACGGTATGTCATTTTACAAATAAAATAGGTTCTGGAACATTGGCCGTAAAAATGGTATACTGACGGTATTCTGAGTCGACGAATCCATATTTTTATTTTCTAGAATAAAGAAGTTGAAGCTACAACGCCGGTGTACTATACCGGGGGTATACCGGCAGTATCATGAGTTTAGTAAACTGATGTTTATCCAAATGATGCTGAAATGATGTCTGTTTCATCGCTTTTGCCTTTTCGAACTTCTTCGACACTTATGATGTTCATCGCACTTCAGAATATTCTTTACATATGATGAAAACTCCACCCAACACCAATATTGAGTTCACCATGACACGTTTCATGTTGCTGCATCTTACTAACTCCAACCTCCACCAGCTGCACAAACAAGAATCAACTATCACATTTGACACAACCGAAAGGAATGTTGCAGTTGAATACATTGCTTAAGATCAACAAGGATATCCATTGGTAGCGCCAAAAGAAACCTATAACCATTGAATTGATTCCACATGCCCTGTAAAAAAATACATACATTTAAGTAAACTCATCATTTAGAAGGCAACTACATCCTTACGATATGCAAGTTGAGGTAAGGGTTTAACCAGAAGCTTGGTAGATGGAAAGCCTGCAGCCTCTCCTAAAACACATCCTCACGTAGGGATTCGTTGGGGATCGACAATCCGATTGTTGTGAGGTCTAGGTCCCCACTATAGACGACATGATTGGTGGTTGATATGCTTGTGGCGAGGTTGAGAATCCCAATACAGATGCCGACAAGAGGCCAAAAGTACCACCTTGGATGGCTAAACTAAGAATACAAAACAAGAGAGCATATCTGCTATCCCACGGATATTCTGTCCTACTATGTTCCTCCTCTTATTACATGTGAGCTCAGACAGAGTTTGTGAGCAGATATGATGATGGAGGCCCACATGTAATAGGAGGAGGGACATGATAGGACAAAATACCCATGGGACAACAAATATATTCTCACAGAACAACTCTCGTTCCTATAAAGCAGAATTAATTATTCAATAGCATTTAATAACTTGATTACAACATAACACGCCTTATTTATAGGTTAGAGAGAAATATAAAATCTTAAAAAGTTCTAGAAACTACTCAATAAATAGTAAATAAATATACCTATAAACTACTTAAATTTAATTTTACCATATATAGAAACCCCTATACTATTTTGATCCAGAAAGTTTCTTTTACACTTCAATTATATATTGTGAAATCTTCTAGATTGATTGGACCACTTAACCAATTAATCTAGTTAACCGACCTCGCTTCTCCTTAACACTCCCCTTGTTGAATTTGAATTCAGCACGTCCAAATGAATAAGTACTTGGAGTAAATGAAACCTTAAACTACATTGTAGGTCGATTGTACTTGTCCATATAAACAAATATTTAGAATAAATGCAGGTCTTGAACGATCGACACTTACCCTTCAAATATCAAATTCACAGAGCAACTCAATTATTTAATATACAATCGTCTCATGAGCTCATCAGCAGGCAAATGGAGGTACGGATCATAGGTGGCCGAATGTCAAAGTGCAACGGTGTGAACATGGGGCATATCTCCATTTCATACGGTGGTCGGGGTAATACCAAAGTAATACCGGTAGGATAAAATCACTATCATCACTTTAGGAAGATAACAAGTATGCAAAAAGTGTGTAAAGACAACTTTAATTTGTCAATCATGGTTGTAAATATCATATAGTGACAACTTTCAATGATGACGTTGTAAACTTTTCATTGCTTAGTGCACTTGGTGTTAAAGATGTTATGTAGCCAATCATCTTCTTTAGTAGCTGTTTGCCATTAATAAAAGTTATATAAACTTTAATTATAAACTTCAAAATTAGTACTTTGCAAGTACAAAGAATCCTATAGAAGAATATCTAAGTATAAGCAATAAAAAAGAATTCTGGAGAAGTAGTAGCTATGGAGATATGATATGCGGTCACACGTTGTTCTCTTTCTCTGGAAAGTGATAAGTATACTAGAAAAAGTATGCTTATACATCTCGGATATCTATGCTAGAATAAATAGTAAGCTAGACATAGATATGTGAAGGAGGAACAATATGTAGGGAAAGGCAAAGGCATGGGCAGAGATAGGAGCATGGGTAGCATTTTAGGAATCGGAGTGAGCACGATAGACAAATACAGATATAGATACAGAGGAGCTATAAGCTAAAACTACTGATGAGGAACAATATGCTTTACGAGTTAGCAGTCTATTCTGGTAAGGTGATGTTATTCCGCTTCAGAGACTCCTTGAATCTACTCCCTAGCAACCTTAATGAGCTAGCAAAGAATTTATGCCCTGGTCTAGGCCCAAAAGGCTCGAGCGGTGAAATGCGTAGAGATCGGAAAGAACACCAACGGTGAAAGCACTCTGCTGGGCCGATACTGACACTGAGAGGCGAAAGCTAGGGGAGCAAATGAGATTAGATACCCCAGTAGCCCTAGCCGTAAACGATGGGCCTACTTTCATTTCTCCCTATCCTGCTATCTATCCTATTAACTGTAGGTCGGACCACAAAGAAGTTGGTCAGTAGTGAGTCCAATTTAAGTAGTAGATAGTCGACATAAATATATAGGAAGAGAGATTGAAAGCAAACAGTTCACTAAAATATCGAAATAGAGCTTCGAGCAGGATGTCCAGCAGATGGTTCAAAATTGATTCTAAATGAACCTATTTCACCAATTAGTGCTAATTTCTCCCTTTTTAGAATATCTCCAGTGGCTACATTTATGTTAAGTCTGGTTGCTCAGGCCATTGTACCTTTTGGATCACTTTACTCCTTGGACCACCTAAAACGAGAACGAAAAGCTTACTAAGTCTCGAACACTAGAGAAACTGACAGCAAGAAGGCTCTAGCACAAGACACGGTGCTTTTCGATCCTTTGGAATGAAGTTGATCCCAAAGTATTTATAACCATTAAGCACTGTAACAGTTAGATTATAATTTGTGCAAAAAATGACAATGTGCACTATTTTTGCCCTTTCTGCATAGAATCGTGGGTAACTGCCACCCACGTTGCACTTACTGCTTGCGCAAAACCATGTCTGCTTGACATGTGGCAACCAGTTAGAGGAAAACTTTGATCGTGGAGACAACTGTCTCTTCACGTTTAACAAATTCTCAGCAATAAATATATATATATATATATATATATATATATATATATATATATATATATATATATATATATATATATATATATATATATATATGATTTCCTTGGTATCTCAACCGTTCACTAACTGTTTAATAAGTGAGTTTTTAATTTGTAAAACGTGCACAATTTTTTCCCTCTGAGAGAAAATTTAAGTATGTGCGCACTTTTTATGTCGACCTATGTTGTGGACTGCCACATGGCCCTTATCTTCGGAGAAAGAGTTAAAGAGTCATGATTACTCTGACGTGGTTGATCTGATTGCCTCGACTATTGTACTTATACTTCGTACATCGTGCGAGAATGTCAGGGGTCGAGCATGTTTTTTGATGCCAGCTTGGCATCAATGGGAAGTCTCTGTAATGCCCCGTTCCCCCTATTCGGGGAGCGCGGCCAAGAAATACTTACGACCGTCCGAACGGGACAGATTGAATTAAGATCCTTTCCTCGTTATGGATTGGTTTCTTCGGAATCAGGTCCCATATACAATGGATTGTGCCTCAAGGATGGACTCGGCGGCAGAGTCGAGAGGGGCCTTTCCGTTGCGTTGGTTTCTTGTCCGTTTTCGTGCCGCTTGGTTGCTTTCTTGTGGGTTTTATGACTTGCGTTTTCTTGAACGGTTTCAATGGATTTCATTGCTTTCGTTCTTAGGATTTCGCATTTCGTATCGAGCCTTGGAGACCGAAGCAGGAGGTATTGATCATCCGTTGGTGCGTGCAGGTGATCGTGTAGACGACGCACGAGCGGAGTCTTAGGGGTCTCTCCTTCTTCTTCCTATTCAACCAAACTTGTGAGTGGCTCTATTTCGATAAGCACCTTCTTTCCAAAGGCTCCGTTAATAATAAAATTGACTCAGTTGGGCATTCAATCAAACGATACCAATTAAGTAACAAGTTGGATAACAAGATAAGATAAGAAGTAGGCTTGGAACACCCATTGCTTGTCATACAAAACCTTGCATAAATTCATTGATGCATGCATGTTCGTTGGGTGTTTAATGGGTTGGTATTTATTGATAGTTCAAAGTGTTCTTCTATAAACTGCTGCATGTTATTTCATATAACTGTTGGTTGATTGTGATAGTACAGTAAAGCAGTTTCGTACATGATGTTCTTTAAATCGCTAGTAAGTAAACCTATGAAGTAGAGTTCATAGAAATGGTCATGGGAATTCTTGTGCACAAGGGATCCAGGTTCCTGCGAACGGTTACCGGGGCACCGGGCCGTTTCGACCCGGGCGGAATCTACTTTCTTAGTCGTGGGAGCGGGGAATTGTAGCGGGGCTAGCTACCCGCGCTGCAAGCGTCGCCGCCAGCCCAGACTAAACCCATGATGGCTCCTAAACAACAGAGAAAGATGTTGTGTATATTTAAACTGTGCAGACTAACTATGTCTTCGTGACAGGGAAGGCTATGGTAAGTTGTACAGGTGGTTCAGACGGGACAGGTAAAGTCACCGAACGGTGGCATGTGAAGTTATGTTATTTTGTTCTTGCATACCTGCTAAATGAAATCTGAACTAGGCAAGAATAGAAACCCACCTAAGAACATAATTGTAGCATACTCATTAGATCTCATCTCATGAGCTTGGTAAAGTTGAGCAGCTAGCCTTCACCAGTACTTTTCGAAGTACTGACCCTCGTTGTAGCAGGTTCCCCGACGCAAGGCAACGCGGCGAGGAGCTGAAGTTCTCTCCGGACTTTTGGGATCCTTGGCGGTTCGTGGCCAAGACTTTTGGAGGCTCAAGTTAGAAGCCTTTCACTCTCTCTCCGTTGCTGAATATCGCTAAGGCGATGGTGCTTACTCGCACCCAAGGTGTTTTGTGCTTTATTAAATCTATGTAAAGGGACATAATGTATGGATCGGCTATCTCATTTTGCGTCCAAGTTTGTAAGCCCGTGGGGCATTTTATACTTTTGAGTCAAGCGATGTAAAAAGATGTTCATTATGAATAAAAGAGAAACTTTTCTATGCCTCAACCTTGTGTTATCTTATATGTCCACTCTGTTGCATTGTTCTAAAGAATATCCTTATGCCTAAGGCCTTGTGCACGCGTGCCCTACGCGTGCACGGCATCACGCCCGGGGGACGATTATCGATTAGCCGAAATCGGGGCGTGACATATTGGTATCAGAGCATGCTTCGGATCCTTTGATCTCACAAAGAAAGTTTCTAAAGAGGACATTGTTCCTTCCGAGTAGACCCTTGAATTCGCTTGGCCAAAATGAGATACGTTCCATACAGTGAGTCCATAATATACCTTGAGACTAATACAAGTTACTTTCCTTTCAAGAAACGACTTCCGAGCCGGGTGCACAAGCGCAGATGGTGGCGCAAGTGCAAGCGAGTAGTTCAGGCACCTCTGGCAGCTCTGGGAGTCCAGCTGCCGCACCCTCTGCCGATCCGTTCGAGCGAATGATGCGTTTGATGGAGACGCAGTAGAAACAAGCTGAACTACGGCAGAGTCAGTTCGAGTCACGGATCGAGGCTTAATTCGTGGCGCAGCGATTTCAGGCGGATACACAACAGAAGCAGATGAATAGTCTGCAAACAATGGTGACGAATATGGTCGCCAACAATCATTCTGCATCCGCCCCCGCAACCGTGCCTATAGTTGCTGAAGCCACCGGACCGCAGAATTCCCAGGATACCTTACCCTCAGGCGAGAATGGGTCAATCGTGTCGATATCAGAATTTAAGAAGATGTGCCGTGCTACGTTTAAAGGCACCGAGGACCCTTCCTTAGCGATGGACTGGCTGGTCGAGTTGGAGGACCACTTTGAAGCGTTGTGCCTAGACGAGACCAAGAAAGTGGCGTGTGCCCAGCTTCAGCTCCGACAAAATGCACATGACTGGTGGGATGTGCACAAGCAAGCTATTTTGAGTGAATGTGGCACAACGGCTATCTCCTGGTCCGTGTTTCGCAAGGCCTTCGTAGAGGAATACCTTCCACCCGCCGTCCGTCGCGAAAAGGAAGACGAGTTTGCGCTACTGAAGCAGGGAGACATGACGGTGCGTCAGTACGCTTCAGAGTTCAACCGACTTGCAAAATTTGCCAAGTCTCAGCTCGCCGATGCCGAAAGTCGTGCACGAAAGTTCGAGCTCGGACTACGACCTTCTATCCGTGCTCACGTCGTAGTGACTCAATATCGTACCATGCGGGAGTCCTTGAATCATGCACTGTCCCTAGAGTCGCAGTATCCTCCAGTTCGCACCGACGCTGTGCAAAATTACAATCACAAGCGTCCTGCCAACACAGGAGGAAACAACGCGCATAAGCGCCGCAACAACAACGGCGGCTCCCAAGACTCGAATCAAGGAAAGAGGCAAGGACAGAATTGTGCCTACTGCCGCAAGCCAGGACACCACGTCAGCGAATGTCGCGCGAGCAAAGGAGGATGTTTCAATTGTGGCAAGATGGGCCACATTGCTCGTAATTGTCCAACCCGCTCCAACGATCCATCTTCACACCGTCCGCAGCAGAATAATGACTCAGCTCAGGGTCAGGGGCAAACTCAACGAGCGAACCAGACACCGCAAAACGCTCAGGGCCGAGTCTATGCTTTGACTCGGGATGAGGCACTTGCATCGAACACGACGGTGTCAGGTATATTACTTTTTAATAATGTACCTGCTCGAGTATTATTTGATTCTGGTGCAACACATAGCTTCATTTCGGCGGATTTTGCCGCCGAACACACATTCCCTATGACACCGCTAGGCTTAAACCTAAGTGTTAGCACTCCTTCGGGCGTAGATTTATCGGCTCGCTTAGTCTGTCGTGAAGGTAACATTTGCATCGGGGGACGAAGATTGTCATTAGATGCGATAGTTCTAGACATAAGGGACTACGATCTTATTCTGGGAATGGATTGGCTCGGCGCTCGTTCAGCTACAATCGACTGTGCGAAAAAGGAAGTCGTATTTCGTTTGCCCGGCGAGATCGAGTTTTGCTTCACGTGCAGTCCTGAGTCGAAAGCGTCGAATGCCTGCATGGTGATCTCAGCAATGTCTGCTCGACGGATGATTCACTCCGGCTGCGAAGGGTACTTAGCGTCCGTTCGAGACACTCGGCAAGATTGCGCAAACGTTGAGTCTATTCCCGTTGTGGCGGATTTTCCTGATTTGTTTCCCGACGAGTTGCCAGGCATGCCGCCCGATCGAGAGACAGAGTTCACTATAGACACGTTCCCAGAGACTCGACCAATTTCCAAGACGCCGTATCGAATGGCCCCGGCAGAATTGAAGGAGCTTAAAGTACAGTTGCAAGACTTGCTAGATCGAGGATACATTCGGCCTAGTGTATCTCCGTGGGGTGCGCCTGTACTATTCGTAAAGAAAAAGGATGGCTCGTTGCGGCTCTGCATCGACTATCGAGAATTGAACAAAACAACCATTCGTAACCAGTATCCTCTTCCAAGAATAGATGATCTTTTCGATCAGTTGCAAGCTGCCACGGTATTCTCTAAAATCGACCTCCGTTCGGGCTATCACCAATTAAAGATCAAGCCAGACGATGTGCCAAAGTCAGCTTTTCGAACTCGCTATGGCCATTATGAGTTCCTGGTGATGCCGTTCGGACTAACCAATGCACCCGCTGCCTTTATGAGTTTAATGAACCTCGTGTTCCGGCCCTATCTCGATAAGTTTGTAGTAGTATTCATCGATGATATCTTGGTGTATTCGAAGAGTGAGGAAGAACATGCAGAGCACTTGCGGACCGTGCTACAAACTCTTCGGGACAACCAGCTATATGCTAAACTGAGTAAGTGTGAATTCTGGCTAAGTAGTGTATCTTTCCTCGGGCACATCATTTCTGCGGGAGGCATCTCAGTCGATCCGAAGAAGGTGGAGGCCATTGTCGAGTGGAAGCGATCTGCATCCGTTAGCGAGATTCGAAGCTTCCTCGGGCTAGCGGGCTACTACAGACGGTTCGTGAAGGATTTTTCCAAACTTGCACTACCTCTGACTCGCCTCACACAAAAGGGAGTCGCATTTGAGTGGTCCGCCGACTGCGAAGCTTCGTTTAAAGAGTTAAAGCATCGCCTCACCTCTGCCCCGTTACTTGCACTACCAGACGAGATCTCGGGATTCCAAATATTTAGCGACGCGTCCGGGCAAGGCTTGGGGTGTGTACTTATGCAGCGAGATCGAGTGATAGCCTATGCCTCCAGGCAACTAAAGAAGCACGAGAAAAATTATCCTACACACGACCTGGAATTAGCGGCAATTGTCTTTGGCCTGAAATTGTGGCGACACTACCTTTATGGAGTGCCTTGCCGAATTTATACTGATCACAAGAGCTTAAAGTACCTATTCACCCAGACGGACCTCAACCTTCGTCAGCGCCGTTGGCTAGAATTGATAAAAGATTACGACTTGACGATAGACTACACGCCTGGAAAAGGGAACGTTGTAGCGGATGCTTTGAGTCGGATCTTCGTTGGATCTCTGTCAGTCGATCGCAGGTTACGAAGGGACTTAGAAGAAATGGGCATCGAACTCCGAATTCGATATCGTGGCGCGCGGGTCGCTCAAATGCGATTCGTACCCAACCTAATAGAGCGGGTCACATCTACTCAGAAAGATGACCCTTTCCTAAGGAAGATGCACGAGCAGATTCTAGCGGGGAAGGCGAAGGACTTTGCAGTAGATGAAAATGGAGCGTTGCGGGTGAAAGGAAGGCTATGCGTCTCCGATGATTCAGAACTTAGAAAGGAGATCCTTGCGGAAGCTCATTATGCAGCCTATATGATCCATCCCGGGAGCACGAAGATGTATAAGAACCTCCGAACGACCTTCTGGTGGCACGGCATGAAGAAAGATGTTGCACTCTTTGTGTCCCAATGCATAACTTGTCAAAGGATGAAAGCAGAGCATCAGAGGCCGGGCGGGGAGATGCAAAATCTTGCTATCCCGGAATGGAAGTGGGAGCACATCTGCATGGATTTTATTGTTGGCCTGCCAAGGACGCAACGGGGGAACGACGCGATCTGGGTTATCGTCGACCGGTTAACCAAGTCTGCACACTTTATTGCCATCAAAAGTACTTGGAGCGCCGATCGCCTCGCCCAGACCTACCTTGACGAGATAGTCCGGCTGCACGGAGTGCCAGTTTCTATAGTATCAGATCGGGACGGGCGATTCATCTCGCGTTTCTGGGAGAGCCTTCAGCTGGCGATGGGGACCAAGTTGAAGTTTAGCTCAGCCTATCATCCATAAACCGATGGTCAGACGGAACGAGTGAATCAGATACTAGAAGACATGTTGCGCCTCTGCGTGATCGATTCGAAGTCAAGTTGGGACGTCTACCTGCCGCTGGCCGAATTTGCATACAACAACAGTTATCAGTCCAGCATCGAGATGGCTCCGTACGAGGCTTTGTATGGGCGGAAGTGTAGGTCACCAATCTGCTGGGACGAAGTCGGAGAACGGCAAATCCTTGGGCCGGAGCTGGTTGAACAAACTGTCCGAAAGGTTCGGTTGATTCGTGAACGGTTGAAGACAGCACAAAGCCGACAAAAGAGTTATGCCGATACTCGACGTCGCCCCCTTGAATTCTTTGAAGGGGACCATGTGTTCTTGAAAGTCTCGCCTATGCGCGGAGTCATGCGGTTCAGAGTAAAAGAAAAGCTAAGCCCGAGATTTGTTGGACCGTTTGAAGTTCTCAAACGGGTTACTCCGGTCGCCTATCAAGTTGCTTTGCCGCCTGCCCTATCAGAGGTACACGATATTTTTCACGTTTCTCAGCTGAGAAAGTTTGTACACGACCCGAACCACATAGTCGACTTGGGGCAGTTGAATCTGCAAGCGGACTTGTCGTACGCGGTGGAGCCTGTCCAAGTTTTGGATCGTAAAGAGAAGCAGTTGCGGAACCGAACCGTCTCGCTAGTACGCGTCCTGTGGCGGAACCACTCGGTCGAGGAGTCGACCTGGGAACTTGAAGCTGATATGAGGGAAAGGTTCCCCTCATTATTCTTTAGTGGTAGGTTCTATTCCTAAGTTTCGGGACGAAACTTTCTTTTGGATGGTTATGATGTAATGCCCCGTTCCCCCTATTCGGGGAGCGCGGCCAAGAAATACTTACGACCGTCCGAACGGGACAGATTGAATTAAGATCCTTTCCTCGTTATGGATTGGTTTCTTCGGAATCAGGTCCCATATACAATGGATTGTGCCTCAAGGATGGACTCGGCGGCAGAGTCGAGAGGGGCCTTTCCGTTGCGTTGGTTTCTTGTCCGTTTTCGTGCCGCTTGGTTGCTTTCTTGTGGGTTTTATGACTTGCGTTTTCTTGAACGGTTTCAATGGATTTCATTGCTTTCGTTCTTAGGATTTCGCATTTCGTATCGAGCCTTGGAGACCGAAGCAGGAGGTATTGATCATCCGTTGGTGCATGCAGGTGATCGTGTAGACGACGCACGAGCGGAGTCTTAGGGGTCTCTCCTTCTTCTTCCTATTCAACCAAACTTGTGAGTGGCTCTATTTCGATAAGCACCTTCTTTCCAAAGGCTCCGTTCATAATAAAATTGACTCAGTTGGACATTCAATCAAACGATACCAATTAAGTAACAAGTTGGATAACAAGATAAGATAAGAAGTAGGCTTGGAACACCCATTGCTTGTCATACAAAACCTTGCATAAATTCATTGATGCATGCATGTTCGTTGGGTGTTTAATGGGTTGGTATTTATTGATAGTTCAAAGTGTTCTTCTATAAACTGCTGCATGTTATTTCATATAACTGTTGGTTGATTGTGATAGTACAGTAAAGCAGTTTCGTACATGATGTTCTTTAAATCGCTAGTAAGTAAACCTATGAAGTAGAGTTCATAGAAATGGTCATGGAAATTCTTGTGCACAAGGGATCCAGGTTCCTGCGAACGGTTACCGGGGCACCGGGCCGTTTCGACCCGGGCGGAATCTACTTTCTTAGTCGTGGGAGCGGGGAATTGTAGCGGGGCTAGCTACCCGCGCTGCAAGCGTCGCCGCCAGCCCAGACTAAACCCATGATGGCTCCTAAACAACAGAGAAAGATGTTGTGTATATTTAAACTGTGCAGACTAACTATGTCTTCGTGACAGGGAAGGCTATGGTAAGTTGTACAGGTGGTTCAGACGGGACAGGTAAAGTCACCGAACGGTGGCATGTGAAGTTATGTTATTTTGTTCTTGCATACCTGCTAAATGAAATCTGAACTAGGCAAGAATAGAAACCCACCTAAGAACATAATTGTAGCATACTCATTAGATCTCATCTCATGAGCTTGGTAAAGTTGAGCAGCTAGCCTTCACCAGTACTTTTCGAAGTACTGACCCTCGTTGTAGCAGGTTCCCCGACGCAAGGCAACGCGGCGAGGAGCTGAAGTTCTCTCCGGACTTTTGGGATCCTTGGCGGTTCGTGGCCAAGACTTTTGGAGGCTCAAGTTAGAAGCCTTTCACTCTCTCTCCGTTGCTGAATATCGCTAAGGCGATGGTGCTTACTCGCACCCAAGGTGTTTTGTGCTTTATTAAATCTATGTAAAGGGACATAATGTATGGATCGGCTATCTCATTTTGCGTCCAAGTTTGTAAGCCCGTGGGGCATTTTATACTTTTGAGTCAAGCGATGTAAAAAGATGTTCATTATGAATAAAAGTGAAACTTTTCTATGCCTCAACCTTGTGTTATCTTATATGTCCACTCTGTTGCATTGTTCTAAAGAATATCCTTATGCCTAAGGCCTTGTGCACGCGCGCCCTACGCGTGCACGGCATCACGCCCGGGGGACGATTATCGATTAGCCGAAATCGGGGCGTGACAGTCTCTATGCGCACATTTAGATATGCTGAGTAAAAATGTGCGCGTCTGAACCTCTACTGAGTTTAGAGAAACAAATGTGTGTTTGTTTGTTAGTTCCACAAATTTAAAAAATATGCTCTTTTCTTCTAAAGACTACTTTCTTTTGAGTCATTTGTAGGGTTGTTTGTGCACATATTTTCTATACTTCTATAAGATCACCTTCAAAGTTTTTTGAATTTTATATGAAATCGAAATACTTTGAACCAAGAAACATAGAAACTTGAGCTGCTTCGATCCTGCGCACAAATTTTCTTTTGACCTGAAGTCTGGTCATATCCCAATGGCCGTGCATATATCTGCATATTTTCTGCGTAGCCAATTGTCAATCATTAAATATTTGACTCGATCTGTTTTTCGTTAGTTTTTGACGTGGTTAATTATCAAGGCGTAAAGATTTTTGAAGCATCATTTGTGTACGTTCCACGAAGAACATAATTATCGGGACACCATTAAATGTTCGTCCGCATATGAAGCGTCAGCCTCCTTATATAAATAGAGAGAGATGCTTAAAAACTATTTGTCTTTCCTCTGTCCCCATATTCATACGTAGTGAACTCATGGAAGCAATCATTGTTGCTGACCACAGCGAACCCAAGGAAAGAACCATTACACTAAGGTGGGACTGGTTCTGCAGGCCTCCAAGAACTCGAATAAAGAGATGCTCTTTGATGATAGATATGGTACTTTTGAGAAGGTGAAGCGACTGTGGATCATCTTCTTCTACTTCTGTGTCTTATGTGCTATTTTAATTTTTTTTCATATGTACTGTAAATGACTGATAGAAATAGAAAAATCCCACAAGTACAAATACGGTGCATACATACTTCTCTGAGAGGAGAGTTTTGCATAAGCTCGGGCAAGAGTTATCTGCGCAGACTTCTTCCATGAAGTTTTGTGCAAATGAAAACCTTTTTCTTTGAATAGACAACTCAGCCGCATTTAAATAAACACGAGGACACTTGCCTCAACCTCAAATTCGTCCATGCAGAAAAAGTGTGCGAGGGCATGTTGTCCTTCAATCCGCTCTGAACTCGAATATTTATGTATGGACACTTTTCTGTACGGGTATTATGACCCCTTCAAACTTCTACACTGGAAATTCATTCTGTGCATTTTTTTTCTTTTCACATATTCATCTTTCTCTATTAGGCACTGATGTGTTCTTCCTGCAGAGATCACTTTGACTCATTTTCATCACGATGAAGCAAAAAAGGATATCATAACTCTCTTCGTTCGAGATGAGCAACAAAATTATGTGGCAACCCGCCATGAAGTGAGAGAGTACTTTGTTCAAAACAAGCAAAGTCGTCCCCGTCTATACAACATGCTAGCTACCTGTGCTTTTTCCTAAAATGAGGCTCGTCTTTGGTCAGTTGCGCGGCCACAGTGTTGATTACATGATTGGGATTGAATCATAATCAAAACTCTGTCGGTGATGATGGCGGCGGAGGGCTAGCCTCTTGGACTTTGAATAATTTATGCAAGCCCAATTTTGTATCCTCTTGCCATGAGCCTCTCCTTCTAACGTTGTCCTTCAGTGCAACATTTTTCATATACTAAGGTTTGTACCGAGAAGCAGCTGACGCATAAGGTTTCGAAGATAACAGATTCCCATCATGTGTAATCATGATCTCAAATATTAATAAAAATCCGAATGTAACCGATTTTTATCATATATAATCATGATCTTGAATATTAATGAAAATAAGCTTTGACTTTCTTAAAAGATAAAAGATTTACTTTTTTCGTCAAACTTTGTTTGTGCGTCTACTACAAAAGTGGGAGAATTATTGTCAAAGGTATGTGGACGTGACTAATATCTGTAACTCTTTTGAGGAGAGGCTACAAAAAACTTTGTTTTGGGGGAAACTAATTAGATTGTAGCTAACCCCTTAGCTTATATGGTTGTGACCATATTACGGGATATTACTCCGTAATACGGAGCTAACCGAGTTACACCTCCGCTATCCGTATTCTGGATCTGGGATGTGACACATGTATTGCCATCCTCATCATTATAACTATATTCCTTTCTCAAAACCACCCTAGTGAAGTATCATTTATTTTAAGCTACTCTCATAGCCTTACTATTATCATACCAATATACAAACACAAAGTAAACTCTATCAATAGTTCTATATCAGTTATACCATTTCATACTAGTTGTACCAACAGTCTATAGTATCATGAACAAAACATAAAAAGATACAAGTACTCTCTTTTAATTCTTGGTTCATTTTATTATGGTATTATGATCATAGGGACTTAAACGAGGGATCGAAAGAAATAGTTCATTTATTAAGAAGTGAGATATTAAGGAAGGAGATATCGTAGCGACTCACTTGTTCGAGAAAATACCTAAAAAAAGGTAGAAGAGAACTTTCACAACCCCTCACCTCGTCTTTGTTTTCTTCTAAGTTCCAGCGTCCGATTTGACAAAGCTTCCACAATCACTATAAGAAAATTACTTTGTTATAACGGATAAAAACAGTTATAAATAGTATTTTTATCACGCTTTTTAACATGCACCTAAGTGTTATAAATACCAGTGTTATAATTTTTTTTAAAACATTATAAATGAGATGCACATATATATAACTTTTTTTTACCAAGGTGTTATAAACAACCATATTTATTATTACACTTTTGATGACCAAAATGTTATAAAAACACGAAAAAACGTTGTAAAGCACACACATTCATTTGTCTAACATTATAACACTTTGCCCCAAAGCTTTATAAATGGTATGCAAATTTGTTTTGTTTTTTTAAAGAAAAATGGAATGCACATATTTTCTTGTAGTCTCTTTTTCTTATTACCTAGACCAAGAGTCCAACACACAACAATTCAACATCATAGAAACTCACAAGCCAACAGTCCAATCCAATGTGTAAGACTCAACATAATAGCCACTCCCAAGTAAACTCCAATTAATTGAAAGCTAGGAAACACATGAATAATTAAGACGGCCTATAAAAGTACATTGTTTATATAGCCAAGGCAAAGCGCCATCAAAATTTGTGACCTACAACACCTCATAGTACAGATTCAACATATACTAAACAAATATGGAAAATAAAATACACAAAATATATAAGGTTCGAACACATGAAAATAATATAGCTGCAATTTCTTGGACATCAGTTACTTTACTTTGATGTGTTCCTTCTTCACAATGCAGGCTGCTCAAAACAAAAGATTTATCCTTGCCCATGGATGCCTTCCTCAAGGTCGCCAAATGGATAACCAGAAGGTTGAGAACTAAAGAGCTTTCTTTGATGATCTTCACATCATATGGATCCCATCTTCTCAGGTCCAAGAAGACTGAAAGCTATTGTAAACTGGTCCCTCTGAAGTCTGAAGTACACTAGGTGGCTGAAAAGGAATCATAATGGGATAAATGCTCAGTATACATTATAAATTTTACTACTTCAAAGAAGTATTATAAACAACATACTGTAAAAGAGAGCTAAGCTCTGCTGAAATCAAGGGAAAAAATCTGTACCAATTAACCTGTCAGCAAGGTTCTTTGGTATAATCATCGATGACATCCAATTGAAGAATAATGTTGTATACTAATCAGGACATCC
This sequence comes from Iris macrosiphon, assembly GCA_036927795.1. NCBI lineage: Eukaryota > Viridiplantae > Streptophyta > Magnoliopsida > Asparagales > Iridaceae > Iris > Iris macrosiphon. Next base: position 148,092,417 of record JAYESA010000001.1, on the reverse strand, counting down.
AATTGAAGAATGCAAGTATATGAATCGGCTGATATAGAATAGTTATACCAATTAGACAAAATTCGAAAAATAAGCCAACACCACCATATATAAATGAGTCGAAGGACATTGAGCGGTGCTCTTGGTCGATCCACTGATCCTATTGCTCGCATATATAACACTTTGTCCTCATCATCATCTTCACCAAGCCAACACCAACATTAGCATCTTCTCACAACCTCACCTTCTTCTCTCTTTACTCCACAATAACAGATCAACACCCTTCCAAAATCACCACCACCATTAACACTTCCTCTATTATTTTCTTCTCACCTACTTCCATCAGTCCAAACCACCTACATCACCAACTTCTCTACCACATTTTCACCTACATTTCCATGACCTACATTCTCACCTATAGTATACAATTTTTAGGATGGAGAACAATGGAGAAGAATGCAGACAATTGACAAATGGAACAATGTCAATGAAGCTATGTGGATCAGACACGAATGACACGACATGATATAGACATGGTGCACAGATACTGTATCAATTTTGGGGTGTCCTAGGACATTTCGGAGCATATGTATAAGGTTCGCCACAACTCTTTTTTGTTTCTGCACAGGAAATTTGATTATATACATAACTTGTTTAGCGTCCGTAAAAAGGGAACAGCAAGTAAACAGAAATATGATATCTTAAAGATCTAGCATGCATCTCCATTGGGAGTTTCATATTGATTAAGGTGACAAGAGAAATTATTTTCGATCCACATAAATTAAGTTTGCTAGCATGTAAAATTTCCAGACAAGAGTATCATAACAAATCAACTAGTGGCCTAGCTAGTTTTTCACCTCAAATACCTTCAATGTCCTTCAAAATGTATTGGTTAAATTATGTTTTATCAGATGATAATCCATTACAAATATGAAACTTATTAGCTTTTTCTACGAGATGTTGATTCATTCTAGTAGATAGATGGTTTAGAATTGGAATTTGAAATAACTTCGAGTTTCAATTGCGTAAAATATATGTTACACGACGTATAGTGTACGAGTATCTATGTCTGCATCCACATAGCAGGCTCTATAGTATACATTCCCAGGACCTACATTCTCACCTACTTCCCTATCAGACCAGACTATAGCCGTTGGTGCCGACTACAGCAGGGCTTTTGCTCGACTGCTGTAGTCCATCAATACAACCGCTGCACAAAGCTTTTTTGGGTGAAGTCCATCAATGCAACTGCTGAAGTATTATCAACAGCTGCACAAAGCTTTATTTCACCAAGAAAAATACCATGTTGACTGAAATATACTCAGGGGCAGGGGATAATGGACACAGCTTTATACCATGTTATGAAGACAACCAAATTGATCACCAAGACAATATTTTTATACATTTCACTCAGTCATAAATAGGGATGACAATGGGCAGGACCGAAACTAGCCACCCATCAACAAGATCTAATCCTAAAATATTTTATGCCCAAAAATGTTGGCCCAGCTTGGACTAGTCTTAAAAAATATGGCCCCTAGTCTGCCTCTGGTCCCCAGACAGGACAACAGGTGGACTAGTTTATTTTTGAATAGCATGACGAATTAGATGGCAGCATCCATCAAACTACCCAAGAATTCTTTCCAATGTATACCCAGGTGAATCATCTATTCATATCATAGAAGAAGAAAGCCTAAAATGAATTCAATACTAACTTCCAGAATCAAAAACAGATATGAGCTAACTTTCGATACTAGCTTCAAGAATCAGTCAACTTTCTACATTTTAGTTTGATTTAAACTGCATTTTATGTATTGGGTTATTTGAATATATAGTGATTACTGGGTTCGGTTCCTTAAAACATAACCAGTTTTCTCCTTCCAATAAATTCAGATTGTACATCTCTACTATTATAAAAAGGCTTGATTTTGAGCCATTTTATGTATTGGGTTATTTGAATATATAGTGATTACTGGGTTCGGTTCCTTAAAACATAACCAGTTTTCTCCTTCCAATAAATTCAGATTGTACATCTCTACTATTATAAAAAGGCTTGATTTTGAGCCATTTTATGTATTGGGTTATTTGAATATATAGTGATTACTGGGTTCGGTTCCTTAAAACATAACCAGTTTTCTCCTTCCAATAAATTCAGATTGTACATCTCTACTATTATAAAAAGGCTTGATTTTGAGCCATCTAAGTTGTATGTATATCCTCACATAATTAAGAGAAAAAAAATTCTAAAATTCTTCTAACTACCACATATGTATATCCTCACTTAAGTAAAAAAAATCTTAAAATCATTCTAACTACATGAACATATATCCAAAGCCTATAAACATATCTATAAAAGAAAATCCTAATTAAAATATATTCAATATTCAAATTATATTTAAACCACATATATCCGAAGTTTTAAAAACATATCTATAACAAATCCTAATTAAAATATATTTAAATCATATTTAAACTATTTTAATATAATTTAAAATTCTATCTAATTTTTTAAAAATATCAGAGGAATTTTTTTTGGTCACCTGAACGTGACTAGTTATATCTAAATTGGTTTTAGGTTCAGTTTGGTGTTGTATCTAAACAAAGCATAGTTGCATGCCTACAAGTAGGGGTGCATTCAGACCAAAGATTATTCTATCTGAATCTGGATAACAAGCGGATATTGATCAAGTACTTATGATCTGTTTGGATCCGAATCCGAATGTGTATTTAATTTATCTGGATCTGAATATAATTTATTTGTATCCATATATGGTTTTCACTCTATTATCTGAATTTGTATATTCATATAGATATATCTCTACTATTATAAAGAGGTTCGAAACGGCTCAAAATGAGTCGTCTAAGCCGTATTATATCCTCACATAATTAAGAGAGAGAAAATCTAAAATCCTTCTACCTACTGCGTATGTATATCCTCACCTAAAAAAAAATCCTAAAAAATCATTCGAACTACCTGAACATATATCCAAAGCCTATAACCATATCTATAAAAGAAAATCATAATTAAAATATATTCAATATTCAAATTATATTTAAACCACATATATCCAAAGTTTTAAAAATATGTCTATAACAAATCCTAATTAAATATATTTAAATCATATTTAAACTGCTTCAATATAGTTTAAATTCTTATATATATTTTTAATAATATCAGAGGATTTTTTTTGGGTCCGTGCAATGAACATGAACGTGACTAGGAAGGATAGAGATTGTATATAAATAACAGTTATAGGAAGAATATGTCATAATTTGTCAGAAGCTGTGAAGAGAGAGAGAGAGAGAGAGAGAGAGAGAGAGATATTACCTCAACACTTATGTATTCATATGTTCGACAATGAATTCCATAAATTCAGTTCGGACTTCATCTATTTCATCCTTGTTGTATGTCGGTTTGGCAGACAACTTTTTCAACTAAACAGTTAGAATAAAACAACATGGTTATATTTGTATATTTTCAAAAAATTAATTGAGGTTAAAAATCACACTTGAAAATTTTACCTTCGTCTCAATAGACATAGAAGAGTCCTCCATAAGCTCCCTAATAAACTTCATAATAAAATATCCACATTCCACACTTCCTTCTTGTTTTGGGCACTGCATAAAGTGCCCACATTATTAGTAGTCAGAAAAGATCATATACATTATTATATATGGTTAATTAGTCCTAAATTAGTTTAATTACCTTAATGATTTTCCAACTTGCCTTCTCCATTGGTCTTTTCCCACAGATATATGTTGTGTTAAGGCCGCTTCAAGAAAATAATTTTATATAAATAACAGTTATACACGATATAAAAATAATAATAAATAAAGTGATAATAAGAGTACACTCACGTATTCAGATATAACTTAAGACATCCACTCGGATTGCACATTTTGAGTCCAACCAATAAACCGCTAAGGTAGAGAGGTCAACAACAATCAAAACTCAATGTAACCTATATATAATGAAGAGAACTAGCGCACTTAGCATTAAGAAGTAAAATGGAATGTAATATATATGACTAATTGACTAAAACTACTTACCCCTTGATATTGAATGGAATAAAACATGTTTGGTTCCTCTTTGCATTTTGTAGTCTTTTTCTAACCAAATTACTTAATTCATTCTTTGATGCCCTACTAATGGTTGAAGGATTGAAGAATTTGACAAGATCCCAAGAGCTTCTAAATTTATCATACAAAAGCCTAAAGCAAAAAATTACTTAAATATAATGTCACTCTCGGAAACTAAATTTTCAGAATTTAAAATTCATATATCTCACCTTATGTATGCAGTAATAACCTTCACATCCAAAGAATGCATCAAACATACATCCATCAAAGCTTTTTTAGATACATAACATTCAATGTCACCTCCAAATATCTCTCTCTCTAATGGAATTCGAATTATATTTTCCACCATGGTTTCTACCATGTCGCTGAAAGCGTCAATTATACCAATGTCGTCATTCTTCTCAGATTGAACATTCCCATTAACATCTGTGTTTTCTTCCTATTTTGCATATTCAACAAAAAGATTACCATAAAAATTAATCAAATAGGAAATATTACCATAGAAAATCAAGGAACATTACCTTAAGAGTACAAGCACTAAAATGAAATAATGGACCAGAAATAGACACAACACTAAACACATACTAACATAAAAAGAAGAAAGTGTACCTGTTGTTCTGGAATCAGTTCCTTAAGTTGAGAACCAAGGTTCTGCATCAAAGAAAATAAATATATAAGCACTCTCAAACAAAAGAATACAAGAATCTATATAGAAGCAGAACTAAATAAAATAAAAGAGAATGACAACATAAAGAAAGCAAAAAACTAGGCTCCACAATATCAATTTCTTCAAACAATTCCATAAAATTAGTTAGAAACCAGCATTAAATAATATTACATCAAGACCACTAAGAACAAACTCTTTGGGCCACACAGGACCCAATTGTCTGTTCGACAATTTCCATCTCTCCATAAACCGGAACGGGAAGGCTCGCAATAGGAGAAAGCTTTCGTGACTGAAACCCTTATATATTATGTTCTCCTAAATTAACATTATCAATTTTCTCATTTTGTCCAACCTTTTCAAAGACCATCTCCTCGGCAATAATAGTCTTTTTTGCCAAAAACTAGCTTGCATTCTTTCCCCTAATACATTTTTTTTGTTATTTTGGATATTATTAAATGTTATAAGTGGATGAATCCAATTTAATTATTGAACAAATACTTACTTTGCCAATATTCAATGCAGGAGATGATACAAGTTTCTGCACTCTTAACTTTCTTTTTGTCTTCAACTTTATGTAGAAGAGATAGGTAAAAAGCATTGTAGAACAAACAAATTAGAGGAAAAAAAATAGAAGGGGAAAAGCTTACAAAGAAGAAATAGTTCTGTTTGTATTATTCCATTACCTTAGAACAATGTGATGGACTATTAATGCCATCAGACCCCAGTTGACTCGTAGGAGGTTTCACATACTCCATATTAAACTTCTTTTGGTAATGGAAGCAACCTTCTCGGATGATTGTGAATTACGAACTTGAATAGGTAAGCTACCTTGGGCTTCAACTTCTTTTAATATGTTCTCCAACTCTTTTATCCGTTTACATTATGCTTCCAGTGGAGACACAAGCAATGCCTGAAACTTCTGTTCATCATCTCCTACAACATCGTTCTCTTTTACAGCATCGGACATCTCTAGTGTATCTGCCACATCATTTAAAGTGTCCATATCTTCATAAATAGGCGCATATGTATCCTCACTTGATGACAATTCATTAGGATCAACTTCCCCATGCCATGTCCATATAGTATACCTTGGATCGATACCAATTGTCGTCAAATGAAATTTTACATCATCTAAACTCAGTCTATAGATATTCTCACACTCATTACATGGGCACCTAACGAAGTCAAGATCATCCTCACTAGATTTGACATACTCTATAAATTCATTAACCCCTTCTTTGTATTCTTTCGATAATATGTGCTTTGTCATCCAAGATTTATCCATCAGTATAACAACTTATGTACCAACCCTGAAGTAAAATGAAATAATTGTTCAGTCACAAGTACATGAAAAACGGAGCATTTTTTGAATGACAGAACAAATTACGTACCTTGGATCAATACGGCAGGATATGGCCTAGACACGGCAGGATATGGCCTGGACATGGAAAACGGAAGCATTTTTGGGTTGACATAAGAAAAATATCTTGAATTAACACACACACACCCAAAAAGAAGAAAAGGACAAAAGGACGAAAATATTTTTTCTGAGCTGTACAACATCAACTTGATAATACTTCTTGTCGGCATCAACAAACAGACCCAAAATATTTACGGCATCTCAGCAAGATCAGGACGCAATAAGAATGACCAACCAGAACACAATTCATGTGCTAATTTAACCTAAGTTCTCATTGTTCGATTATCAACAATTTGGAGCCACGGTAAATCCATCCTGTCAAGCTTTACTTCTCCTAATAGTACTATCGGAGGTTGAACATCGAGTAAGGTCTATACTTTGACAAATTTCAGATAGTCAACTAATTTTCAGTGCTTTTGACTAGCTTTACCCTGTCGATGGGTCCAACCAAGATCCCACCAAACCGGATATGAAGGCCAAGGAACAGGTAGAATGTTCCATCGCGCAGGCAAAAGGAATCTTGGATTTCGGAGAAAAATTGTAGCTATGATACTAAATTGCAGAGGGCCTTTAACCCTCTCCTGCTAAATTGCATATCCACTGGAAATTTGCAGATATATAGTTAGATGATTATAATGTACAGTACACGTATGTATCTATCCAACCATGTCCAGAATAATATCACACAGAAATAGGTTTGAAATGATTCTGAGGCAACCCTCTGCCTCACCTCCCCTCCCTTAATTGAACAAACTCGTTAGAGTATAATGATATGTCAAATCTAATGATGTTTAAGAGACTTTCATGACCTTTCGAGACAGGTGTTGATCTTTCATTGTAAGTTGCAGCTGAGAGTTCACTGAATTAATTGACACCTTCATTCTTACAAAAATAGGGCTGTCGACATCAGCTAAGGATTTATGATTGTTATATAAAACAAGTGACATGGACCTTAACAAGAGACCATAAAACATAAGTCCTTTTTCCTGTTTGTTTCCAATTTTGATGGACGTGTTTGCGGACATGGTTGTTTTTTGACATCTGTCCTGCAACCGTTTTGCTTCTTGCAAGTTGCAAATTGAATTCGATATGTTTTCCATTATTAGATTGTGCTGTGTATGTTCTTGGTTTCATCTTTGTGTTTCATATACATTATTTCATCTTCCCTTCTCCCAGCATGCTTTGGGTGCACATTTTATTATGCATTTCTGATAGGCCTTCTGGCTTCCAATGGTCTTATCATGGATAGTATCTTAAACATGATCTGTAGTTCTCTATGTGTTCTCATTTTCCTTAAAGATTGGCTATAATTGAATTATTACAATATTTACATCTTCTGTTCCTCAGTGTTTTATTCTCGACAAAAAAACATCCAAGGGCTAAGGAGCTGATGGTACATTTAAACTTTCACTCTGATATGATATTTTCGGTGTCTATTAATTGCTTTGATTTATTATCTACTTCACATTTTTGGCATAATTCAGTTTTTACATTTGTCAAATAGATGTCGAGTATGACTCAACTCAAATCCCACATTATCCAAAATTAATATTCGGATGGCAACTAAATATACTGAAAGTGAAAGGTTGAACTATCAAACAGCTACAGGAACAGTTTCTTTGTCCGAACCAGCTCCTTGTCCTATTTTGGGATGCAAGTTGATTCCCATCTTTTGTCTGCTTTTAGCTAATACCTAAGGTTAATGGGATGTGACTCTTGAGGCTTTCGTTTGCTTAAATAATACTCTTTACTTTTGTAATATAGTTAACTACTGCTAGTTAAATATCCAAAACAACATGCTACTATGAGGCTGGTCCCCTGTTAGCTGTCATTATTATCATCTAGTTGCTTTAATTTATGTTATTTTGGATGTGTGTGTGTGTGTGTTTTTTTGCCTAGTCAAAATTTTTAAGTTTGTTCCATGTTCTTTGGAACAAGAGGGGAGGGCTGGAGAAGTGCTAGATTTATGGCTGAAGAACACTTCTTTCCTTGGTCTTTGTTTCTTCGTCATCATAATTCCAGTTACCGATGACACACATTTTCTAATTCCCAACCCTTCAATTATTTAAATGGTGATACATGGACTAAAGCAATAGAAGTATACTTTGCAGCAAATTTCTGTGCATTTGTCCATCTTTTTATCACTATTGCCAACATATATGAACCGGTGCACAATTGGAATTATGATGTATGATGAAGATTATCATCTCCAGTCAGCAATTAGTATAAGATTTCAATATACTTTTCCATTTTTATAACTATCAACATCCTTAAATTCCAAAACATGAGTGAGACATGTAAACATTTCATCTTACATAAATATTTACCAGACGCGCATCAAGCCTGCGCCCCCAAAAGCACACGTCAGACCAGAATTCTGAGTACGTGTCAAGGGGCGACACCATGTCACTAATCAAAGTGTTTAAACCTATGTTTCACAGACACGAATATGACACAGCAATAGGCATATATATATATATATATATATATATATATATATATATATATATATATGTTGGCATGTCCTAATGTACTTTGGAGTTGTGTCTGTTGTGTCCAATACGTGTCAGAGTGAGACACGAACACTAACTTTTCGAGTGTGTGCTTCCCTGTCCTATTTTGCGGCATTTGAAGCTGCTGCCAGATATAGAACACTCACCATCCAAGGGTTTTACTTTTCTTTCTATATTTGAATTGCGACAGATGTAGAACACTCAGCATCACCATCAGTCCGAAAATTTGATATTAGCAAAACCCGAAAAATTGTAGCAGAAGAATCAAGCTAACAATCAATTCAAAAAAAAAATGATATTAACAAAATCCGAAATTTTGATGAGTATGAAGGGAAGACTCATCATTTATCCATAATTGAAAGAAGACTACCCCCCCAAAAATTAATTATTGTAAGATGTATGACAATGATTCTTTGTTAGCAAAATATTGTACAAAATTAGGGCAAAACCTTGAGAAGTGAGAAGTCCTTCTTCTTCGACGAGGAAACAGGCGTGCGACAAAGGGGCTCCAGTCGTCGACGAGGAAACAGGCGTGCGAAAAGGGGGATCCAGTCGTCGACGAGGACTGCGGCGGCTCCTCCTTCTTCGGTTCCTTGGTTTTGGTAGGAGAGGAGAGGAGGGTGGCGGCGGAGTGTGAGAGGAGGAGGAGAGAGGGGTTTTGGTAGGTGTTAGGTCTCTTTCCCATGGAGCCATGATTTGGGGGGGATCTAACTGTCCCAGCCATCAATGGTGGAACTATGCTCTGTTTATTGAAGAAGAAGAACAATTACAAGAAGAATGGAAACTAGAAAAAGCTAAGTATACATTTTCTCATACATGCCTCATCCTCTCTTCTTTATGCTATTTATACAGTAGACAGCTACTGATGCTTTCCTTTCCTTGTGGTAGCAGGTGATGCAGTTGGTTGTTGATTGCAGTTATGACAGTTATGGCAGTTGGTTGTGGTGATTGGCAGTTACTTCAAATCTTGATACTTCAGACCTGTATCAATACCTCTCCCCTCAAATTGACCTTGTCTCAAGGTCAAAGGAGGGAAATTTCTTGATGAACTCCTCATATGGAACCCATTGAGCATGCCCAGCAGCACTGTCCTTCCACTGAATGAGTAATTCAGTGATAGCTCTATTCCCCTTTTTCACAATTCTCCTGTCCAAGACCAACTGTGGTTCTAAGACTGTTTCTTCATGTAGTGTAGGGGTACCCTCTTGTACTGAGATCCTTCTACTGAGTTTTGCCTTCAACTGAGAAACATGAAAAACAGGGTGTATTGAGGAATCATCTGGGAGGAGCAACCTGTAAGCAACAGGTCCTACTTTAGCACACACTTGGTATGGCCCAAAAAACTTTGGGGAGAGTTTTTGGGGTCTTCTATTACCCACAGAAATCTGTCTGTAGGGTTGAAGTCTGAGGTAGACCCAGTCACCTACTTCAAAAGACCTATCAATTCTGTGTAGGTCAGCCATCTTTTTCATTCTGTCTTGAGCCATCAGTAAGTTGTCCTTCAGCAGCTGCAAAGCATTGTCTCTTGAAGCTAAAGTTTCTGCTACAACCTTGTCTGAGGGTAGCTCAGGGATGTAAGTTAGTAAGTTGGGAGGGGGCCTCCCATAAACTGCCTCAAAGGGTGTAATCTTAGTTGCTGAATGCCAGTTGGTGTTAAACCAATATTCAGCCCATAACAAATGTCTGGACCATTCCTTGGGTTTATGGCTACAAAAACATCTTAAGTAGCCCTCAATACATCTGTTAGTTACCTCTGATTGTCCATCTGATTGTGGGTGGTAAGAGGTGCTGTACTTAAGGTGTGTTCCCTGCATTTTGAAGAGCTCTTTCCAAAATAAACTAGTGAAGATAGCATCCCTATCAGAGACAATCGATTTGGGCATCCCATGTAACTTGAAAACCCCATTCATAAACACCTGGGCAACATTCTGGGCTGTGTAAGGGTGACTCAAGGCAAAGAGATGTATATACTTTGTGAGTCTATCCACTACTACAAATATAGTAGATTTTTGATAGCTAGAAGGTAGTCCTTCTATGAAATCCATAGAGATATCTTCCCAAACTGCATTGGGGATAGGTAGGGGTTGTAAAAGCCCTGCAGGGGATGTAGTCTCTGCTTTGTTCCTCTGGCAAGTCTCACAAGTTTTGATGTATGTCTGAACACTCTTCTTCATCCCTTTCCAGTAGCAGGACTTCCTCAGCCTTTGTAGTGTCTTGGTCAAGCCAGAATGGCCTGCTGTCAATGTATCATGGTGTTCTTGGAGCATAGTAAGAACAAAATCTGATTGGGGATCAATGAAAAGCTTGTTTTTATAGTAAAGCAATCCATTCTTTAAGGAATACTTATTAGGATCCAGCTGATGAAGGAACCATTTGTTTAAGTGCTCTTGGTAATATGTGGATTGTTGCATTTGGTCCTTGAATTGCTGCAGCCATTCTGTGCTCACTACTGAAATGGTAGACAGGGTGTGAACTTCATTAAGGCCTGGGGTTTCAGACCTAATGCCACAGTCCATCCTTGACAAGCTATCAGCTGCTCTATTTTCCTTCCCTTTTTTATACTCTACCATGAAATTATAACCATGTAGTTTGAGGAGCCACTTGTATTGGGCATCAGTGTATACCCTTTGTTCCAACATGTGTTTCAAGGCCTGGTGATCTGTTTTGATAATGAATTTCCTTCCCCATAAGTAATGGTTCCATTTTTTTACTGCTAATAGGATAGCAAGCATCTCTTTCTCATAAGTAGATAGAACAGTGCATCTACCTTTGATGGTTTGGCTTAGGTAAGCTATGGGTCTTCCTTTTTGCATTAAGACTGCCCCAATTCCTGTGCCAGATGCATCACATTCCAGTGTGAATTCTTCTGAGAAATCTGGCATGGCCAGAACAGGTGGTTGAGTCAGGGCCCTTTTCAGTTGCTCAAAAGAGTCTTGAGCTTCTGAGTTCCATTTGTAAGCATTTTTCTTGAGAAGGTTTGTGAGAGGTTCAGCAGTAGATCCATAGCCTCTGATAAATTTCCTATAATAGCCTGTCAGGCCAAGAAAACCTCTTAGTTCCTTCAGGCTCTTAGGGGTAGGCCACCCCATTACTGCTTGGATCTTCCCTTGATCAACCTGCAACCCTTGTTCAGAGATGATGTGACCCAAGTAGGCTACCTGTTTTTGAGCAAAGAAGCATTTACTTTCCTTGATCTTGAGTTGGTGCCTGTGTAGTAATTTGAAAACTTCCTCTAAGTGCATATAGTGGCTTTCCAAACTAGGACTGTAAATGAGAATGTCATCAAAAAATACCAATACAAATTTCCTGAGAAGTGCCTTAAAAACATCATTCATCATAGCTTGGAATGTGGAAGGGGCATTGGTGAGGCCAAAAGGCATAACTAGAAACTCATAGTGGCCCTCATGTGTTCTAAAGGCAGTCTTGTGTGTGTCCTCTTCTGCCATCCTGACTTGATGGTATCCAGCTCTTAGATCTAGCTTAGAAAAAATTTTTGCACCATGTAATTCATCAAAAAGCTCTTCTATGAAAGGGATAGGAAACTTATCCTTAATGGTGTTCTGGTTGAGTGCTCTGTAGTCAATGCACATTCTCCATGTACCATCATTCTTCTTAACTAGTATCACTGGTGAAGAGTAGGGGCTTGTACTGGGCTTGATAATTCCAGAATTCAACATCTCATGTACTTGTTTTTCAATCTCGTTTTTGTGAACATAGGGGTGTCTATAGGGTCTTGTACATACAGGCAGTGCACCTGGTATTAAAGGGACTTTATGATCATATGCCCTTTTTGGTGGTAACCCCTTTGGCTCATCAAACAAGTGTTCATAGCTTCTCAGTAATGCAGATATCTTTGCTTCATTTTCTTCTGATATTCTGTTACTACTGGGTTCATACTCTTCCTTCTGATTATCCAAACTGTAGAGTTGGATAACAAAGAGTTGTGGTTTCTGTCTCAGTTCTTTACTTATAGGTTCACTGAGTGTGTGGAAGTCACTCTTTATCCCTGTGAACTGCTTGATTTTCCCTTGGTCTTCATACCTCATAGTTAATTCCTGAAAGTTCCATACTATGTCACCTAAAGTACTGAGCCAGTTGGCCCCCAGTACTATGTGACATCCACTGATAGGTAGTGGCAGCAAGTCAGTGGTAATTTTCTTCCCTTGGCACTCAATGGTCACTCCTGGGCAGAAACCTTTACTAGACAGCTTCTCCCCATTAGCAACTAATACCTCAAATGGCTTGCTGTTAGCCCTTGCCAGCCCCAACCTTTCACTGAGTTGGTTATCCACAAAGCTATGGGTTGACCCTGAATCTATTAATATGATTACAGGTTTGTTCTTGACAGTACCCTTGATTTTCATAGTGGATTGATGTGAACTACCAGACAGAGCCTGTAAGGATATCTCAAATAGACTTTGTGCCTGTGGATCTTCTCCCTCCTCTGTATCTGGACTTGTATGCTCATCTGTATCCCTCTCTTCATCTGCTAATATCATGAATAATTTCTTTTCTTTGCATTTGTGGCCTCTTGCCCATTTCTCATCACAGTGAAAGCATAATCCCAATCCCTTCCTTCTAATGATTTCAGAAGGGGAAATGGTGCCAGTTTGTTGTCCTGTGCCCCATGACTGGTTGCTATTCCTTTTTGGTTCACTTGAGGTGGATTGATTACTGCTTGCCCAGCTCTGTGTTCTGGGAGTATAGGAAGCAGGTTTGGACAGTTTCTTGGCTGCTGCCAACTTGGCCTCATATAATTTGGCTAACTGCATGGCAAGTGGTAAGCTAAGGGGATTAGCTACTTGTACTTCATATCTTACTTCCTCCTTGAGGCCTCCAATATACTGACTAATCATGCATTTTTCAGGTAGGCCTATCACTTTCTTGGACAGCTTTTGGAATTGTTGTGTGTACTCTTGCACAGTGTTTTCTTGCTTGAGCAGTTTCAAATCTATGCCATGGTCAGTAAAATGGGAAGGTCCAAATTCCAACTTGATGGCTTGACAAAATTCCTCCCACCCTATCATGCCCCCTTTGATGGTTGACAACCAATCAAACCAATATGATGCTGTCCCTTGCAATTGTACTGAGCAGAGACTCACCCTGTCTCCCTCTGAGACCCTATAGTAATTGAAATACCTGTTGACTCTTAAAAGCCAGTCTTCCACATCTATCTCTCCATCAAATTGAGGCAGTTTAAGCCTTATTTGAGATGGACTCCATGTTGGTCCTCCCTGTGGTATCCCAGTTTGTGGGGTTCCTTGCCATGGAAGTTGATTCCATACTCCCTGTGGCTGTGGCAACCCAGGTGATGATGTCCCTTGCAGTGGAGTTGGGGCAGGAACCCATGTTCCTTGTGGCACCCCAACTTGTGGTGTAGGAACCCATGTTCCCTGTGGTATCCCCATTTGTGGTGTCCCTTGCACTGGTGCTGATCCAAAAGGGGGGTTCGCACTCTGAGCTACTGGGTTGACAACATGCCCATTTTGTGTTCTAGCATTGTGATTCCCAAGGTTTCTTGGATCCCATTGAGAACAGGATTCAAGATTTGTTCTGTGCTCAGGTGGGGGCATTGGCATCTGGTCAAATTGTGGGGGTGGGCCAAGTATTGGTCTCCCATAGTTGGTTTCATGATAACTGGTGGGTTGCAAGAATCCCATGGATCCAAACGTTGGTATATGATGAGTGCTCAGGGAAGAGGAGGGTCCTGTGGTGGAGTTTGGGTAGGGGTTCAACCCAGATGGCAGAAAACCCATGAGAGGAGCTTGGGGTACATGGGGATTTGGCAATGGTGCACGGTTGGGTGTTGTGGTCATGGCTGCATTCCCAGATGGAACAATCCCACTGCTCCCTTTTTCTTTCACCAGGTCCTCAAGAATTCGATTGACATTGTCAAATTTGGAATTTAGGGTTGAAATAGTACCTTCCAAGGCTGTCAGTCGTTCCTCTCCGGTGGAGCTCCGGTGGCCCTCCGATGATCCCCGTCGAGAGCTGCGGCTACTCGACCCTTCCTCTCGACTGGTTTCAAGAACCGTGTCGAGTGGCTCTGATACCAAGTTGTTAGGTCTCTTTCCCATGGAGCCATGATTTGGGGGGGATCTAACTGTCCCAGCCATCAATGGTGGAACTATGCTCTGTTTATTGAAGAAGAAGAACAATTACAAGAAGAATGGAAACTAGAAAAAGCTAAGTATACATTTTCTCATACATGCCTCATCCTCTCTTCTTTATGCTATTTATACAGTAGACAGCTACTGATGCTTTCCTTTCCTTGTGGTAGCAGGTGATGCAGTTGGTTGTTGATTGCAGTTATGACAGTTATGGCAGTTGGTTGTGGTGATTGGCAGTTACTTCAAATCTTGATACTTCAGACCTGTATCAGTAGGAGGGAACTTTTTTTTTTTTGGGAAAACCAAAAAAAGGTGAGGGAAAGTTTTTTGTTGTAGCGAAAAAAAAAAATAAGACTGGAAAAATAATTGACAAGTCATTATAACGTTTTATAAAGAAAACGTTATAAAAGATTCTCTCCTGTGTAACTTCTCTCCTAAAACGTTATATAAACTTTGGGGGCAGTGGGCCCAAATAGCATACAACGTACATAAAGTCCTGTGCGTATCGCCGGATATTGCAAAAATAGAAGAAAAAAAAAATCCAGTTTTAAAATGTTATATTATAATATATTTTGGTAGTGAATGTTTTTTTTTCTTCTTCTTAAAGTGAATAATAATATGGAGTAAATAAAATCGGACCGGTCCAGCCGGTCCAACCAGTTGATCTGTGAGCCGGTCATTTTTTTGATCCGATTTAGTGTTGATCAACTATTTTTTCAGGTTAACCCAGAGTGTCTTGGCTGGATTTATCTTCAGTCCGGCTTTAAAAAACTGAAATGAAGAAAATGGAATTTTTATATAGCTTTCAGATATGGTTACGAAAAAATAAAGTCATTCTCTCTCCGTTACAAACTAGATCCCATCATGATATCATTCAATGAATCTATACTAAATTTTAGGTAAAGTCAAGTCATCAGATGAGGAGGATCTCAACTAGATGGTTACATATATTTTTCAAGTTCATCTAAAAGCTAACATATTTACAAAGATATTGAAAATCTTCCGGAGATATTAGAATATCTCCAAATATATTAAAAGCTTTCATAAGATGCATCGGAGAACTTTACAGAAGAGATCTCCTTAATGGATATTCTAAGTCTTTCTTCCATGACAATTCTTTCGGGCCCATTGGGTCTAAATCTAACCAGCGAAATTATAATTCTTAAGTACTTAAGGTCACAGAAAAATACCAACACAACAAATAATTCGTAATTTGCTACACAAGACTCAAGCCGAGTCAAAATTGAACCCCATTGTTGAGCCAAACTTAGACAGAGCCATTGCAAAAAAATTATGTAATAACATGGTGGTATTACAGATACCATAAAGGGATAATGCATAAAATTTTACGGACCAGCCAAAAGTCATGCATAATTATAACATCATACCATTATAACATCATACCAGGATTTCACTTCTTACAGGAATTCACAAATTTCCAGAAAAAACGAGAGAACAAACACAAGTACTACACAGATTCACAATGAAACTACCTACAATCACTGTTAAAATTAGAACACTTAATCAATCAATCAACATTAGCAGCAACATTCTTCTCACTCCCAACAGTAGTGTTGCTCCTCTCAATCTTCCTCCAGCACTGATGCTTCCAGCACTGGCACTGTGACCTCCTCCCCATACTTACCACCCTCCCCAACCCCCCCTCCTCCCCCCCTTCCTTGCTCTCCCCGCCGAGTGCGGCGGCTCTCTTCCCTTCGCCGAAGTCGAGTAAATCCCCCTTACTCCTCCTCACCCACATCTCCTTCAACCTCCTCCTCACCTCGCACCCGCTCTCCTCGTGCCCCGCCCCGTCGCAGAACCCGCATGTAGCCGCCTCCCTCGTCCCCCCCCTCGCGGCCCGCACGCTCCTCGCCCGCTCCCAGCACGACGCGAGCCTCACCGCCTCCTCCAGCGACCCGGGCCGCTGCGGCACTATCCAATCCTGAAAGTCCTCCCCGAGCCCGTCCACGAAGATCCCCTTCAGCAACTCGTCCGGCAGGCCGTGCTCGGGCCACTTCTTCAGTATCCACTGCATCCTGAGGTAGTACGCGTTCACCGTCTCGGCCTCGCCCTGGCGGAGCGACACGAGGTCCGATCGGGCCCTGTCGAGGAACTCGGGCCTCCGGTAGGCGTCGAGGAAGGCGGACTTGACCTCCTCCCAGGAGAGGGAGGGGCGGGGGTCCACGTTGAGCTCGTACCAGAGCGCCGCGTCGCCGTCGAGGGAGACGGGGAAGATGCGGAGCATCGTGGCGGGGGAGGGGGCGTTGTTGGCGGCGCAGACGCGGCGGAAGCGGGAGAGGTGGGCGACGGGGCACTCGTCGGGGGCCCCGCGGAAGACGGGGAGGGGGGCCACGTTGATGTAGGTGGAAGGGGTGCTGGGGGTCATGGGGTTCGAGGAGGACGAATAGGAGTAGGAGTTGTTGATGTCGGGGACGTCGGCATCGGTTTCTTCTTCTTCTTCTTCTTCTTCTTCTTCTTCTTCTTCTTCGTCGTCGACGGGGACGTCGGTGGTGGCGTAGGAGGAGTGCTCTTGGTTGGAGTAAGTTTCTTCTTCGGCGTAGTCGTCGATAGGGGAAGGAGAGGGGGAGATGCGTCGATGGCGTTGGTGTTTGGAGCGGCGGCGGCGGCGGGGGGTCGGAAGAGGAGAGGAAGAGGCTCCATCAGTAGAAGAGGGTCTCATGTTTGCAACAAGTAGGAAACAAAGAGAGAGGAGGATCCGGCGTTTGGTTTGATTTGTTGGGGGTTTGATTGGTTGGTTGGTTGGTTGAGAGCAGTGAAACGGCGCGAGAGAGATTTTGTATGTTTGAACGGAACCAAACAGGCCAACGGTTCAAAAAAGGAAACGTTGCTACTGTTCAAATGACATTTAAGATGAAATTATGCACTTCAAGGATTACTCGACTTTCGTGCGTTGTAAATATCAATCTTTTTATATAATATTTTTTAAAAATTAATAATTTTTTAAATTATATTAGAATATTATATTTGAATATATTTTAATTATGATTTGTTATAAATATATTTTTTTAGTCTTTGATATGTGTCTAATTAGATAATATCATGTATTTAGTTTAAATATAATTTAAAATTTGAATATATTTTATGATTTGTTATAGGTTCAGGTGGTTTTAAATTTTTTACCGCGTGTTCTCAAGTAAGTGAACAAAAAAAAAATATATATATGAGGTAGTTAAAACGTATTTAAATTTTTATATATTAATAATTGGTTGATGATATACATACGGCTTAGACGACTCATTTTTGAGCCGTTTCTGAGATACATTATAATAGTAGAGATTTTATTTTTATTATTATTACCAGTAAATTCAAGAATAATTTTTTTCTAATATTGTTAAAAAATAGTTTAAATATTTGTGAATTAAGATTTGTTATATATATGTTTACTGAAAAATTAGATAGAAAAAACAGTGATATTATTAAAAAATTAGATAAACATTTATATTATATTAAAATAGTTTAAATTTGATTTGAATGTATTTTAGTTATAATTTGTTATATGTTTAGATGGCTCAATTGAGCCGTTTTCAAATCTCCTTATAAACAGTAGAGATTATTATTATTATTATTATTATTATTATTATTATTATCATCATCGAGCATGTGTGTTGTATTTAAAATAAATTCTTTCATATTATTCAAAAATAATTTACATTAGAATTTGTCATAAATATGTATACATTTTTTATAGATATAAATGTTATACATATACCTAGTAAATAATATTATGCAGTTAAATTATCTGATATGATGTATTTTTAATTTTTTTTAACAACGTGACGATATACATACGATTTTGACGATTATTTAATTTTGAGTCATTTTCATACGGCTTAAATGGTTCATTTAATTTTTAAATTATTTTCAACTCTCTTTAAAGTAATTATTATTAGTAGTAGTAGTACTACTACAACAAATGAAACTTTGTATGAAATAATATATTTTTAAGATATTTTGCTTGCAACAGTTGAACAACAAGTAAATATTTTTATCTTTTCTCCACTTTCAAGCCATAGAGCCAGTAGCTCTCTCTCTCTCTCTCTCTCTCTCTCTCTCTCTCTCTTCATATCGAATGTTTACCAAACATATTAGGTTTTCTCTATATTTCTCTTTGTGCAACATATAAGTAAATTGACATGTAATCATTCATCTTGGACAAATATAGTAGCAATTCTATATGTCAACATGTAATTCATCTCTTTTATCTAATCTTTGTTGTTATGGTATAATTGATTGTAGGGACCCAACAAATAGAATAAACAATGTAGAAGCATGAAAAATCATGCAGGCCGCATAGAGGTCATGTCCCCTCAAAAAAGCAACCAAGCCGCAGAGAAGCCACATGCGGCCTGAACAACCAAGCTGCAGAGAAGCCATATGCGGCCTAAACAACCAAGTCGCAGAGAAGCCACATGAGGCCTTGTCAACAAAAGATCTAGAAGCCGCATAGTATACTTTATGCGGCCTGAACGACCAGAGAGTAGGGAGGACGCAAAAAACCCCCTGGACACAATATTCGATGACTATCAAACTCTGACACATCACTCATCACACTGAGACGCTTCGAGACTAGCGAGTACGGCGGCTCAGAAAAAGATAAAAAGTCACATCAACTCATTGATGGCCTCGATAGACGTGCCATACCACGCCCTTGCTCGTATGCGGCCATATACCCATGCGGCCTCGTCATCATGCGGCCATAGTGCCCATCCGACCAAGGCCAGACAAGAAGTGTGCATGCGGCTACATACCCATGCGGCCTCGTCATCATGCAACCAGAGTGTCCATCCGACCAAGGCCAGACGAGAAGCTTGCATGCGGCTACATATCCATGCGGCATCGTCATCCTGCGGCCAGAGTGTCCATCCGACCAAGGCCAGATGAGAGCTTACATGCGACTACATATTCATGTGGTCTCGTCATCATGCAGCCTGAGTGTCCATCCGACCAAGGCCAAACAAGAGCACGTATGCGACCACGATAATATATGGCCAAGACGTTATACGGCTCTCGACTTGCAGGATCTTTCTGTTACAACCGAAGATGATTTCTTGCACAATCAGTGCTGACTACGTGTCCAGCTGACCAAGTCATGCACAAAATAACCCCGAGATCTCTTCAACGACATATCGTAACCAATACCACGTGGCAGCCTGTCCGTGGCATGCGACTGCAGTTACAACCGTATTCTGTTGAAGGAGTCCTATACGGCCACTAAACAGAGGCATATGCGACACCTATAGTCCGTCAATAGGATGGCTATAAATAACAAGGGTACCATACCCTACAAAACCTCCGGCCAACTACGTACGTGCACACAAGTGCAGGAGAGAGAAGAGAAGAGAGCATCATCATTCCCTCATCAGACCGTCAACGGAGTAAAGGAGACGCTGCCACGCTCAAGCTCCATCGTCACAACCCAAATCAAAATATTGTACTTAGATTTTCTGCTTAGGATCTCTTTGTACTTCTTTGTTTGTTATTTCAACGTTCAAAACTTGTAATGGCGGACAAGATGGTGACTCTGCTGGGGACAAACTTCTCCACTGATGAAAAGGTCATTACGCAGTCTGATGTGGCCAAGCTGGGTTTAAACCAGAAGATGCTGGTGGTACGCTTTGACCAGCTAGCATTCGAGAACATGCTCTCCGGGGACAACGCGAGTCCTTCTTCAAGGCAAGCAAAGCCTAAGAAGACCCACAGGATATGGGTAACGAAGGTTGCTATGCCTCACCCAATAGTGGAGCATGCGCTCACCACTTCTCTCCCTACTGCCGAAGACGCATATCATGCGTCCACCCAGGTTGACCATGTCCATGCGAAAGTCATGAAAGGTGCTCAGCTCCCAAACTCTGGCAAAGAAAAATACTACGATGCCAGAAGTTTGGGTGCTGAGACATGTTCCATGCGAACACAGCAGAAGCGGCATAAGTCGGCAACTGTAGGCAAAAGTCTATATGCGGCACAGATCGTCGACCGCAGGCAAATGACCATATGCGGCTAGCACAGTAGCAGAACCTTTGTCGTCGACCGAATCTCATGCAGCACTGACTCCATGCGCCTTGCTGAGCAAGGGGAGGATGTGAACTTAGACTCTTCATACTACGTACCGGTGCATGCTAGGTCAAAGAAGTCTAGGGCAGTACGAGCTCGCCAAGCTCAAGCAACTGCTCATACGGCCTTATGAGCCGTTAGCAGGCTCCTTTAACTGTTATGTGAGCCCCTGAAGGGATGTTGTACAAGACCGACCCATGTGTCCAACCTGCAGTGGCAAACGGACAGAGTCAATATCGAAAGTCTTCTATCAACGACTTGGGGAGAGTTCTTGTACGAACTCCAGGACAGGGAGAAAAGACAACACCTACACACCCATGTGCTCGGTCTACCCGTGCTCACAATAAGGGTGTAAAGGTGGATCAGCCCTTGCTTGACTTGCGCAATGTGATCAACCACAAGCGCAAAGCGAGGGAACCAACCACGACATGTGAGGTGTCCCCTCCAGGATACCCATGTACCAACACCATCATCAACTGCTGCTGTGCTAAAACAGAAGTGCCAACAACCAGGAAGTCAGCATTACAATAGCTGCATCCAAAGGTACTTATCCGGCAGCATCCCAAAAAATATGTACAATTATCAGAGGAGGAGGATTGCCCTTTGCCTCGTGCTATTCCGCTTAAAAGTCTCCCACCACAAGGGGAGGTCGAAAGTCTAGCGCCTCAAACCCTTCACTTTCGGCTAGCGTGTCGAGAAGGCGGGCCAAGGAGGACAGGCATCAGTACTTACAGAAGGAGTTTTCATGGGCACACGCTCTAAGAAGAAACTGTCAGCTGCTGGGGGTGGTTCTTCATTAAGACCCCAAGTGATTCTGTAAGCTGGGGATAGCAATACCCCAGAACTCCATGATAACCCGATATTCCAAGGGGACAACAATTTCCTAGGAACAGATATCGAGATCCCTGGGGGTAGTCACCCTCACCAAGAAGACACATCTTCCTGTGCTAGGGTAGTGTTCTCTCTGATTCCGAAGAGGATGCGACATTGGCAACTTTTTTCGAGGACTATTCGCTGTAACGCCCCGTTCGTCCCGTTCCCCCTATTCGGGGAGCGCGGCCAAGAAATACTTACGACCGTCCGAGCGGGACAGATTGAATTAAGATCCTTTCCTCGTTATGGATTGGTTTCTTCGGAATCAGGTCCCATAATCAATGGATCGTGCCTCAAGGAAGGACTCGGCGGCAGAGTAGAGAGAGGCCTTTCCGTTGTGTTGGTTTTCCTTGCCCGTTTTTGATTGCCGTTTGGTTGCGTACTTGTTGATTTTAGGACTTGCGTTTTCTTGAACGGTTTCGATGGATTTCATTGCTTTCGTTTTTAGGATTTCGCATTTCGTATCGAGCCTTGGAGACCGAAGTAGGAGGTATTGATCATCCGTTGGTGCGTGCAGGTGATCGTGTAGACGACGCGCGAGCGGAGTCTTAGAGATCTCTCCTTCTTCTTCCTATACAACCAACTGTGTGAGTGGCTCTATTTCGATAAGCACCTTCTTTCCAAGGGCTCCGTTCATAATAAAAATTGACTCAGTTGTGCATTCAATCAAACGATACCAATTGAGTAATAAGTTGGATAACAAGTAGGCTTGGAACACCCATTGCTTGTCATATAAAACCTTGCATAAATTTATTGATGCATGCATGTTCGTTGGATGTTAATGGGTTGGTATTTATTGATAGTTCAAGGTGTTCTTCTATAAACTGCTGCATGTTATTTCATATAACTTGTTGGTTGATTGTGATAGTACAGTAAAGCAGTTTCGTACATGATGTTCTTTAAATCGCTAGTAAGTAAATCTATGAAGTTCGGTTCATAGAAATGGTCATGGGAATTCTTGTGCACAAGGGATCCAGGTTCCTGCGAACGGTTACCGGGGCACAGGGCCGTTTCGACCCGGGCAGAATCTACTTTCTTAGTCCTGGGAGCGGGGAATTGTAGCCGGGCTAGCTACCCGCACTGCAAGCGTCGCCGCCAGCCCAGACTAAACCCATGATGGCTCCTAAACAACAAAGAAATATGTTGTGTATATTTAAACTGTGCAGACTAACTATGTCTTCGTGACAGGGAAGGCTATGGTAAGTTGTACAGGTGGTTCAGACGGGACAGGTAAAGTCACCGAACGGTGGCATGTGGAGTTATGTTATTTTGTTCTTGCATACCTGCTAAATGAAATCTGATCTAGGCAAGAATAGAAACCCACCCAAGAACATAATTGTAGCATACTCATTTGATCTCATTTTATGAGCTTGGTAAAGTTGAGCAGCTAGCCTTCACCAGTACTTTTCGAAGTACTGACCCTCGTTGTAGCAGGTTCCCCGGCGCAAGGCAACGCGGCGAGGAGCTGAAGCTCTCTCCGGACTTTTGGGATCCTTGGCGGTTCGTGGCCAAGACTTTTGGGGGCTCAAGCTAGAAGCCTTCCCCTCTCTCTCCGTGCGGAATTAACGCTAAGGCGATGGTGCTTACCCGCACCCAAGGAGTTTTGTGTTTTGAAACTATGTAAAGGGACATAATGTATGGATCGGCTATCTCATTTTGCGTCCAAGTTTGTAAGCCCGTGGGGCATTTTATACTTTTGAGTCAAGCAATGTAACAAGATGTTCATTATAAATAAAAGAGAAACTTTTCTATGCCTCAACCTTGTGTTATCTTATTTGTCTACTCTGTTGCATTGATCTAAAGAATATCCTTATGCCTAAGGCCTGGTGCACGCGCGCCCTACGCGTGCACGGCATCGCGCCCCTGGGACGATTATCGATTAGCCGAAACCCGGGCGTGACATATTGGTATCAGAGCATGCTTCAGATCCTTTGATCTCACAAAGAAAGTTTCTAAAGAGGACCTTGTTCCTTCCGAGTAGACCCTTGAATTCGCTTGGCCAAAATGAGATGCGTTCCATACAATAAGTCTAAATATTTTTTGAAAAAGTGCGTGGGAGTTATACGATTGCTTGGACGGGATTATGATGTGAGGGCTTTTGTCCCAACTCATAGAGGATGTTGTGAGAGGAGACTCGTGTTATAATCGGCAAGTTATATGTCTATATGAAAACACCAAACGAGTAGAATGCGAGATAAGAATATCGTTCAGACAGTGGTCTATGCACATGGCCTTTTGGCCAAATTGTGTTAAGTATCGTGCACCAAGACCCTTGGTGCTAGTGAGTTGCAGCGAGATTCGGGTATTGTTGGGATGAGAATAAAGTTGACTTGGAGGGAAATCGATAGAGACGTTATCGGATTGCCGCTAAGGCGAGTAACGGGAATCGTGTAGGGAATTTTCAGAAATAGTTGGACGGTTGTTCATAGCGATAAGTTATGATTTGAAGCATAGTCCGTATAGAGGACTATGAATACAGGTGTGTACGAGTCTAAGATCGCTAAGGCGATAAATAGGGACTGTGTTGGAGTTCTAAGGAACGAATTGGGCATACGAGTGAAGGATGCGAACGCGAATCAGGAGTTATTAGGACGACTCAATTCCTGAGTAGTGTATGCGATAAGTCTCCTGTTCGATTATGCAAATTGTGGATATAACGAGTTGTAAAGATTCAAGGAGTATAACTCGAACCCTGAGTGGTGTATTTGTTGGCTTAGAAATGCTTGAACGAAGTCGTAGATTCGGAGTTAAGCGAGTCTAGCGACAAGCGACGAGATTGGGTAAAGCCTTAGTATAAATAAACCGTGCCTAGCAAGTAAACGAACTCGGAGAAAGCATGCAATATTTAGTTCGAACGAGTTACAATGAGTTGAATAAGGGATAAGGCTTACATCGAATAGAAATTCAGGGCAATTGAAATCGATATCATGATCGGAAAAGACTTAGAGGATTGAACGAGCGAGTTTGAGTTGAAACAAGCGAATTAAAAACTTGACTCGAGATTGAATAATCTGAGATACGATCGAAGTAAGTGCAATTAGAAATAATGGAGTGAACGAATGATAGCGTGCATGGAAAATTTGGATTTGAGTAGGATATCGCTCAATAGAATTCGGTTTGAGTATGAATGCGATGATTTCAAATTTTGGGATTTTTAGACCGTAACAATGGTTGGAAGATAGCTCGGATTGATGCAAGTTGAAAGAATTATGATTTTGATGGATTGAGTTAAGCGGTAATAGATTTGGCTTAGAGTTTGGAAGAACGATCTTGAAATCAAGTTCAGAAAGATAACATTCGAAATCTGTCCCAGCGAGAACGATTATCCTGCGGGAGCGTCGGCGTGGTGATTTCACGTACGGTAGGGATAAGCAAACTCAAGAGAACAGGTTCGGTGATTATTCTAAAATGAACTCGATGAATGGGACATATCAATGGGATAGACTTGGGTTCGGGAATTGATCTTAGTTGTTTGAGGAATGCTAAGAGTAGACTAAGAAAATGAGTCTAAGGATTTTTCTTGAGGAGTTAGTCTAGAAACGTAAAGTAAGAGATGTTGGACGTTTTCATGAACGGATATGTAGATCGTGCTGGACGACTTAGAGTTCATGATATACATCGATGGTTTATAATGGAATTGTGGCTTAGTGATACAAGCGTAGAAAATGATGGATTGGTGAATCCTATTAAACGAGATGAAAGAAATAGTATGTGCGAATCGATAGGTTAACCCTGAAACGTGGGCGTATCGTGGGTTCGGTTGAACGAGCGTGTTGGTGTGATAGGGTGATCTGTGCTCGATGTTTAGAAATCTGAGTGAAACGAGCTTGGATAGAATACCCGTGTAAAGGAACAATGGTTTGACCTTAGGGTGTTTGGGGCGAGCGTTGTGCAACACGGTTGCACGATGAGTCGCAAACTTGAGTTGTACCTATGACTGCGTGTGCTGGCCTAGGGACTAGGCAGACGACCCTATGCCTTGAGTTAAACTGGAGTGGCTGACTTCAGAGTATCGTTCGGGAAGAATAATAGAACTCTGGCAACAAGACTTAGAGTTAGAATTTGGAATTGGGAATGTACACTAGCAACGTTCGCGTTGAAACAAACGTAATGCAAGATAGGACTCGGGTGATAATTGAATTGGTTGGATATGTTACGCGACGGTAAAGGATAAGACGATAGTTGGATCGAACAAGAGTTCGGTCATTCATATAGCAGGACGATCCGCGTTTCGAAAGATTTTCACGAGTAGCTTGTCAGACTTAGCTGTCACTGAGCTTGGTTGAAATACACATATTTGGGGGACGCCTTGAATATGGGTACGATCCAGACTTAGCGATATGCATAACTCGGATGCAGCTGCAAAGAAAAATGTTCGGATTCGCATGGATGAGTATGGCAACTGAAATGATTTAGCCTCAACCTAAATTTTCATAGAGGAAAGATTGTATCGTTCCTCGTGCTACCGGGATAGTTCTGCGCTAAGGCGCAGTACGAGACTGAGTTTGGGGATGCAATAGTTGAACGAATAGATCATTCGGATAAAATGATTAAGCACTCGGGCGAACGGAACGAGTAAAAACGAATAGAAAGTTAAGTTCGATTGAGCCAAGGGTGCGAAGGACTTGAGCGTACCCCAGGTAGGCAATTTAGCTCTGCGCTAAGGCGCAATATAGACTGAGTCAGAAAACGTTGGTGATTGGGTGCGAATTTATTTAGTGAGATTGGACAGTGACTTAGAAAGATTTGATGCGAAAACGAGATTAGAAAATTGTCGAGATTCGAGCTTTTGGGTTAGGCGTAACGACGGGTTTCGATAGGCAACGTCAAGTAATAGGCTCAATTGTGTTGGGTTCCTATGGTGATAACATAACTAGTTGGGCAAGTCCACCCAATTATGAGTCGTAAGTGCCCGTTGAGTTATAGAATACCGTGTGCTTGGGTAATACAGCCCTGCGCTAGGTGCAGTAGATTTTGAGACGGAAGTGCAATAATCGAGTTGAGCATAACTCGATAGCATTGAACGATAGAGTCGTTCGATGAGAATTGGCCAACATTGGCGTAACGCATGGTTAGAAAATAGAGGATTGTAGTATTGAGACAGTCCTTGAAGGATAAGACGAGATGTATAAGAAAGTTTAGAAGTTATGCGATAGCACGAGTTGCGCTCAGGAAGTCTCGAGGACGGAACTTGTTCTGAGTGGTATATGGCGTAACAACCCGCTCCGCTCAACCCGGAGGGCCGATTCAAAACGGCACAAGTGTAGCTATTCAACCACCTTGCTTAGCGAGATGGCTCGTTCGATGCAAAGGCTTTCATGCTGGGATCTTTAATGGAGTCAGACTTAGGCTATCAGAAGCGCGTCCGGAGTCTAGCTCGACCGATGCGATACATCGCTAAGGTGGGTGACCCGGTGAACCTGTCTCTACTTAGCTGCACACTAAGAAAATGAATGTTACGTGCTAGTTTACAGGCGATAACCTTTGCATGCTAATAAAAGAGATGAACGCACATAGCGAAGGGGGATAACCCCGCCTTATTATCGTATAGAACATGGAAATCTTACTTGTTAGTTGCATAGTCGACTTGGGTCAGTTGAATCTGCGAGCGGACTTGTCGTACGCGACGGAGCCTGTCTAAATTTTGAATCGTAAAAAGAAGCAGTTGCGGAACCGAACGTCTCGCTAGTGCGCGTATTGTGGCGGAACCACTCGGACGAGGAGTCGACCTGGGAACTTGAATCTGGCATGAGGGAAAAATTTCCCTCATTATTCCTTAGTGGTAGGTTCTATTCTTAAGTTTCGGGACGAAACTTCCTATTAGATGGTTATGATGTAACGCCCCGTTCGTCCCGTTCCCCCTATTCGGGGAGCGCGGCCAAGAAATACTTACGACCGTCCGAGCGGGACAGATTGAATTAAGATCCTTTCCTCGTTATGGATTGGTTTCTTCGGAATCAGGTCCCATAATCAATGGATCATGCCTCAAGGAAGGACTCGGCGGCAGAGTAGAGAGAGGCCTTTCCGTTGTGTTGGTTTTCCTTGCCCGTTTTCGATTACCGTTTGGTTGCGTACTTGTTGGTTTTAGGACTTGCGTTTTCTTGAACGGTTTCGATGGATTTTATTGCTTTCGTTTTTAGGATTTCGCATTTCTTATCGAGCCTTGGAGACCGAAGCAGGAGGTATTGATCATCCGTTGGTGCGTGCAGGTGATCGTGTAGACGACGCGCGAGCGGAGTCTTAGAGATCTCTCCTTCTTCTTCCTATACAACCAACTGTGTGAGTGGCTCTATTTCGATAAGCACATTCTTTCCAAGGGCTCCGTTCATAATAAAAATTGACTCAGTTGTGCATTCAATCAAACGATACCAATTGAGTAATAAGTTGGATAACAAGATAAGATAAGAAGTAGGCTTGGAACACCCATTGCTTGTCATATAAAACCTTGCATAAATTCATTGATGCATGCATGTTCGTTGGATGTTAATGGGTTGGTATTTATTGATAGTTCAAGGTGTTCTTCTATAAACTGCTGCATGTTATTTCATATAACTTGTTGGTTGATTATGATAGTACAGTAAAGCAGTTTCGTACATGATGTTCTTTAAATCGCTAGTAAGTAAATCTATGAAGTTCGGTTCATAGAAATGGTCATGGGAATTCTTGTGCACAAGGGATCCAGGTTCCTGCGAACGGTTACCGGGGCACCGGGCCGTTTCGACCCGGGCGGAATCTACTTTCTTAGTCCTGGGAGCGGGAAATTGTAGCGGGGCTAGCTACCCGCGCTGCAAGCGTCGCCGCCAGCCCAGACTAAACCCATGATGGCTCCTAAACAACAAAGAAAGATGTTGTGTATATTTAAACTGTGCAGACTAACTATGTCTTCGTGACAGGGAAGGCTATGGTAAGTTGTACAGGTGGTTCAGACGGGACAGGTAAAGTCACCGAACGGTGGCATGTGGAGTTATGTTATTTTGTTCTTGCATACCTGCTAAATGAAATCTGATCTAGGCAAGAATAGAAACCCACCCAAGAACATAATTGTAGCATACTCATTTGATCTCATTTCATGAGCTTGGTAAAGTTGAGCAGCTAGCCTTCACCAGTACTTTTCGAAGTACTGACCCTCGTTGTAGCAGGTTCCCCGGCGCAAGGCAACGCGGCGAGGAGCTGAAGCTCTCTCCGGACTTTTGGGATCCTTGGCGGTTCGTGGCCAAGACTTTTGGGGGCTCAAGCTAGAAGCCTTCCCCTCTCTCTCCGTGCGGAATTAACGCTAAGGCGATGGTGCTTACCCGCACCCAAGGAGTTTTGTGTTTTGAAACTATGTAAAGGGACATAATGTATGGATCGGCTATCTCATTTTGCGTCCAAGTT
Source organism: Iris macrosiphon (assembly GCA_036927795.1). NCBI lineage: Eukaryota > Viridiplantae > Streptophyta > Magnoliopsida > Asparagales > Iridaceae > Iris > Iris macrosiphon. The sequence goes on along the minus strand of JAYESA010000001.1, from coordinate 148,063,329 downwards.
TGTAAGCCCGTGGGGCATTTTATACTTTTGAGTCAAGCAATGTAACAAGATGTTCATTATAAATAAAAGAGAAACTTTTCTATGCCTCAACCTTGTGTTATCTTATTTGTCTACTCTGTTGCATTGATCTAAAGAATATCCTTATGCCTAAGGCCTGGTGCACGCGCGCCCTACGCGTGCACGGCATCACGCCCCTGGGACGATTATCGATTAGCCGAAACCCGGGCGTGACATTCGCTGCAAAAGTTTGAGGCAGAAAGTGCGATGTCCACTGTTCCATCTACTTCCTCCCATGTAAGAATAGTGCACATAGTGGAGGATGATCACGAGGGCCTCAACGATCAATAGCGTCTCGAGACTCTCGAGGCTATGATGCACACCATGAGTGTGTTGATGCAAGCCTTGACCCAGACAATGCTGAAGATCAAGGTAAACATGGCCTCACAACCACCAAGAACCTCGGGACAAGCTAGTCAAGATCCTGGGGAAAATGGAGACTCAAACACCACCGCTCTGCCCATCAACGACGATCACATTAGGCCCGGATCATCTACTCCTTCTGCAGTAAATGAGGCTCGGGAAGCAATACGGAAGGTGCGAGAACTGCGAGCCCGCTTGGACTCAATGGGTAATCGAGACTCACTGCACAAGCTCGAGATTCAATAACCATATCCCCTCGAGTGGAGAGACGTGCCCTATCCACCTAAATACAAGTCCTTCAACTTAAATCCATTTGAAGGGAAGACATCTTCTCGTTAGTACATGAGCTACTTTGAGACAGCAATAGGGCATCTACCCCGCATTGACGCTCTTCTCACCAAGCCCTTTGTCGGGACATTGTCTGGGGTGGCCTTCGATTGGTTCTGCAGCCTCCAGGACAACTGTATATCGTCATTTGACGATATTAAAAGTCTCTTCCTTGCCCGATTCTGTGACGGTGGATGTGACATGACGATGTCCTCCTTGCTGGACATCATGCAAAAAGAAAAGAAACCTGTACAGGAATACGTCGAAGGTTACAGGCAGGCCGCGCTGAAGTTACCCCCGGGTAATCCTAAATTATCGCTGATGGACATGTGTCGAAAGAATCTACTTCCGACAGTCAGGCTATGGATGGGTGACACCCAGTTCAAATGTTGGGCGGCGTTCATCATAAATGTCGTCGGTGCTGAGAGGAAAGTAAAGGATGTCCGACTACTAGGAATATATATTTTTGTCGCTGATGACAGGGGAAAGCGTCCTTACAACAACAATAACAACGGCGACAATAGTGGCCGTGACGGCAAAGGGAAGTAGGCCCTTGTCGCCAATATAACCAAGAAGACGGAACAAAAGCCGACAGAGGCTCCAAAACCAAAGGAGACTTACTCTTTCGAGGATGATGACGTTATGGCAATATTTGACATACTAATAAAAGAGAACAAGATTTGCCTCCCCGATATCAAGTGCCCCGATGAGGCAAATGACGTAAATAACCCCAAGTACTGCCGCTACCATCGGTACATCATTCATGCGATGCGATATTGCTACACACTGAAGCGGTACATCCAACATCTACTCGATTCTAAGGCCCTCAACTTGGATTTTGAGGACAAAACGGTTGCCGCCAACATGGTGCCCCTCAAATTTGGTAACTTTCCGGCAACAGAAGCTCGAGACGGGGTGGTACCAATCCCAAAGGCCACCATGGAGATGTTTAATCTTCCACCATCTCGCGACCAAACCGCCAGGCTGGTACCTCTCAGCACACCATGGGGCAAGGTCATGTGGGTTCACACAGACCTTACTCCAGACTTGATGTAGCAAGCGATGCCTTCCGCCATCAAGTCCAAAGGACAGAAGTCCAAGTCCTGCCATATGGTGTCCCCCACCACTGAGGAAGATATGGTAAGGGCGACTAGATCGGCCTTACCTACCAGCGGGACGATAATACTCCCAACGATGATGCTCCATTAACGGTCGCACTCACTGCACCTGCTGTATCTGATCCGGGTCCATCCCAACCTCCAACCGTGGACAAGTTCAAGCAAAAGGAAACTCGTTTCGACAAAACGTTGCGCAAAGATACGTCGCATAGGCTAGAGAAGCCCTATAACTTTGATATCCTGGCACAACTTGCCAATACTCCGAGAAAGTTGTCACTGTTCAAGCTTCTCCTACTCTCCAAAGACACTCGGGACGCTTTGAGTGAGGCATTGCAGAATACCGACACCTACTTGACGCAGGTCAAGCCGCCAGCTGAAGATCCTACGACATGCCCCCACTGTAACAATGTGACGGAGGCAATACGTAGCATCACATTCTCACAATAAGACATGTTGTTGAAGAATAATAGGCACGATCGCCCTCTGTATTACACAGGGTACATCGGCACCATCAAGGTGGACCGGATGCACATCGATCCGGGTTTGTCCATCAGCATCATCCCCCGGAGTCTGATTTAGACCTTGGGTATCCCAATGTATCGGGTGGTGGCCACCAATACTACCATCAGTGGCTTCAACGCAGGAAGAAGCTACCATGTAGGCAAGATTCACTTGAAATGTCAGATAGGCGACTTGAAGACAGAAGTCACATGCTATGCCATTGATTTAGGCGTATCCTACAATATCCTGCTAGGACGTCCATGGATACACGAATACATGATTGTGCCGTCAACCTTGTACCAGTGCCTAAAGTATGTTGACGACCATGGCACGGTTAAGACAGAGTTTGTCGATGTTGATCCCTTCAAAGGGGTAGAGGCCTACTACTCTGATTCACTCCTGTATAAACAAGTCTGCAAGGACGAATGAGAGAATGATGCCGACAACGAAGCAAAAATTAGCGTGACATCAGGCAAACCTCTGACGGTCCACCTCAAGGGACGTGCTCGTGATACAACCCCTCCCCTCATTGTGAAAATATAGAGGAAGGCTCCACAACCTCTGACGGTACGACTTTCAAGTCGAAAGAAGGACCCAGTGTCGACTCCTGCCCCTGAACCCTTGGTGGTCAAGCTTCATAGGAGGCCTCTACAGCACTCGCTAGCATTATAGACAAATTTCGAGGAAGATGAACTAGAAGAGTACATAGCGGCTCATGCTAACGCTCCGTCCCTAGACGTTGTAATTCTAGAAAATTATTATTATTATTATTATTATTATTATTTATATATACACAGGGAGGGGGGGAGTCTGGGTTCCGTTGGGGTAGGGAATAGTTAGTTTAGGTTATATTATTATTATTATTTTTTTTTTCTTTTTATTTCTTTTCTTTTAATAATAATAATATATATATATATATGAGGTTATATAAAATCCAAAAAAATATTTGTACACAGAATAAATTCTAGAAAATTTTACTTTGTAAAGCTTTAATAAAATACTACACCCAAAGTACATTATTCAAATATTTTGTAATTAATAATTAGATATTTATCTAGTTATAATAAATTAAATAACTGTATTATCCAATTAACTAAGTAAATAACTAAATGGATATCCAACAAAATAGAATAATAGTAGATAATATGCAAATCTTACAAAAAGGAAAATTGCCTAATTTGGCATGAAGAATTATGGGATGCTAATTGTAGGAAGTTGGGATTGAAAAATAACCACAAATAAATTATTTATATAAAATATCTAAATATTTAACACAAGAATCTATGGTTGTTACACTAATGTCATACTAATGCTAATGGATCAAATTTTGTGTCATGAAAAGATCCTACAGGTAGTGTCTCCGGTGTAGGCTTCTACCTATGAAGGGCGATACAGATTTTGGGGCTATCCTATATGATTAATGTCCAAACCACGGTGAAGTGTCCTAATAAAATTATTGGATTTTTAATTGATTTAAAAAAATAATCTAAAACAAATACAAGAAATACAAAATACACACAAAATACCTTTTTTTGGGTGAGGGGATTTATAATAGGTTATTGTACCGAATTTGTCTCCAGCATTTGATATTAGCATTTCTTATTTCTGATGACTCATTGGATATTACTTTGTCTCGTGAGTTGTATTTGACTCTTCAGTTCTTTATATCATATTCGTGTGATTGTTCCATCTTATAGATCTGTGATTGAGTATTTATACTTCATTTGTGGAATTATATATCTTGATGATCATTATTGCTAGATAGATAGTTTACTCAAATAACGTTCTACCGCCGATTCTGCGGCATAGGCTGGACGTTGTTCACTACTCGCGCCCGTATACCGGGTGCGGGTTGTGACGGGCTATCTCAGAAATAATATATAATATGCATCCTCATATCACGCCATTGTCGAACATGGGCTAGCCAATCCAATAAATTATTATACAGGCATGTCACGAATTGCACCAGTTTCCCGTAGGGCTACTGTGCTCGATCACGGTATTAGCATTTCCAATGATCCTATAGGGAACACTGGCTCGACATAATATAATAGGCATATACTGCACTCCACTATGACGGATGATATACAATATTCATGGTGGCCAACCCAACGCACTTAGGATGAATCTTTGGGGGGAAGGTTCATTGGTATGATCTCGGAATACCGTTCCCTCCCCATGATCTCCAGATTTTTGTTGCCTAATTAACCAGACCTACATTGCACTAAAATCTCAAGGAGTGGTCACATGATAATTTCCCTTAAGATGTCGTATAGAGTACGGGCACGCTTGATACAAATCCATATAGTCAAAAATTCAGTCTGGATTCTCCCGAGCGTGTATGCAACATTCAAGCAAGCAATAACCTAGCCACGTTATGGTTCTGACCAATCATCATGTTCGTGCAGGGAAACATGAACAAGTATCATGTATATCAGACAGGATCATGTCGCACCTCAATGCACATGTAGGCTATTGTCACACATTCAGTGTACAAGTAAGCCATATAACACGTTCAAGCAAGAAAGTATCAGTACAGATACAATATATCAAGTCAGAATACCAAACTTAACAGTTGGTCGCATGAGCACTCATCACATTGTACTCATATCTCATGTCAGGCATATAACTAGTTGGTTATTTATCTCATATTCTAGTTCCTCATAGAATCTTAGTTCACATGATTGCGCCAGGCGCATAGTCAATTCTAGCACATGGTCATGTCTAGTACCAGGTCTTGTTACTAAGTCCATTGACACTTAGAAGTTTAACACTTGCATGCATTAAAATCAAGCATATAGAATATAACACTTAAAGAAAACATGTGCCAAGAAAGTCATGAGCCAAGGAAAGTCATGCGCCAAGGAAAGTCATGCGCATAACAAGATACGCGTATGCTCTAGGGGATGCGCCAAGAAGCTTCGTACCGCATAGCATTTCTGCCGCATGGCCTCCTTGCGCATGAACTTCATCTTTTCCAAATAAGCAAGTTCGGCCATGAAAAATCTTCAAAACCCAAGGTTTGGTTTCTCCATAGGAACCTCATTTAGAATCCAAATCCAGCAAATTAAAGTTCTAAACCACTTAGAATCAAATTCTCTTCAACATAGAACAACAAGTTTTCGAAAACAACAAGTTTTTAGAGATCAAAACCAAGAAAACTCAAGAACACCCAAAATTTTAAAATGAAGATCTACACCACTCCATCTATCAAATCCAGAAATACCAAGTTCTAAACATGCTGAAAATCACACAATAAGCATAATGGACTAATAATATGGAGGAATTTCTCCATTCTCATGCAAGGTGTACTTGCCTATATATGGAGAGAATAATCTAAGAGAGAGGAAGGAAAATAAATAATGAGGAAAGAGAGAGAGAGAGAGAGAGAGAGATAGAGGTTTGGGTTTATATATAGGGAGGGTTTGGTTTAGACCATGGTTCCACCCATGACCAACTCATATCCTCATATTAAACCCATCAACCCAACTTCTCAAAAAAATTGGTCTGGCCTCAAACCAACCTGACAACCATGAAAGTAAACAAGAATACATTCCAAATATGTATATCGAGAACAGGGAGTGACACGTGTGTTATCCCATTTCTGTGATTTTGCATTCATGAGGCTAATCCAAGAGTATCCGTGAGTTCGTGAGATTTTTTGGTATTGTTTAATATTTCTTAAATTTGGATAATTTCCAACTTGTCTCATTTTTTCATATCTTGATGGGACCCACGTACGGATCCTGATTGACCTTGAATCGACGATTTTTGCACTTCGACCAAAAAACTGGACTTACGGATAGTTTTTCCTCGCCTCTCGCATCATCTTGGACTCGTGGTAATATATTTTTTGGCATATGGAGTCATATGTTCCATTTTTATATTTGTGCTTCTACGTATCTGATATGTTCGTGCCTGATACATCGACTCTTCACCAAAAGCGAGCCATGCAAGTCTACCTTGCTGATTGTACGTTAGTTTCAGTTACATATATGTCATCTTATAATATTATCTTGTTATTATATTATTCTCTAGTTAATATGCTTCTGGGGGTTCCGAGTTAGACTCCAGTGCGAATCGAACAATTGAGACCGGTGAATAGCGGTGTAGTTTGTTGCATCTTATTAAGGGTACCATGTTACCTCATGTATCTCTGGATACGATTCCAACACTAGGACACAGTTACTTACGTTCATGTTTGTGCACGTACCTTCGTACCCGACTTGTCGTCGGAACGTTCAGAACGTTGACCCATCTTATAGGTCATCGAGTAGGATATCCATTTTATTGATGATTCTTGGACTTGTGTGTAACTTGTGATATATACTCTTGGATTTCTCATGGACTCATGATATATAGGTAGATATTAGGATTCGATTGGACACATCGTGGATACGATTTGTGCGATCATATTGGGTGGGAAGGACAATTACTAGACGCTTGAGCTCATTTGCACGTGTTCTTAGTTGCTCACATGCTTCACGCAGTGTTCTATATATGTCTGATAAGCTAGTGTCTCGATGAAGCACATATATCTAACAGTATCCCCATAGCCTAATAGCTCATGCATATGAACAATGTCCTCAACTTGCATTTAACACTAGTTAGACTTGGTTATACCCCGTGATCTCGTGGAGTGTAGTATAGTTATATATTTAATGTCTTACTTTCGGCATGCTATTATGTATCTTGTTATGTCCATCTAAGGACCTGGTTAATTTCCTTCCAGGATTAGTCGAACAAATAGGAAGAACGTGGACCAGAGTCTATCCAGGAGCTGCATCAGTCGACGACACAAAGGAGCATGCCCCTGACTTTCACTTGGGATTCGTGTATCCTATTCAGGTAGGAGATACTCGTCATCTAGTTATTTAATTCTAGCATTTATGTTTTGGATATTTATTTTTATGTTATTTCCGAGTTAGCTTATTATGTGGATGTGATTAGTTTACATGTCTAATACCTAACATTCGTGGACTGGAGTTCACTTTTATACATTGGAGTACGTTGTAGTTGGTCCAATAGGGTTGGATCGGTCCATTGTCACGTGTCCTAGTCCCACGTAATTTTGGAACTGGGACGCGACAAAATCGTTACGATAAAAGAGATAAAACAACATCTACTTAAAATATAGCCAAAATAACTAAAAGATAACAACAAATCCATATTAATTCTCCATCAATTACCATGTGATACACAAATACAATTATTTCCATGTAAGTTCCAATTTTGTGACCCTATATGTACGGGTATACATACACACATACCCACAATTTGTGTTTATTCAAAAGTATACACAAACATAATTTCACATAATGGAGCATGCATTTGTGTTTTCGTCGCTGAATAGGTACCCCATCTTATCGTCGACGACAGTGGAGTGCGCAGGCCTTTGATAGTATCCTTGCATATGCGAGACGTCGTATCCGTGCTTCCGGTAGTTATACGAAGACCTGGAAGCATAGGCATAGGGGTGGGCGCCATAATATTCATGGTGTTGATCGTGATGACCATTTGGGTGGTGCTGGTGCTGGTGGTGGTAGTGTTGTTGGGCGTAGTTACCGTCGTATTCGACGTTATACGGGTACGGCCACAACACCGCCGTTCTCCCCGTTGCTCTCACCGTCTTGAGAATCTTTTTCTGGTCCGTCCAACCCGTCACTATTACCTTCTGCCTCGCTATGTCTATGTCCACGTTGTCCACACCTGTAACAAATTAGATCCAGTATGGGATATGTTAGATATATTTCATACATTTAAGCACAATATAGATGAGGGATCCAATCATCGATTTTTTGTATCTCCAAACATTTTCATGTTTACAACCGTTGGATCTTATTTAAGTCATGTAATCTTAACCGTTGATTTGAATGGTTCAAATCAACGGTTAAGATTAGATGACTTAAACAAGATTCAACTGTTGATAACATAAGGATGCATAATAGGAAGGGATGTGAATCCCTCATTATATATATGGATAAATGGAATATGAGCCATAGTGCTCATATTCCTACATGAGCCATGCACATATGGACCAATAGGGATATAGTGATTCATCCCATGTGCACGCACCATTCATATTTTTGTTTGGTGGTTATATCACATAGCAACAAAGACTGTGAGGTCCGATAATTGTGTCTTCAAGGCTTGGCGGCGGTCCATGGATGACAATTTGTATTGATCGAATCTGACAATATATTGGTCTTCCGAAATCTAAACTTCTTCTTTTTTGGACTATTCTCGATCAAGGATGTAGAGAAGATATTGGTCTTCCGAAATCTAAATCCCTTTTTTTTGGCTATTCTCGATCGATGTCCGACATAACATTCAAAATTTTGTACATACTGCATCGCATGTCTTATGGTTCACTGATCCTCTACTTCCACTATTTTATAAATGGAAGGAATAATACGTCTCCGTTCGATCCACTGATCTTCTGCCATCCAGTCAGGATCTTATATCTTTTTTCAATAACCACAAGAGCCATTCGAGTTCGGTAGATCTAACTTTTTTATGAGATAAATATTTTCGTAAAAATAAGAAGTCAAAGGTAGTGATTTGTGGATTTGATCCCATGTTAGGTTTGGTTTAACTCAAATCAGGATTAAAATGAGAGAGAGACAGAGAGAGAGAGAGAGAGAGGAGTTATCACGATTCACGATATGACTTTTTTTAATCCATAAATAATAATACTTCTATATATGTATTACACCAAAAATTAGTAATAGTCCTGATATTTAAATTGTATATTTCTATATATTTAAAAAAAAATCTTTAGCTTCATCTAAACTTACGTCTTATAACTAATATATTTATTAATCCTAGTATATATTTACGTGTGTTGTACGTATTTTATAAATTATAATTAGAAAGACTAAAAAAATACATGTTATAATTATTCTAATCTTCCATCCATCCATAATATAAAACGACTTCTAAATGGCTCAAAAGTGAGCCGTCTAAGCCGTAAGTAATACTCAACAAATTAAATTTAAAAATAATAATTAAGTAAAATAAATAAGACCTTAAACCAACTTCCATCTTATTCATCAAAACCGTTAATAAATACTCAACCAATTTAATTAACAAAAAAAAAAAAAACTAACGGGACATTAAAAAAAAAAAAATCTAAAACCAACTTCCTTCTCATAATCCGTAACGCACTCTTTTCTTCCATAATAAAATATAATTAAGATATTTTCAAACATTTAAACTATTTTACAATAATATAGATAAAAAAATCTTACGCAACGAACGTGTATTTACTAGTCTTAATTATGACTACTTATAAAAGATAGCTTATGCAGTTACCTAACTATTCTTATTAACTTTTAATAAATATATGCATGGATATATTTGAGAAAAAAAAAAAAAGTTCAACGGTGAAGCTGAACTTTTCTCATTACATAGTACTATAATAATATCACATTTCTCCTCGTTTGATTATTAAAAAATAAAAAAAAATCAGATTTTGAGCCAACACTCTTGTTACTATCAACTTGGACTTTTCAGTTACCAGGAAGAGCACACACCAAAAAAGAAACCAGTGTTACAAACCCGTGAGGTATTCGACACACCATGCTCTTAATTAGTTTGCAATTGTCAGAAAATACAGTAAAAAAATATGTGTCAGTGTCCGTGTCTTTTTTCGTGATTTGTGTCTGTTACAATACATACCTTTAAGCTTGAGAAGAGCCCTTCTAATCTTCTTCTCGCAGCCGTCACAATCCATATGCACACTCATCTCCACAATCTGCAAATTTAAAGAAGCAAACCAATTATATATATATATCCATCAGAATGTAAGTTGATAAATTTTTGATATATATAGAGATTATAAAGAGTATAAAGAAAACAGAAAATATTTTGCACAACTATATACAGTAGAAAATAATTATGGTAAAAAAAAGAAAACGAAGGTCGCTACAGTACTAAAGTAGAAGATGAATAAAGCAATTAGAAAAATTACTGTCATATTTGCAGTAGTAGTACTGTTACAGAAATAGCTCTTCTTTCTTCTTCACTCTCGTAATTAACTGTTGATCTCAATTAATGCTCAAGAATGGATCCTCGGCTCAGTATATTGCCATTGCACTTCACTATTCCATCCCTATATATAGAGTCGGCATAGCGCGGATCTGTAAGAATAAACAAAGGGATAAACCGAACTCCAAGTCATTGTGAAGTTGTTATTGTGTTTCCGAAAGCTTCATTGGAAAGTGCGAAGAAAGTATAGTGAGAGTGACACGGGGATCTGTCGGATCTCGAATAAAAGAGCACGGCTATTTTGCACCGCCATTTGCGGTCCTGCAGACACGTGCCATTTTTTCAATAGTAGAAAGCTTTAGTGACAGTACTCGGAGGAAGATCGGAACAAACAGGTGTTGGTTTTGCTTTTGCTTTTGCTTTCAAAAGCTCAAGTTTCCTTTTTCTTTCTTTAGTCCCACATCGGATGGGCCAAAGCTTTTTTGTGTACATATATTAGTTTCTTTTCTTTGCTCTCTTAAGTTGTTGTGTGGGGAACCCCTTCGGCCACACGCGCACGCCGTTGTAGTTCGGTCCGGTTCGATGCGCGTAACGGGTGCGGGTACGCTCCCACATCTGCGGGCGACAAATGTCGATTCGATTTTCTTTTCGGACTAGAACCCTAAAATTCTCTTTTGAACTGATTTCTTTGTAAACTCTATCCAAAATTTTATCTCTACTCAACTCTTTAGTCCCACATTCGATTCTGTCAAATCTTCGTCGTCTCTGAGCTCTGGCATAGCTAAGTCCTGGTCGTTCTTTTCGAGTCGTGTGCGGCTACGAGATACCGGTAGTGCGGGGGTTTTACCACTAGGAGCTTCGGGAACGTCTGCATACAGATCCCGAATCAACTTTTATGACAGTGCTTCGTGCACGACTTCCCCCGAGGCCGGTAACATCAGTCTAATTTTATTTTATTCACAAATTTTTTAATAAGTAAACGACACTATTTCTAACAACAAGAAGCAAAGGGCGGTGCAAAAAGCACTTCCCAGAATAAAAGTATTTTCGCTCGTGAGCCGAACTTTTTGAGCTCGAGAATACAACCTCTCTAGGCTCGTTCTTAGGCTCGTTAGGTAAAAGAGTCCAAACAAGAGCTTCGAAAATTTCGACTTAGTGAGCGCCAGCTCATGTTTATTTATATACCTATATTGCCACTAGACTCACCCGATTCCGTACGAAGTTCTTCGAAACAATTTTAGTTTTGATTAATATACTTGCGGAGCTGGCTGTACATTTGGTTTGGAAGAGTTCATGAGCTCAACACAAGCTAAATTCAATCTTAAAACTCTTATATAACTTACGTCCATGGATGATCAAAATTTCGAGTTTATGCTAAATTCAATCTTAAACTCTTATATAACGTAAGCCCATCAAAATTTCGAGTTTAAAAGAACGACTCGTGAATCTAGTCGGCTGTTGCAAATATTTTAGAGAGCTCAGCTTAATTTTAGGCTCATATGAAAATTCAAATATAGTAATTTATATAATTTTTAATAATTTAGAATATGTGTTTGAAATAATTTTACTATAGATGCTCTTACATTGGACAGATATGTCAAAGATCCGATGGAAAGTGAAAATTGAGACTTATTAAAAGAGGAGTGCATGGAGATGCGAAGAAGGTTAATATCATAAGAATACGTGGGAGATAACATCGAATATATATAGTAAAGTAATGTGATTCCAACTTTTACACTTCCTATCCGAATATATATATATATATATTTTTCTTTCTTTATTATTTGATTGATGCAACAAATTAATAGTTGCTTTCGAATATAACGGTGAGATACAAGAAAGGAGACGTAGTATTGCAATTGGTTGCGTATAGATTGGAATAGTTGATAATTGTGCAACATGATTTTTTTTTTTTTATATAAAGAAAAAAAATGTGCAACATGGTCAAACTATTATGGGACTTTCAAATTTAGAGGAACTACTAGGTTGTTTCGAATTCGTCTTTGTCAACTAACTAGTACACTAACAGCCTACAAACAAAGTTGCATTACTTACAAATTATACGGTTTGATTGTGTTACGGCTAAGACAACTTTTTTTTTTCAAGATGAATATTACGGTCCAAATTTATGGTAAAAAATAAAAGCTTAATTACAACTTGATACCTTCAACTATTCAAAATGTTCAACTTGATACCCTCAACTTTAATATGTGCTAACTTAATACCCTCAACTATATAATAATTTTCATGTTCATATCCAAAATTAAAAAACGAAACATAAAAGTCATCTTCTTCCCCTCCCCCCCCCCCCCTTCACCACTGCCACCCCCTTTCCCACTCCCACCCCCCCCCCCCCCCCCCCCCACCTCCCCCGCCACGTCGCGCTTCGCCCGCCGTGCCACCCTCCCTCCACTGTCGCCCGCGTTCGCTGCACGCCCTCGCCTCACACGTCCGTCGTGCACCTCCACCGCATGCGCCCCTGTCGCGAGCGTCCCGGTCGTGCACCCCCTGCCCCATGCGCCCCTGTCGCGAGCGTCCCGGTCGTCAAGTTGTAATTTAGCCAAAAATAAATCTAGAATGAGTTGAATCCGTGTCAGAACAGTAGAAAATGATCCAACAACATAAAATGACGTTTAGCGACAAATCATAAAAGTATGTTGTCAAAAAATAATGTAAAATTTAGAATATAGAATTTGTGGTTCCAAATCGAGTCTTACTATTCTAAAAAATGAGTTCATACATTTTGAATGCAGAAAATTCTTAGACCCCAGTCTATAGCTACCGTGGTGGAACGGAATTATTATGAGACTCCAATTAAACTTTACTATTCTACAAAATAAACTCCTACATTCTGAATTTAGAATCTAGAAATTGGGATGCGTCTTTACCTCTAAAATCTGAATGTAAGCTTTATTCAAATATAAAGGTCAATTTGACTGACATTCATAATAGATGTTACAACTGAAATCCCTGTTTATTCTAATCAGCTTCCTCTGCTCCAATCTACTTCTTTCACCTCCATAAATTCTGATTGGATTCTAATATTCATTCATGCAATCGGTGCTCGCAATGGGTCAAATAAACATTCCAAGAACTTCTGTTTGGTTGGAGAAAAAAAATGGAAGAAAGAAAATGAAAGTGAAGGATGGTGTTTGGTATAGAAAAAATAATTGGAGGAAAATAAATGGAGAAGAGTTACTACTTTTCTCTCTTCACCTAGAAAAATTAACATAGCTGCTTATTTGTCCGTCCGCGGGCTAGTTTGGTACAATTTCATTGACAGGTCAACCGCGGTAGGATCATGCAAATAGAGGAGAGGGTCCAATGGGATTGTGCCATACGGACGGACGGACCAGTCCGTTCGTGGACAAATAAGCATTTTTGAAATTTAATTTCTAAAATAAAAAAATAAAAAAATTTTGCATCATACTTTGCTGATATATACCTAGAAAAGCAGGGACTCCTTAATTAAACTGCATCTTTAAAGCACAAAAGCCATAAAATGTGGAGGGAAGAACATCAGCTATTAAAACAATATTAATAATTACCTGCTAGATGCAAGTTATTTGATAATTTTCTTAGGCAAAATTTCCACATACATAAAAAAAAAAAATCCAATACTTAAAATAGCAAACAAATACACATCACGTAAGAAATACGATGCAAATCAAGCACGGGCTGAAGGTGCCACCACCGTCACATGAATTCACCACGTCGTCGCTGCTGCTGCGCATCGTGAACACGGGGGCGACGACCGACAATGCCGATCCTGGGATAAGTCTGACAAGACTTCAGGTTTGGACAACCCCTCTCCATAGGACAATCCTAAAGCAGTTTAGTTTTCTTAGGACTAGCATAGTCTAAATTCAACTTAAACATATATCTTTCAATCGAGGTGAAGGGCAAAGAAAATTAGCTCCAGCTAAGACAATCCAATCCTCCGAGTCGGCCCTGACGACCGGTTGCTATAAATTCTTATCCACCACAAAATGTACATATACCCAACAGTGGTCAGCCCAAACTATATTATCTCTACTAATATAAGGTGGCTTAGAAATAGTCGTTTGTAAATATTTTATTTATTTATTTATTTAATTAACTAATTATTTAATGTGAGGCATTTTTTTTTTGGTTATCCGAGTTCAATTTCTAGAAATAACACTATTTATAATAAATTTATATTAATAAAATAAAAAAAATTACTCACATGCAATGCACGTGCACGTTATTAGTCTCTTCATAAAATTGTTTCTAACATTCTTAGAATTTAAAAAAAAAAAAAAACTTTCTGACATTTGAATGTAGTGTTAGCAGTTTCTAAATTAATAAGGAGATCTAAATTTAAAAAGAGAAATTTTACATTAGTATTACATAATTTTTTACACAGAGACTTAAAATTTCACTATATTGTACTGAGAGAACATAATTTGCTAAAATTACAAACAAAATACTGAAACGTCCATGCTACGTTTCACTTAAATCCCCACTTAACACCTCACTAAACCCATAATCCCCCATAAATCTCCTAACCTACAAACTAAAAAAGAAAATTAACAACAACAAAGACGTCCTTGGTAAAAACACTTATTGCACAAAAAAATGTCTTTAAAAATAAGTTAATAATCTTTCTGACATTCTAATGTACTGTTATTGCGGTTTCTAAAAATAATAGGGATATCTAAATTTAAAAAGAAAAATTTTACATTAGTAACACAAAAAAAATTACACAAAGGATTAAAATAAAAATAACGTCTATACTGCTTAGATTATTTAAAAAATTGAGAGAGAACTAAAAATTTTGCCTTTTCGAGAGAGAATTTAATTCTTTTATTTTAAAAATTGAGAGAGAACTAAAAATTAAATTGAGAGAGAATTTAAAAATAATATAAAGAATCAAAATAACGTCTAAAAGAATTTTTTTTTAAAATAAAAATAAACACCCTATCAAAAACGTCCATAATAAGGACATTTTCAACTTTTATTAATTTTTTATTTTTCTGAAGATTATTTAAAAAAAATGAAAACGCCCCTACTATGGACGTTATTTTGAAGATTTTTTTTTTTTACATCAAAGTTTGGAGGGATCTATGCGCAAAAAACGAAGTGCCCTTTGTCTATATTTCCTTTGCAGACAGAAAAATAGACATTTTTACTCTTGTTCACCATATTGGCCCACCTGTCACTGAAACAGTGAGTCACGAGCAGATGAGGAGTGAGGAAATGATTAAGAGGCACACCATAAGAGCATCTCTAACCCTATTGTCTTGTGTTGTGACTCTTAGGTGGCATGAGACACAAGACAATATCTTCCATAGGTGACAAAATTATATTCACAAAAACAATGAGGTTGAAAGGTCTTCTCCAATACAAAAATATTAAAAACGCAATAAAAAGTACATTTTTTCAACGTCAAGACAACTTCTCAATTTCTTCATTTTTTATAAATATTATTATTCATAATTGATGATGTGGAGGTAAAATTATTATCGAGTGCATTGTTTAGAACTAGACAACCAACTTCACAATATCTTTGTTATGTCAAACCATATCACCTCATAATTTATTTGATATATGCATTGGAGAAAAAAATTTAAATAAAAAATTGTCATTCATATGTGGCAACCACCTTTTTTTTTCAAATTTGATGCTCTAAGCAAAGTGCCGAGCCCACAACCAAATCTTAACATTGTTAGTCCCGAAGTCAGATCAAAGAAGAAGAGGTAACCACAAAGTAGAGACTCAAACAAGAGTTCGTCTCTACAAACTCCAGAAGAGAAGTTGGTGCACTGAGATTCACACAAGAGTTCCTCTACAGTGACACAAACCCCACAGAAGCATTAAACTAGGAACATGTTACACACTAACAACCCAAAGAAAATGCAAATACAATAAGAATCAGAAAATCATTCTTCTCTTTACGTTCGCAGACGCTACACCGAGAAGAACGAGAACAAGAACAGAAATACAAAGAAGGAAACTCCTGCTGGAGTGATCAAAACTACCAGAGCTCAAGGTAAGATTCGTGCTATATGACGATCTGCCCCCAGGATCCAGCAAGTTCACACGAGAACTTTTGGAACGCTCTTGGTCACCTTCGGATCACTCGAAAGATTCCTTTGGGAGGATGCTAACTGGTGCCGCAGGTCCTGCTGGTGCTCTCGATTTCTCTCTCTCTCTCTCTCTCAATTTTTTTAACACACTAAATGAAAGAGGAGAGCCTCTATTTAAAGAGGATTTCAGCTTCCATGCGGCATGAGGAAAAAATTAGGCCTGAGAAAAAAAATCAGGCCGCCTGCACCGCTATACTGCACAGAGCAGACAGCGCCGTCAGTTGTCAAAATCTGCAGCCGTGTGGCACAGAGAGACACGGGCCGCCTGCGTTGCCTGCGCGCTGTACAACATAGGGCAGACAATGCCTTACCGAGCCGCCAACAGTAGTCCATGTCCCCTCCACACTTGACTCGCTCAAGCTAACTTGCTGGCCACATAGCTCCAGGCCGCAAGGCCCCTGGCCGTATGGGCTCCTGGCCGCATGCACACCGGACCGCATGGGGACCTGGCCACATGCGCTCCTGGCCGCATGGGCACCGGGCCGTATGCGCACCTGGCCGCATGGGCACCTTACCGCATGGCCCTTGGCCGCATGGGCACCTGACTGCATGGCCCCTGGCCGCATGCGCTCCAGGCCACATGGCTCCACTAAGCATGCGCCCGAGCAAGCAACCGTGCATGTAACTCGCGCATAAAAGGAGCGCACGAGCGTCATGCGACGATGCTGACGTGCTAAGTACAAAATGCGCCAACAAAGTGCCATTTTGCGCCCTTGAGCCCGAGTTCGAGTCCAAATCGCTAAGCCCCTTTGGGGATTAGCTCATAAGGAAAACTTTTCAAAGGTGGTGACAAAATAAATAGTCATAATGGGGTTCACACTTAATCCCTCTAGGAAAGTCAACCCACATGGGCCACCACCCCATGTGCATATACCAATACTAAGCAAAGCTATATATTGAGATATACACATTGGTGGTTTTCCAATGTGTGATTAAAAATCCCAAAACAAAGTAAAAAATACCAACAATCCCCCACATATATCACAATATATGGTCGAGCGTTCCTCACAGTGACTACCCATCATGCATTAGGATAGATGTTGCCTACGACTTGAATCTTCCTGCATGGGTCAAACAACAGTAAGATACAAGAATGGACTATGCCTTGAATTCTGAACCATAACTGCTGTTCTTTCCACTCGCACAATGACATCAGCTGTGCCGCCGGTCGCACATTAAAGGTCATGTGCTGACCTGGCTTCGGTGTATGTATCTTGGGTGTCTACAAGTTTACCCTCAAGAGACGGCCTATATCTCTGTCCATACACTTAGGTGAGTTTATTTTTTAAGAGAGTTTAATATTTTCTAGCATGAAGCATTGCGCTTCCGTGCGATAATACGCCGTTGTGACATGGCTCGTAGCCGAGGTTAACTACATCATGTGGTGTCACCCACAGTAGCATGAGGTCACTAGTCTCTTAGTAGTGATGTACTATATCCCAGCATGAAGCCTTGCACTTCCGTGCGGTGCTACACCACTGTGACATGGCTCGCAGCCGAGCTTAACTACCTCATGTGGTGTCACCCACTGTAGCATGAGGTCACCGGCCTCTTAGTAGTGCTGTGCTACAACTCTCTATCTTT
Source organism: Iris macrosiphon (assembly GCA_036927795.1). Taxonomy (NCBI): domain Eukaryota; kingdom Viridiplantae; phylum Streptophyta; class Magnoliopsida; order Asparagales; family Iridaceae; genus Iris; species Iris macrosiphon. The sequence continues at coordinate 148,045,280 of JAYESA010000001.1, read as the reverse complement.
TCAGTATTAGGCTACCTGCCTATTTGCGGTGCTACTGCCGCTGTGACATGGCTCGCAGCTGAGGATTTACATCTTTTACCTCATCGTGGTATCACACCACTGTAGCATGGGATACAAGTCCCTTGTAGTGCTGAACTACACGTGCTTCATGCAGCGCACGCCGAACATTCACTCTGCTCGAGAACTCATTAAAGCATCGAAGCCAACCTTACACAGGAATTATTCTATAGAACAAAATAGTAGACTACAGTAGTTTCGGGTACGTATTCCACATTGTCCATAAGGACTACCCACTGTACCTGATATTTTTTCAGTCAGTGGTCCTCCCTTGAACCAAAAGTTAGATGCCTAGTAGATTTTTCTTTAAACTAATAGCATAAAACTTAATGGTAGGATTACAAAGACAGAATATCAAAGGTCCTTCAAGCCCATTTTACCTGTTGTGTCTTCGACTAGCTGGCGCTTGAGACCTTTGGTGAACGGATCCGCCAGGTTCTCCTGACTCCGAACATCCACCACTGCAATGACACCAGTCTTGATGAGGTTGTTTAGTGCTCTGTGCCGAAGCCGCACAGTTCTCTTCTTTCCATTGAAGAGATTATTAGATGCTACTGCTACTGCTGCAGCTGTCTGGTTGTCGTAGTATATCAGTACAACCAAAATCTACACACCAATCATTGGAAGATCGTACATGAGCTTCCGAAGTCATTCTGCTTCATCTGCTGCAGCTGGAAGTGCATAGAACTCAGACTCCATCGATGAGTGTGAGAGCATAGTCTGCTTCTTCGACTTCCACGATATAACAGCTCCTCCCATTGAGAAAACTTATCCTCATGTGGATCTCTCGCTCTCTTCTTCTGAGCACCAACTAGCATCACTGAAGCCTTCTACCACCGCTGGATCTCCGCTGTAGTAAAGTGCAAACTTCTGAGTCTTCTTGAGGTATCTCATCACCCTCTTTACAGCTTTCCAGTGTTTAATACCTGGGTTACTCATGAATCTACTCAGCATCCCTACAACAAAAGTAATGTCAGGCCTCGTGAAATTTGTAGCATACATCAAGCTCCCGATGATGCTAGAATACCCCAATTGTCTGACACTTTTTCCTGGGTTAGGCTTTAGTTTCTTGTCACACCAATATGGAGTATCGATCCCTGGAAGATCGTGATATCCATAACGTGTGAGCATTTTTTCTACGTAGTGAGCTTGTGATGAGCAAGTCTTCCGTCCGGATTATCTTAGTCACAAGGATAACATATGTATCTCCCATGTCCTTCATACTGAATTTAGACGATAGGAACATCTTTGTTCTAGTGACACATTCTTCATCCGTGCCTAGGATTAGCATATCGTCCACATAGAGATAAACGATGACACATCCATCGCCAGCGAACTTCGTGTACACACACTTATCAGTTTTGCTGATCGTGTAGCCATTTGATATGATAACTTTGTCAAACTTCTCGTGCCACAATTTGGGAGCTTGCTTCAAACCATACAGAGATTTTACCAGTTTGCATACTTTGTCTTTAAGACCTTTGACGACAAACCCATCTGGCTGCGGCATGTAGATCTCCTCAGTCAGTTCACCATTCAGAAATATTGTCTTGACATCCATCTGATGAATCACCATTCTGTGAATAGCACCTAGAGCAATTAGCATCCTGATAGTAGTCATCCGTGCAACGGGAGCATAGGTATCGAAGTAGCCAACCCCCTGTATCTGAGAAAATCCTTTGACCACTAGTCTGGCCTTGAACTTGTCAACAGTTTCGTCTGCTTTCATATTCTTCTTAAAGATCCACTTGCATCCGATGGGTTTAGCTCCTTCAGGCAGATCGACTAACTTCCAAGTATTATTAGAATTTATCGATTCAAACTCGTCATGGATAGCCTCTTTCCAGAAAATAGTATCTCTGGTCTTCATTGCCTTATTATAGGTAAGCGGATCAGCTTTCACATGATAGATAACAAAGTCTTCTCCGAAGTCCTTCGGCTTCCTCATTCGCTTTGCTCTCAGCTCAGCGGATTCTGGTTCAAATGTTGTCTCATCAATGACAACTCCTTCTTGGACTACTTCTCTCTGAGAGGTACTTGCCTCGTCCATGCTAGCAACATTCTCCGGGACATCCGCGAGAACAATATTATTGTGCCTAGCGAACTTGTCTTCAAAGAATTCTGCGTCGCCAGATTCTATAATAAGATTAGATTCAATATCAAGGAACCTCCGAGAATCACTCTTATCAGCATAGCCTAAAAATATGGTCTTCGCAGTTCTCGTTTCCAGCTTCTGAATCTTGAGGTCTGAAAGCTTCACATACGCCAAACACCCCCACACTCGAATGACATTCAAGTTGGGTCTGACCATGAACCAGAGTTCATGAGGAGTAATGTCAGATGTCGCGAACGGTACTCTATTCAGAATAAACGTAGCCATAAGCGCTGCTTATTCCCAGAAGCACTTTGGAAGTCCTGCTGTCAGCAACATGAAGTTCACCATCTCTGTCAGCGTCGTGTTCTTCCTTTCTGCTACACCATTAGATTGGAGAGAATACGGAGCAGTCGTTTCATTGATAATTCTATGCTCTTTGCAGAACGCTACGAATTCCAAGGAACGATATGCTCCGCCTAGATCGCTTTTGAGTCTTTTGAGTTGTTGATCAGTTTGACATTCTTCTTCAGCCTTGAAGTCCTTGAACTTCTCGAATGCTTCATCTTTCAACTTGAGAAGATATACGAACGCGTACTTCGAGAAATCGTCAATGAAAGTGATGAAATACTTCCAACTGGTGTTGTGTGTTGGTGAGCCACTCATGAACTTCTGTGGACTCCTCCTTGCCTGAGAAGGTACGGGGCTTCAGCTGGCAGAAATCGGTGATAGAGCCCGTCGGTTGCCGTCGATTTGGTAGGTTGGCCTGCTCCAGTGCATTTACTAGGCTGTTCCTCAAGTAATCTTCCTCGCGACGCTGAGCTTCTTGATAAATATGCTGTTGGGCTTGCATCATTGCGTAGATCAGTTGGAAAATCTGTTGCCCCTCCATAGGCTGCCCTTGTGGGAATACAGGCATTGGTGGAACAAACTGTGGAGGCGGTGGGATGTCATCACGTCAAAATCTAGAAGCATGCTGATCTGCTTGGCTGCCTTGGTGAGTAGAGGGATCTCCACTCAATGGCGTCACTTCATCTTCTCCGTAGGTGGCTACAGCACCTATTGGTGTGTTTGCTGGAGTTTCATCGTTTGCTCTTGAATCCATTACTCTGCATCAAAGATAAACTATAAGAGGCGCACAGGAATCAAGGCAAGATGCAAGTCAAGAAATAAATTCGAATCTGATATAGATATCAAGAACGTTTCAAGCAAGTGGATGAGATCCTAAAAACTTATCCTATTCTTATTGCAGGCTTGCTCGGTCCCTAAGTTGAAACCGAACAATTTAGTCGTTGACCTGCATGGGCCACCACAAAAACCATGTCACGCCCCAGTCCCAAAATATCGAGGGACCGGACGCGTGGCAATGGCCAACAGCACACACCGATGGACAACCCAATTTAATGGATCCATCAGGACGTACTTAAGCTGTAAAACAACAATAAATAAGTCCAATGATACAAGTCACAGTCATTTCTAATCTCATCCACAACAGATAATCACAGATCAAATGCCAGAATAAAGCAAATAAAATATAAACTGACATATCTCAATAAAAGTGTCTCGGAGAACAATCCGAGAATAAGTCTGATACATCAATGAAATAGACTGGAAATAAAGTAACTAGAAATAGAAATAAATGAGTATCTCAAGCCAATACTCAGGAGAAGTCCTCTGGTACGATCTCGTCCTCTGATCCTGGTTCTGCTCCAATGTAGGCACCTGCTCCTGCTTCTGCTAATGCTCCGGTCCCGTATACCTCGGGATAGATCTCGTCAGCTAATCCTGGGGACATAATCCGGATCCAGGTCTTCATGGGACATAGCAAGGTACAAAATAACTCAAGCCAAAATAAATCAGTGCAGCAATAAATGAACAATAGGGTAAATATATAACCAGCTAAGTGATATGCAAGTTGAGAGTTTTAGTCATACTCGGGCTGAGACTACTACAGGATCTGTGTCGGGGAAACCCATAGCAGTATTCTCTCGAAGGGCCAGAACTGGTGCCAAAGCTCTGTGACAGAGACTAAGACACATCCAGATGACAATATATATAATATAATCAGCCTTATGTATGGTAAATCTCTCCCCCACCCAATGTAATCTTACGTCTCATGTCCATGATACGCAGGATCAAAACTAATGCAACAAGTCAGAATATAATCTAAGCATGTAAACTGTATATGTCATAAACATGTATCCTATACAGAATCACCAAGAATATCTCAGGAAGATTCTGTCTCATGAATAGTGTCAAGTGTCCTGGGTATAATGTACTTGATAAGACAAGTACGAGAATGTAAAGGGGTCACGAATGTCCATCTCTAGATGACAATACACAACACTGCGTACAGTGTTGGTACCCGACTAATAATCGGACACTAAGTAAGTCACACGGTCCTAGGTCAAGCATGTACAACAATGTAAATAAGACAAGAAATAAGTAGCAAAAACTGCAATGTTGGCAAGGTACACTTGCCTGTGGTTCTGGCTCCAACTGTGGCTCTGGTCTCAGTGTGATCTGCAGGTACTACTCTGGTTGCTGAAATAAACATCACCATCATATCCAAAAAATATCAAATAGCTAGAAACGCCTGTCCTTGAGTCCAATTTGGACACAGGGGCAAAAATCACAGTTTCTGGTCAAAGTGGGATCCACATGTGGGCCGCTTTGTACTGAAAACCGTGTCAGGGTCAAAGGTCTCCAAATTAGTCCAACTTAGTGTCAACGAGTCAGAAACGATGATATGAACCCAACGGAACTTCCAGAATTGGATTCCGATGAGCCGATCACAAAATTGCCCGTCAAGTGGAGCCGGTGGGGCCCACGATACGCGATTTTATCAACGTTCTCAGAATCGAACCAAACTTGGGTCACAGGACCAGCGTATTGCTACGAGTCCGATGGCACAAGTTTCGTTTTGATCCGACGTGTGTACACAAAGTTACGACGTATTCCAGAACGGACGGATACGGGGCGTTGTCGGCGGATACGCGTTGATTCCGGTGTGCACGCACATCCAAATCAACTTCTGCGAAATCCCGCACGTCCGTATCAACGACGCGCACGTTTGGGTGAAGACCGCGTGCGACCAAGTCGTCCCGTTTGGCGGGACGTACTCAGTTCCGGGGTGAAACAGGGCGTTGATTTTCCTGTTTTTGGATCTCGGTTCGCGATCACCACAGGACGCGATGCACCGAGCGGGTTGCACGGGCACCGAGAGGGTCGTACAGTCTACGCGTCACAACTGACGGAATCGAAAACGGGTCAACGAGGAGAGAGGAAACGCTACTTGAACAGGGCTCCGTGAAGACCGATTTTCACGTGTCCGAGAGGAGATGCGACACGGGAAAACTGTGTCCGGTCTAGGGTTTCCGCTGTGTCCGGGTCAGGGGCTACTGTGTCCCGGTCAGGGGATGCTGTGTCCGGGTCAGGGCTGCTCGGCGGACACGGCGGAGGCGGAGTCGTCGGAGCTAGGGCGGAGCAAGGAGGTGGGGAGGTCTAGGGTTGCTGAAGGGGGAGCTAGGTCGTCGAAGAACAGAGGTGGCTGTGGGGGATCGTCGGCGGAGAGATGGAGGGAGGAGGAAGGTGGAGAGAGGGAGACGACGGGGAGGAGATAGGCGGAGAGGAGTGATGGCGAGGGATCGAGGGGAGTCGGTGGTCGAGGGGGAACAGATTAGGGCGGAGCCGAGGAGGGGACGCTGTGGAGTCGCTCGGGTAGGGGAGGCTGTGACCGGCGCGGGGCTGCGGGGGTGTCCGGGCGGAGGAGGCTGCAGGCTGGGGAGGATGAGCGGGAACGGGTGGAAGAAGAAGGAGGAGGCGGCGGGTCGGTGCTACTGTCGCCGGAGGGGAGCGGGTCGCTGGGGTCTGCGGAGATGGGCGGCGCGCTGGGCTCAGGCGGGCGGCGGAGCGGGAGTCTGTGGGTCAGGGAAGAGGGGCTGAGCTAGGGTTAGGGTTTCGGCCGGCGGGGAATTTTATAGGGTGGTCGCCGGTCGGATTTCGACTTGAATTAGGGTTAGGGTTTCGAATAGGAATTGGGTAACGGATTTGGGTCCGGGTCGGGTCGGGTGGTAGGGATCCGACCCGATTCCTTAATAATTAAATGCGGGTCGGGTTAGCGGGTCGGGTATGGGTTTTGGGCCCGGATCCGACCCAATAAGGATTTAAGTTTGGTTCGGTTAAACCGGTTTTCCTTGGTTTGGTTCAGGAAATAAACCGGGTTTATTTAAAATAAACCGGGTTCAATTCAGGGTTTATTTTGGTTTAAATTTTAATTAGTTTTTAGGGCTTTAAAAATGCTTCCGGAGTCCAATAAATTCTCGGAAAATTACCCTATGTCCGGTTTCTCATTTTACACCATAAAATATTATTTTCATAATATTTTAATATTATTTATCAGCAATTAAAAATCATTTAATTACCAAATACCTAGGTTTTAATTACAGAAAAATCCCAGAAAATTACAGAAAATTGTGAAAAATCCAAATTGAAAATTCCTGAAAAATCAGGGGGTTTACAGACTTCACCTTCAGCTGGTTGAAGTCCTTCTTCTTCTTCTTGTAGGGAAATTTCTACTTCCCTTTAGAGTCACTAGTATGTACCATGTTGGCCTTAGCCAACTGCTTGGACAAGGAGTCCAACTTCAGTTGCCCCCTGGCTTCATCTTCAATGTGAATCTAGTGAAGAAGATCTTCGAGCTGGATCTCCATCTTTTTACGGTATATGTCAGTCTTGAACCTGATCCAGCCTGGAGAGGTCCCACCATAAATTTGTCTTCTTGCTTCATGCCCTCTTCCTCCAGTTTCTCCTGCATCTTCAGAAGGTTCTTAACTTGTGGTAACATTACCTTCTCGTCCTCAAATTGCAAAGTGAAGAACTTCTCGACGAGACGGATTTTAGATATTTTCTTGTTAGTTTTATAGTACTTCTCAAGAGATTTCCAGACATCTCTTGCCTTCTCATTCTTGTTGTAGGACTTTGTCATCGAGTCATCCAAAGCATTGAGAATCAACAACCTGCAGAGATCGTTATCTTCCTTCCACTTGATGTGCGCATCCTGTGCCATACCAACTACAAGCTCTCCTCCATCTTCGGGAATGGTAGGTTCAGGATCAACCAACACATAAGCAACTTTGACAAGACGAAGATTCAAGGAGATCTTCCTCTTCCAAATATTGTAGTGTTCGCCATCAAACTTCTCAAGCTTGTGAAAGCTAGTATCGAGAAGGTTTGAGCAGTTGTCCATTCTAACTCGGATCTTACCTTGAGATTGTTAATCCTGAAGTCAGATCAAAGAAGAAGAGGTAGCCACAAAGTAGAGACTTACACAAGAGTTTGTCTCTACAAACTCCAGAAGAGAAGTCAGTGCACTGAGATTTATAGAAAAGTTCCTCTACAGTGACACACAACCCCACAGAAGCACTAAACTAGGAACATGTTACAAACTGACAACAACAAAAAAATACAAATACAACAAGAATCAAAAAACCGTTCTTCTCTTTACGTTCATAGACGCTACACCGAGAAGAACGGGAACAAGAACAGATACAAAGAAGGAAACTCCTGCTGGGGTGATCAAAACCACCAGAGCACAAGGCAATAATTGAGCTATACCACAATCTGCCCCCAGGATCCAGCAAGTTCACACGAGAACTTCTGGAACGCTCTTGGTCACATTCGGATCACTCGAAAGATTACTTTGGGAGGATGCATGTCACGTCCCGATTTTGAAGAATCGGTAACCGTCCACTAGGCGTGATACCGTGCGAGCGTAAGGCGCGTCCGCACAAGGCCTAGCATAATGATATATATTTAGAAACACATCAAAAGAGTCCGGAAACTAAATATTTAAAGTTGACAGGAAAAAGTTCTCTTTATTGATAATGTACATCTTTGATACAGACTCTTAACTCAAAAGTAAGGGGTGCTGCATGGGCTTACAAGATGGACGCAAAATGAGATAGTCGTTCCATAGATTACATCCTTTACTAGAACTTCAAAATATAATAGACACTTTCGGGCCCTCGGAGCTGCATAAAAGGTGTGCACGAGCTCCGGATATTTTATACAAGTTCCAAAAGGTACGAACCGAGTACGCCGAGCAGATATGGACTGGTTGGGGGAAAGAAGCTTCAGCTCCTCGCCACGTCAACTTGGCTCCGGGAACCTGTTGCAACGAGGGTCAGTACTTTGAAAAGTTCCGATGAGGGCGAGCTAACCCAATATACCCAATCGACACAAATATTCATGTTATGAAGCAACAAATTATTATTATTGTCTTTCTACATTGCCTTAGTTCAAGTTACATATGCAAATGATTGAAATGTATGAAATAAATATACCACTGCTTGAGGACTTTACCTGCCCGTCTGATACACCTACACAACTCTTACCATGACCTTCCCTACCAAGAAGACATAGTTAGCTTGTACAGTTAAAATATACATAAGGTCACTGGCATCACAAGCCATGTTGGACGATTTTATAGTCTCTGAACGGAGATGGGGTGCAACGCAGGTAGCGGGCCCCCGATGCACGCACATTCCGTCCGATTCAAACGACTTTCAAAATTATTTCGTCTGGATCAGATCGGTCCCAATGCCCCAGCGACCGTCCGCATGAACCGAAAGCCTTGTGCACAAGTTGTCCGTGACCATACCATGTCTCAATACTAGGTTATCAGCAAAGCAATTCCAGACATCCAAAATTAGCATAACTACTTAGCACAGTGCAAAGGCATAGTCTATATGTTCAAATGATCACATTACAGAATAGGTACTTCATATTTGCACAATTATAGATGAATAAGTTCTAGCTACAACTGAAACATAGGAAGGATATATGCACAGTGGACAAGCATGCAACAATATGATCGTACAATGAAGTTGTTTGACAAGCGTAAGGTTCCATTATTTTACTTCTTATAATCTTGACTCAGTTAATATGATTGTGGTATCGTTGATCGGAACGCACAAACAAGTCATATTATCTTAAGTGAAGACTTGGAAGAAGGAAGCTAATCGAAAGTAAGGCCACTCACCAGCTGGTGAATCAGAGGAGAGAAAATGGAAGAACTTCAAGACTCCGCTTGCGCGTCGCCTACACGATCACCTGCACGCACCAACAGATGATTAATATCTCCTGCCTCGGTCTCCCAGAGTTTGATACGAAATGCGAAGTTCAAAGAATAAAGACAATAAAATCTATCGAAACCGTTCAAGAAAATGCAAGTCACAAAAGCAAACAAGAAAGCAACCAAGCGGCATCTAAAACGGGCAAGGAAAACCAACGCAACGAAAAGGTCCCTCGCGACTCTGCCGCCGAGTCCTTCCTCGAGGCATGATCCGCTGAATGTGGGACTTAATTCCAAAGAAACCAATCCATAATGAGAAAATTATCTTAATTTAATCTGTCCCGATCAAACGATACAAAGTATTTCTTAGTTGCGCTCCCCGAATAGGGGGAACGGGGCACTACATCTTAACCAACTAACAAAAAGTTTTGTCCTTAAAACTTAGGAATGGAACCTACCCCTAAGAAAACAATGTGGGAAATTTCTTTTTTATGTCTGATTCGAGTTCCCAGGTCGATTCCTCGACCGCGTGGTTTCGCAAGAGTATGCGCACGAGCGAAACTGAACGATTCTGTAGCTGCTTATCCTTTTGATCGATGATCTGTACAGGTTCTACCTTATAGGACAAGTCTGCTTGCAAACCCAACTGACCAAAATCTACCACGTGACTCGGATCATGCATGTACTTTCGCAGCTGTGATACGTGAAAGACATCATGAACATCTGATAGGCTCGGTAGTAGGGCAATTTGATATGCAACTGGGACGACTCGCCTGAGAATTTCAAACGGACCAACAAATTAAGGACTTAGCTTTTCTTTTACTCCAAATCTTGTAACTCCACGCATCGGCGTGACCTTGAGAAACACGTGATCACCAGCTGTAAATTCAAGGGGTCGTCTATGGATGTCCGTATAACTCTTTTGTCTGCTTTGTGCCACCTTTAATCGCTCTCGGATCAGCCGAACCTTCTGAACGGTCTGCTCTACTAGCTCCGGGCCAAGGATCTGTCGCTTGCCAACTTTGTCCCAACTGATAGGTGATCTGCACTTCCGCCCATACAAAGTCTCGTACGGGGCCATTTGAATGCTGGACTGGTAACTATTGTTGTAAGCAAATTCTGCCAACGATAGATGAATGTCCCAACTTGACTTTGAGTCGATCGAACAGAGGCGTAGCATATCTTCAAGGACCTGGTTCACCCGCTCTGTTTGGCCGTCTGTCTAAGGATGGTATGTTGAACTGAACTTCAACTTGGTCCCCATAGCTGACTTAAGGCTTTCCCAGAAACATGATAAGAACCGTCCATCCCGATCCGAAATAATAGACACTGGCACGCCGTGTAGTCGAACTCTCTCATCAAGGTATATCTGAGCCAGGCGATCGATGCTCCAAGTAACTTTGATGGCAATGAAGTGCGTTGACTTGGTTAATCGGTCGACGATGACCTAGATGGCATCGTTTCTCCGTTGCGTCTTTGGCAAGCCAACAATAAAGTCCATCGTGATATGGTCTCATTTCCACTCCGGGATAACAAGGTTCTGCATCTCTCCGTTCGGCCTCTGATGCTTGGCCTTTACTCTCTGACAAGACAAGCATTATGACACGAAGAGCGCCAAATCTTTCTTCATGCCGTGCCACCAGAAGTTCGAGCGGAGGTCTTGATACATCTTCGTACTTCCTGGATGTGATACATAGGCCGCATAGTGAGCTTCCGTAAGGATCTTCTTTCTGAGTTCTGCATCGTTGGGCACGCACAGTCTTCCTCTTACTCGCAATGTTCCGCTTTCATCCGCTGCAAAATCAGTCGCCTTTCCTGCTGAAATCTGCTCACGCATCTTCAACAAGAATGGGTCGTTCACCTGAGCGGACTTGACCTTTTTTTTAAGTTCGATTTAAGGAGTAACTGAGCTAGCGATCCCCCATCGGTCTGCCTTGATATCGAATTCGCAGCTCGATACCCATACTCTCCAATTCCTTCTTTAACTTGCAGTTGACGGATAGAGATCCCGCAAATACTCGACTTAGTGCGTCCGCTACAACATTCCCTTTGCCTGGGGTGTAGTTGATCGACAAGTCATAGTCTTTGATCAGCTCTAGCTAACGCATTTGTCGTAGGTTTATGTCTGACTGAGTGAAAAGATACTTGAGGCTCTGGTGATCAGTGAAAATTTGGCAGGCCACACTATAAATGTAGTGTCGCCATAATTTTAGTACGAACACAATCGCCGCTAGTTCTAGATCAAGTGTCGGATAGTTGCGCTCATGCGTCTTCAATTGTCTTGAAGCAAAAGCTATCGCCTTATTTTGTTGCATGAGCACAGCTCCCAAGCCTTGGCCTGAGGCGTCGCTAAAGATTTGGAATCCCATATTCTCGTTTGGCAGTGCAAGCACAGGAGCAGAGACGAGACGCTGCTTTAATTCCAGAAATAAAGCTTTACATTTGGCAGACCACTCGAATGCGACTCCTTTCTGAGTGAGGCGAGTCAAGGGCAAAGCAATTTTTGAAAAGTCTTTCACAAACCGTCTGTAGTAGCCCGCTAACCCGAAAAAGCTTTGAATTTTACTGACTGATACAGGTTGCTTCCATTCGACGATTGCTTCAACTTTCTTTGGATTGACTGTGATGCCTCCCACGGAGATGATATGCCCGAGAAAGGATACACTGCTTAGCCAGAATTCGCACTTGCTCAGTTTTACGTATAGCCTATTGTCTTGAAGAGTCTGAAGCACGATCCGCAAGTCCTCCTCATGTTCCTCCTTGTTCTTTGAATACACCAAGATATTATCAATGAACACTACTACAAACTTGTGGAGGCATGACCAGAACACTCGATTCATCAAATTCATGAAGGCGGCAGGGGCATTGGTCAATCCGAACGACATAACCAAGAATTTATATTGGTCATAGAGAGTGCGAAAGGCTGACTTTGACACGTCGTCTGGCTTGATCTTTAATTGATGGTAGCCCGAACGAAGATCAATTTTCGAGAATACCGAGGAGCCTTGCAGTTAATCGAAGAGGTCATCGATTCTGGGAAGTGGGTACTTATTTCGGATGGTGGATTTATTTAACTCTCGATAGTCGATGCAGAGCCTCATCGAACCATTATTTTTCTTCACAAATAGCATTGGTGCTCCCCATGGAGATACGCTCGGACGGATATACCCACGATCGAGCAGTTCTTATAGTTGGACCTTCAGCTCGTTCAGTTCGGCAGGGGCCATTCAATATGGAGCTTTGGAAATCGGTCGAGTATATAGAAATGTGTCTATAGTGAACTATATCTCTCAGTCGGGCGGCATGTCGGACAACTCATCTGGAAACACATCAGGAAAATTTGCGACAACGGAAGTAGACTCAATGTTTGCACAATCTTGCTGAGTGTCTCGAACTAATGCCAAGTACCATTCACAGATGGAATGTATCATCCATCGAGCAGATATTGCAGAAATCACCATATAGGCATTCGACGCTCTCGACGATGGACTGCACATATAGGAAAATTCGGTCTCGCCTGGTAGACGAAACACGACTTTCTTTTCTGCACAAAATAATCGCCGAGCAAGCGCCGAGCCAATCCATCCCCAGAATAAGATCGTAGTCCCTGATGTCTAGGACTATTGCATCAAGTGACAATTTCCTTCCTCCGATGCAAATGCAGCCGTGGCGACAAACTGAGTCAGCAGGCAAGTCCATGCCCGACGGGGTACTGACGCTAAGCTATAGGAGTAACGGTGTCTGAATAAATTTGTGCTCCTTAGCGAAGTTTGTCGATACAAAACTATATGTGGCACCATAATCAAATAGTACTCGTGCAGGAACATTATTGAATAGCAATATAACTGTCACTACAGTGTCCGAGGCGAACGCCTCATCCGGCGTCAATGCATAAACCCGGCCTACAGTGTTCGGACGACGCTCTTATTGTTGCGTAGGCCGATCAGCTTGGGGCGCTTGAGCTGGATTCTGTTGTTGAGTACGGCGAGAGATGCACGGACAACGACTAGCTAAATGCCCTTGTTCACCACAATTGTAACATAACCCGTTCTTACGGCGGCAGTCGTTGTTGGTGTGCCCTGGTAGTTTACAGAAGGTACATAATTGCCCTTGACTACGCCCCGAATTATGGCCCTGAGAACCGTCGTTATTAGGACGCTTTTGAACGTTATTTCCCCCCGTGTTACTAGGGCGCTTGTGATTAGAATGTTGCACAGCGCCGACAGTAGTTGAAGGATATTGTGGTTCTAGGACGAGGACATGGTTAAGGACTTCTCTCATCGTCTCGTACTGCAGAGCGACTATGTGTGCATGAATGGAAGGTCGCAGGCCACCCTCGAATCGCCTTGCTCGACTTGCTGCATCTGGTAGATAAGAGCTGGCAAATTTAGCGAGCCGATTGAACTCTGCGGCATATTGCTTCACCGTCATGCTTCCTTGTTGCAGACGCACGAAGTCATTATCATTTTGACGATGAACAGGTGGTGGTATAAACTCCTTCTCGAACGCGCTACGGAAGGTAGCCCATGAGATCGTCTCGCCTTCATCGTCTTCGGAGAGAGATCTTTGATGCACATCCCACCAATCGTGCGCGTTCTGACAAAGTTGGAGTTGGGTACAGGTGACTCTCTTGATCTCGGGTACTTCCAACAGCTTAAAGTGGTCTTCTATTTCAGCTAGCCAATCTAGAGCCACGACGGGATCCTCGGTCCCGCAAAAAGGCCTGTTGCAGACTTTCTTGAAGTCGGCAAAGTCGAAAGTAGTCACATCCTTCTTCCTTGGGGTTTGAGGCATCTCGGCTTCAAGTGTTGGTTGCTGCATCGGTGCCCCTGTCGTTGCGGAATGGTTGGAAGCAATGGTCTGAACGATCTGTTGCAGGGCTTCTACCTGCTTCTGTTGGACCGCGAACCGGGCTTCTAGATTCTTCTCAAATTTGTCCTGTCGGGCTTCGTCCCTTTGCTGATGTGCCTCAAGCATGCGCATAACCCGCTCAATCGGGTCGACCCTGGTCGCATGTCGTTGGCTCTCGGAGCTTGCCGAAGTGCCTGAAGTACTTGCTTGCACTTGTCCTGTTTCTTGCGTTTGAGCCATTCCTTCAAAAACAAAGAACTTACATCAGTCTCATAGAGTATTATGGACTCACTGTATGGAACACATCTTATTTTGCCCAAACGATTTCAAGAGTTCAACTGGGAGGGTCAGGGTCGTCTTATGAAAACTTTTCTGACAGGAGATCAAAGGATCTGAAGTTGTGCTCTGATACCAATATGTTACGCCCCGATTTCGAAGAATCGATAACCGTCCACCGGACGTAATACCGTGCGAGCGTAAGGCGCGGCCGCACAAGACCTAGCATAATGATATATATTTAGAAATACATCAGTAGAGTCCGGAAGCTAAATATTTAAAGTTGACACGAAGAAAATTTCTTTTTATTGATAATGTCATCTTTAATACAGACTCTTAACTCAAAAGTAAGGGGTGTCGCACGGGCTTACAAGATGGACGCAAAATGATATGGTCGTTACATACATTACATCCTTTACTAGAACTTCAAAATATAATAGACACCTTCGGGCGAAGCTATCGCCTTTCCTCGGAGCTGCATAAAAGTTGTGCACGAGCTCCGGATATTTTATACAAGTTCCAAAAGGCACAAACGGAGTGCGCCGAGCAGATATGGACTGGTTGGGGGGAAGAAGCTTCATCTCCTCGCCGCGTCAACTTGGCTCCGGAAACCTGCTGCAATGAGGGTCAGTACTTTGAAAAGTACCGGTGAGGGTGAGCTAACCCAACATACCCAATCGACACAAATATTCATGTTATGAAGCAACAAATTATTATTATTATCTTTCTACATTGCCTTAGTTCAAGTTACATATGCAAATGATTGAAATGTCTGAAATAAATATGCCACCGCTTGATGACTTTACATGCCCGTCTAATACACATGCACAACTCTTACCATGACCTTCCCTGCCAAGAAGACATAGTTAGCCTGTACAGTTAAAATATACATACGGTCACTGGCATCACAAGCCATGTTGGACGATTTTATAGTCTCTAAACAGAGATGGGTTGCAACACAGGCAGCGTGCCCCCGTTGCACGCACATTCCGTCTGATTCAAACAACTATCAAAATTGTTCCGTCCGGATCGGATCGGTCCCGGTGCCCCAGCGACCGTCCGCAGGAACCAAAGCCTTGTGCACAAGTTATCCGTGATCATACCACGTCTCAATACTAGGTTATCAGCAAAGCAATTCCAGACATCCAAAATTAGCATAACTATTTAGCACAGTGCAAAGGCATAGTCTATATGTTCAAATGATCACATTGCAGAATAGGTACTTCACATTTGCACAGTTATAGATGAATATGTTCTAGCTACAACTGAAACATATGAAGGATATATGCACAGCGGACAAGCACGCAACAATATGATCGTACAATGAAGTTGTGTGACAAGCATAAGGGTTCCATTATTTTATTTCTTATAATCTTGACTCAGTTAATATGATTATGGTATCGTTGATCGGAACGCACAATGTCACGCCCCAGTCCCAAAATACCGAGAGACTAGCCATGTGCCAATGGCCAGCAGCACAACTCCAATGGGAAAACCAAATTTAAAGGACCCGTTATAGTGCACTTAAGCTGCAATAAATATAAATGCATTCTACACCGTCTATCACAAAACAATTCTAATCTCATCCACAGAAAGAAATATAACTAAATATGATAGACTAATCAAGATAATAGATAAAGAAAATAGTCCATCATTAAGTCAACATTTGTAGTGTCTCGGGGAACCTGATAAAATAAGAAAAGAGAATAAGTCCATGAGTTAAGATATAAAATAACTGTAAGCATAAATAACTGAGTATGTATCAGAATACTCAGGAGAAATCCTCTGGCACAATCTCGTCCTCTGGTGCCAGTACTGCTCCAGCGTTAGCTCTTGTCCCGTATATCTTGGGGTATTCCTCCTCTGCTGTACCTGGGGACATAATCCGGATCTAGGTCCTCAGGGGACATAGCAAGGTACAAAAATAACGCAAGCCAAATGAAATGCAGTAAATAAAACAGATCCTCAGGGCAAGCTATATAACCATATAAGTGAAATGCAAATAAGAGCATCACTAGTACTCAGGCTGAAACTACTACAAGCTCTGTGTCGGGGAGCCGGTAGCAGTAATATCACGTAATGGGTCAAGCTCTGGAACAGAGACTAAAGCACCTCAATAATAAAGTATATATGTATATAATCAGCCTGTAGCATGTGTATCTCTTTTCACCCAATGTAATCACACGTCTCATATCCACGATGTCTCATGTCCATAACACGCAAGATCATTACCTCTAACTAGTACATCGAGTCATAATGATATCTATGTATATGCAAGTCTCATGTCACGAATCCTGTAAGCCTATACAGAATCATCATGAATAACTCAGGAAAGATTCTGTCACATGAATAGTGTCAAGTGTCCTATGGTATGACGTACTTGGTAAAGCAAGCACGTAAAAATATAGGATCGTGGTATCAACTCTCTAAGTGACGTTACACGATTCCGCGTACGACGTCGACACCTGAACCTTGTTCGGACGCTAAGCAACGTCTCACGGTCCTAGGTTGAACAGGTACATCACAGAAGTATATATATATATATATATATATATATATATATATATATATATATATATATATATATATATATATAGAGAGAGAGAGAGAGAGAAAGAACTCAAGCAAATAATATCACAAGATCTACTGCAAGTTGGCAAAGTACACTTGCCTGTGTTCTGAGCTCCGTCAGTTGTTCCGATATAAGTGGAATCTCCAGGTACACCTTCGGATGCTGAAATAAATATCACCATTGCTCTCAGAAAACTTGAAATAGCTAGGATTGACTACCCATAAGTCCAATTTGGACACAAGGACAGAATTGACAGTTTCTGGTCAAAGCGGGGTCCACAAGTGGCCCACTTCGCACCGAAAAATGTGCTAGAGATAAAGTTCTTCAAAATTGTCAAATTTAGTGTCGACTAGTCCAGAACGATGATACGAACCCAACGGAACGTCCATAACTGGATTCCGATGAGCCGGTCACGAAATCGCCCGTCAAGTAGAACCGTGGGGCCCACGAAACGGTGTTTCGTCAACGTTCTCAGAATCGAACCAAACTTGGGTCAAAGTACCAACGTTACGCTGCGAATCTGATGGCACAAATTTTATTGCGAAATGATAAGCACACGCAAAATTATGACGATTGTCAGAACATGCCGATATGGGATTTTTCGACGGATACGCGTTGATTTCGGTGTGCACGCATATCCAATTCAACTTTCGCGAAATTTCACACGTCAGCGTTGACGATACGCGCCTTTGAGTATAATTCGCACACGACAAAATTGCCTCGTTTAGCGGGTCGCACCATGTTTCGAAAAATTTTGGGTTTAGAAAACCAATTTTTCGGTCAAATTCAACAGCAAATAAAATAGAACATACATCAAATTAAAATAAACTATTTAAAGAGATTAAAACTTGTTTATGTTGTCTAAATTACTGTTCAAGTAGAATTTAAAAATATTAACTAGGTTGGAAGAAAATCAGACATGAACATTGGTGATTGGAACAGTTTTTGAACTACAAACTGGGTCATTTTTTTTTCTATTTTGCGTCGCAAATTGCGACGACACATGACACGATACTCCGAACTAATTATACAGGGTTTAAGAGGATCATGTGGCCTTCGTATAGGATTTGACGGGTCGCTAGTTGAATTACTGTGCATGGAGATACAAGGGCTAGAAGTAGTGTACCTCGCTGTGTTGTTGGGCTCGGGATGTCTTAGCGGGTACTTTGCGGCGGCGTGCGGCGACGGTCCGGCGGTGTCGGAGGTACGGGGCTCGTCGGGATTGGAAGAGGAGTTGATGGTGGTGGTGGTCGGCTAGGCTAGGATTTATATAGGGTGGTGTGTAGGGAGTTACAAGAAGATGAAGAAGGGGTTGGCGTCGGTTTCGGGAGGGGAAGAGGGGGTCGTGCGGGCTGCGGGGGGAGAGTTACTGTAGTCGGTTGGTGGGTTTGGGTTGGTGGATTTTGGGTTGCGGGTTCGGGTATGGATTTCAGATTCGGTTGGGTTGGTTTTGTTTGGGTTGGTTTGGGTTTGTTTATTAAAACAATATATATATATATATATATATATATATATATATATATATATATATATATACATGGCCATTAAAAATAGTTTTGGACATCAATAAATTTCAGAAAAATTACACAATACTCTATTATTAGTTGTACACCCAAAAATATATATTTTGCACTATTTTAATAATTAATTTAATACACAAAAATATAAATCCATGAACGAACATTTATTATAATTAACTAAAAATAATAATAATAATCTACAATAATAATTAATATAATTTTTAAATTAAATTCTAAAAATCAGGGTGTTTACACACAAACAAGTCATATTATCTTAAGTGAAGACTTGGAAGAAGGGAGCTAATCGAAAGTAAGGTCACTCACCAGTTGGTGAATTAGAGGAGAGAACAGGGGAGATCTTCAAGACTCCGCTTGCGCGTCGCCTACACGATCACCTGCACGCACCAACAGATGATCAATATCTCCTGCCTCGGTCTCCCAAAGTTCGATACGAAATACGAAGTTCAAAGAACGAAGACAATAAAATCCATCGAAATCGTTTAAGAAAATGCAAGTCACAAAATCAAACAAGAAAGCAACCAAGCGTCATCGAAAACGGATAAGAAAAACCAATGCAACGGAAAGGCCCCTCGCGACTCTGCCGCCGAGTCCTTCCTGACACGATCAGCTGAATGTGGGACTTAATTCCAAAGAAACTAATCCATAACGAGGAAAGAATCTTGATTCAATCTGTCCTGATCGAACGATACCAAGTATTTCTTAGCCGCACTCCCCGAACAGGCGGTACGGGGCACTACAATGCTAACTGTTGCCGCAGGTCCTGCTGGTTCTCTCGGTTTTTCTCTTTCTCTCAATTTTTTCAACACACTAAATGAAAGAGGAGAGCCTTTATTTAAAGAGGATTTCAGCTTCCATGCGGCCTGAGAAAAAAATCAGGCTGCATGCGCCGCATGCACCACTGTACTCCGCATGCACCACTGTACTCCACAGAGCAGACAGCGCCATCAGGCGCCAAAAGCTGCAGTCGCATGGCACAGAGAGCCATGAGCCGCCTGCGCGTTGTACTGCACAGAGCAGACAAAGCCGCACCGAGCCGCCAACAACAGTCCATGTCCCCTCCACACTTGACTCGCTCAAGCTAACTTGCTGGCCGCATAGCTCCAGGCCGTAAGGCCCCTGGCCGCATGGGCTCCTGGCCGCATGCACACCGGGCTGCATGGGCACCTGGCCGCATGCGCTCCTGGCCGCATGTGCACCTGGCTGCATGGACACCTGACCGCATGGCCCCTGCCACATGCGCTCCAGGCCGTATGGCTCCACGAAGCATGCGTCCGAGCAAGCAACCATGCATGTAACTCGCACATAAAAGGAGCGCACGAGCGCCATGCGATGATGCTGACGTGCAAAGTGCGCCAACAAAGCGCCACTTTGCACCCTTGAGTCCGAGCCCGAGTCCGAGTTAGTCCGAGTCCGAGTCCGAGTCTGAGTCCGAGTCGCTAAGTCCCTTTGGGGCTTAGCTCCTAAGAAAAACTTCCCAAAGGTGGTGATAAAATAAAGATTGTCATAATGGGGTTCACACTTAATCCCTCTAGGAAAGTTAATCCACATGGACCACCACTCCCATGTGCATATACCAATACTAAGCAAAGCTATATCTTGAGATATACACATTGATGGTTTTCCAATGTGGGACTAAAACTCCCAAAGCAAAGTGAAAAACACCAACAAACATTATAGGATATTATAAGGAAATGATGTTAAGCAAAGAATTGATAAGTGCCCTCTATAACTAAATTTCACTTTGATACCCTCAACTATTCTAAATATTCAACTTAATACCCTAAACTTTCAAAATGTTCAAGTTAATACCCTGAAAAATAATTTTCCTAAAATACCCCTCTCTTCCCAGCGCCCCCCCCCCCCTCCCCCTCCCCTCCACAGTTCACCCCCCCCCCCCCCTCCACTCCTCCCGTCGTTCACCTCCCATGTGCAACCCGCGTCCGCCCGTACGCTTCTCCTGCTGACGCTCCTGCTGCCGCCGCTGCTGCTTGCCCGCCCCCGTAGGCCCGTGCGCGTCGTCCGGACAGAGAGGGAGAGGGGGGGGGGGGGAGAGGGGGGCGGGGTCGGCCGGAGAGGGAGGGGTAGGAGGGGGGAGGGAGGCTGGGGAGGGGTAGTTTAGGATTTTTTTTTTTTGTATTAAGTTGTAAAGTTTTAATAGTTAAGGGTATCAAGTTATTGATTAAAAAAGTTTAGGGTATCAAGTTGAACATTTATAATAGTTGAGGGTATCAAAGTGAATTTAGCCATAAATATTGGAAATGATTGATAGGGGGCCTCTATTATTGGATCTTGTCACATGAATTATTTGTTTGTATAATTATATATATTTTTCTTTTTACAGAGACTTAAAGTTTTTTAAAAATTTGGTGAAAGATGTTCAACTTTGATAAAATTAGTTGAGAAAATTCAGCTCGTGAAAGTTGATTTGTTTTTTTTTTTAAATCAATAGAAACACCAAACAGTATATCATTTCTTCAACAAAAACGTCATATCGTCTCACATCTTCGTTGCATTTTTAAATATTTTTACAGTTTTCTCCTATAGCAATTTTTTTTTTTTTTTTTTTTTTTTGCATATAAAATTTAGCTCTTCAAGTGAAAATCTACCACTTCCCCATCCATCTTTTATTTTATTTTTTTTCTTCTCCTTCTTTTACATTCTTATCTTTTTATATACAGGAAATAATTTATTTTCAGAAATATTGTTGAAATATGTCTTAAATTCTAATTATGAATATGTCCTTCAATTAGCCAATAACTTGAGAACGTTGTCACCATCTAATTTAATTGGACTTCTCCTATAAAATTCAACAAAAATGCGAGACGGTCGGACGAATTGGACTTCTCCAACTATTTTTTCGTAAAGTTGGCATCCTCCACACCCATGTTTGTGGGCCTCAGTTGATCTCGACCAATTATCAACCTACTTGTACTCCAGTATTCTGGAGCATTTGATTATTCTTAAACGAATTATGCCAAACACGGGTAGAAAATAGTATTAGGTTTGCTACATGTCAAAAATAATGTTATTCATCCCTCCAAACTATCCCTCCGCATGTGGCAGCTAACGTGGCAATTAATGTGGCACTTCACATGACAAATTTTAAAATTAACATTAGCATTAAAATTCAAATTAAAATTAAAATTAACATGAATAATAACATTAAATATTAACATTAAAAAAATTGAATGATTAAATTTTTGGATTAAAATTTGTCATGTCAGCTGCCATAATAGATGTCACATATTGTTATTTAATATGCCTAAGTCAGTTATCACATAACACATAATGCTATTTAATATGCCTAAATCAGCTGTCACATAAAAAAAAATAGTTTCGAGGCATGAATAACATTACTCATGTGACAATTCTAAGTTTCAAATAAACCGTTTCCACAAGGACTGTTGGAGTTGGTGATGACAAGGAAACCAGCATCCGTGTCGGAAGAATTGAATTGAATTGAACTGAATTGAATTAGGGATGGAGCGGGAAATTGCTTCGGATAATAATAACACACAAGTTTCTTACAGTACTGTCACGACTGCGTCAGAATGTTTAAATGCTCAAGAAAGCCTAATTACTCAAAGGTCAGCATCAATGCAAAAAATAGCTACTTACACTGGTCACTATTATTTACAAAATATAGGTGGTCTTAATACTATACATGTAGATGTGGACAAATAAGCTATACCTCCCCCTTAATCTTACAGACCGTATAATTAACTAATTATTCTAGATAAATCAATTATATTCACAGACGCTTAACTACAAATTTGATGGAATTTGTCTATATCAGAGGAGTGCTTACACATGGAAGTCCCATAAGCTCAGCCATCACTCCAGTTTTCGTTATCGCTCCCATCTTCGCTACCCACAACTGCCTGTAATGATATAATACAGGAAACAAGGAGAATGTTACAATGAAAAGAGTTCACGAGGAACAACAATATAAATCAATGTACTCATAATCAAGGGCGGAGCCAGGATTTTAGGCTACCCCGGGCTGAACTTTAAGTATCCTAAAAAAAGTTTAGAACACAAAAATTTACTTTCTTTTTCAGCTCAAGGTCAGGCACGAATAGCTGAAGCAATTTAAGCAGAGAATGTATTTTAAAATGGAAGGCACAAATATGAAATGCAGATGATGCAAAGTAGAAATATTAGTTGTCAAAATATGAAATATCTTCAAGCGGAACCAATAAAATTAAAATATCTCAAGAAAAGAAAGAAGTAGTCAACAAAATGCCACATCCTTTGAAAAATATACCTGCACGACTGCAACACTTAGCCACCTTATAATTCTTCTAACAATTGCAGGAATGTTGTGAATAACAGAACAACAAAATACTCAGATAACTTCATACGAATGTTGAACTCCAATGTTACACATCACATGTAGTCACCATTGTAGTTATAAACAATTGCAGGAATGATGTAGAATTGCAGGAATGATGTAGAAACTAAACAAGTATAGGATACTTAATTGAAAATGATGTAGAAACCTGATAAACTGAGCAAAAAAAATGAAGCATTCAAGTATAGGATACTTTTGTGTATAAACTGCCCAAAAAAACTGATTCAAGTATAGGATACTTATTAAGTATAGGATACTTTTGTATGATAAACTGTCCAAAAAAACTGATCAGAGCATTCAAGTTTATCAGGATATTAATTATGGTATCTCAGTTGATTATGCTTAATCTCTAAACACTAGCTGCCTATGTTGCACAGATACAAATACGAAAGATACTGACAACAAAATGAAAGCCCTACTATATTTTTGAGCTCCTCCCAAATATTCTCTATGTTTTGTACACAAGAAAAACTTTGCAGCTTTACATACATAGCCAGCATCTGTTAATCCCATAGTACTTAACTTTAATACTTCATATTTTCAAATGTTTGCATATTTTAAATAGATAGGAAACTGTCCAACTAGATAGAATTAAAATATCAGAGTTGTACTTGACAAGCAAGGAGATAACTGATGTTGACAAATTTGCAAGAAACCTTTGCTTCCTTATTCAGCTAAAAGCATCCAATTACCCCCCAAGTAACCCCACTCCACCTACTAATTCTCGGTGTAAAGAATTGTAAGACGAAGGAACTTGTGGTGCAACCCTCCACCTATCTATTTCAGTAATAAATTATTAAATAAAATAAAACAAATATAAATACTTCAAGACATCTGTTCATTTAAAAAAACAAAAAACTGTGAAAATGTCAAACTATATAGGCTATAGAATATCAGGTTTTCACTTGACATAGCAATCAGATTACTTTCCACATGGTTACGGAAATTTCCTCTAGGAGACCCTAAGTTTCCTAGCTTCCCTACCAATTTTTTTTTCCCAGATTAAATGGGTGGGAATAAATCCCCCATTTTTATAGGATAAACTGCCCAAAAAAATCCGATACTTAATAACCTGATAAAAATATACAGTGAAGCACAGGATAAAAATATGCAGTGAAGCACAGGATACTTAATAACCCGATACTTAATTACTTTGAGATTCTCGGCAAAAAAAAAAACAGAGCAAAAACCTGATACTTAAATAACTTTGAAAATACTTAGTAATGCCTGATAGGCTGATACTTGAATAACCTGAAAGAATGCTATGAATAACAGAGCAAAAAAAAAAAAAAAATTAGACAAATTCGGATGAGGAACTCTACCAAAATCCATGGCATTAAATAAATGTGAGTCACTGTGTGTGGAGATTTATGAAAAATATGTGTTTTTTAAAGTTGTTGAGTGTTCTTACTTATTTTGTCCACAATTTCAGAATTCTACAGCAAGAAGTTTGAGCTTAGAAAAGAGAAAAGAGTACTCGGCCCTTGATGACGAGGGACAGAGACGAACAACTTCTCCCCCTTGTGGATGTTCTTGACGGATCGGTGGGGTTAATATCCTTATATAGAGAGAGAGACTCGACTCTTGAGAGATGGGACTCGCTCGCGGCGCCCTAGCTCTAGCTGTCGACAACGAAGTTGTGCAGCGCCTGTGCCGCGGTTGCTGTCCGATGGGACTAGAGAAAGAAATGGGAAGGAGTACTAAGATAGAGAAAGGGGAGAGAAGGAGCCCTAATCGTTGGTTCAGCCTGGGTGGGCTGGAGCCGGGTGGGATGGATGGGCTGAACAGCTCAACATACATATAATTTTTTTTTTTTTTTTTTTTTTTGTTTTTTGGCTGGGTGGGCTGGAGCCCACCCCAGCCCACCAGTAAATCCGCCCTTGCTCATAATGGGAATAAACACCCAAAATCTTTTTCTCCTGATTATCTTGAATAATTTCCAAAAAAATTTAAACATGTTAGTGATCAATCTAGAAATCTTAATTTGCATTCAGTGCTTTCTAGTGCTAAATACCCAGAAGTGAAGAAAAGAGGATTGGTGCACTCCCTCCTTTCAGGACAAGAGAACTATTATGTAAAGTACCAAAAGAAAGAGGAATCTGGGACGGGGAACAACCTGTCGGATAGCATTTGCCTTCTCCAAAATTGCAGCGACGTTGATATTTGTGGCGGGCTGTGTCACGAGACTCGGCTTCACTATGTCAGCGCGCCTAAGGTTGAAGGCCTGCAGGGTTGGGAACATTAACTTTCAAGAATCAGCATCTAAAATATATTAAAATTTAAAAGGAGTAACAGAGTTTAATGTTAGAAAAGGACTCAAACAGCCGACCCCAAAATCTGGGACACATGCTTTGTTTTTGTTTTTGTTACCATAAACTCATTAACCAGGAGTGGTAGTTGCACCAAGATTATCATAAAGCTCTGCAAGCTGGAAGCACTTAAATGAGTATCCCATCAAACCTCCTACCCATTATTC
This sequence comes from Iris macrosiphon, assembly GCA_036927795.1. Lineage (NCBI taxonomy): Eukaryota > Viridiplantae > Streptophyta > Magnoliopsida > Asparagales > Iridaceae > Iris > Iris macrosiphon. The sequence goes on along the minus strand of JAYESA010000001.1, from coordinate 148,019,986 downwards.
AGTGTCCATACATTTGATCATCTAGGTAACATTAACCATCATAGCACAGGCCTTAATTCATAAACAGCAGCTGCTTACTAGTGTAACATGTAACGGCACCATGAGACATCATAGTGCAGAATGATGCTAAGCTATATTTGGGAAGGAATGTACCAAATGTAGTGTGCAGCAAAATGCGAACAAAAATAGACAAAAAGCCCAGATCTGTATTTAGATCGTAAAAAAAAAAAAACCCTCTGTGAATTACATATTCATGTTGCACAGACACAAATATGATATGACAAAATAAGTCGATGACACAAGCATGACATTGATTTTTGGCGTGTCCTGCTGCATTTTTCAATGTCCTGCCGTATGGGGTCTGATACGACATGATAAACATGCATCGATTTTCGAAGTGTCACTGCTTCCTTTATAGGGAACATTTTAATCATTTTACAGAAATCAAATGTCCTATACTACTCTTTATAATGATACAATCATGTTTGCTAAATAGAAACTTGGTTTAATACTTGGCTTAATTTTATTGATGGGTGGGGTTACATATATATATGAGATAACCCCTCTCTCTACTATTCTACTAAATGTGGGACTAAACACCCACTAATACTCTCAACACTTTTCCTCAAGATTGGTGATAGATATCAATTATCCTCATCTTGTCACATAGTTTAGAAAGACTCGATGAATTAAGACCCTTAGTCAGACAATCTGCAACTTGTTCTTCTGAGCGAACATGATCGAGCTTTAATATCCCTTTTTCTAGCTTCTCTTTGATGAAGAACCGATCGATCTCGATGTGCTTAGTTCTGTCATGCTGGACTGGATTGTTAGCTATACTTATTGCAGCTTGACTGTCACTCAGAAGACGCAACGGTGTTCCCTGGTCCAGTTTCAACTCCGTCAGCAGTGCTCTTACCAACAACAACTCTGACACTCCCAGCGCCATACCTCTATACTCTACTTCAGCAGTCGATCGTGCTACCACAGACTGTTTCTTGCTTCTTCATGAAATTAGGTTACCTCCCACAAAGACACAGTACCCTGAGGTAGACCTTCTGTCGTTCATGCAGCTTGCCCAATCTGCATCGCAGTACCCTTCAACACCCAGGTGTCTATTTTTCTTGAACCATAGCCCTCTTCCAGGAGTCCCCTTCAGATATCTCAAGATACGAAAAAGTGCATCCATGTGACCCTTCATTGGATCATGCATGTAGCGACTCACTACACTCACAGCAAATGAGATATCAGGGCGAGTGTGGCCTAGATAAATCAATCTGCCTACAAGTCTCTGATATCTCTCATGATCAATAGGCTCTCCTGCCTCTGCACCCAACTTATCTTTCTGATCGATTGTAGTGACTGGCGATCGACATCCCAGCATATCAGTCTCTGTGAGCAGGTCTAGTACATACTTCCTCTGAGAGAGTAACGATCTCATCTCTTCCTCGAGCCACCTCGATCCTGAGAAAATACCTCATCATTCCCAAGTCCTTCACTTCAAACTCCTTGGCGAGTTTTGACTTCAGCTGGGTGATCTCCTCCTTATTATCACCTGTGATCACTATATCATCCACATACACTGCAAGTATGGTGATGTGGCCTCTTGCATGATGGAAAAAAATCGTGTAATCTGTATTGGTCTGGAGGTACCACATGCCTGTGACAGCCTTCTTGAATCTATCAAACCAGGCTCGAGGAGATTGCTTGAGTCCATACAGTGATTTTTTTAGCTTGCACACATTTTTCGTCGACTGCTTCGTGCAGACCCTCAGGGGGGGTCTCCATGTATACTTTCTCTTGTAGGTCCCTATGAAGAAAATCGTTCTTCACATCAAATTGATACAGCTGCCACCCATGACTTGCTGCAAGGGAGACCATGGTTCTCACAGTGCTCATCTTTATCACTGGAGCAAATATCTCATCATAGTCGATGCCATAGGATTGAGTGAATTCCTTTGCAACCAACCTTGTCTTGTACCGCTCCACATTTCCTTCTGGCGTCTCCTTTACTGTGAAGACCCATTTGCATCCAACTACTCTCTTTCCTTAGGCAACGGAACAAGCTCCCATGTCCCATTTCTTTCGAGTGCCCCAAGTTCCTCCAACATTGCAGCTCTCCACCTTGGGTCTTCCTTCGCTTCCTGCCAACAATTAGGCAAAGAGGTGGTAGCTAACGATGCAATGAATGCTCGATAGGCAGGGGATATATTAGAGTATGATAAAAAATTGGCAATGTCATGTTCATAACCATAACGATTAGGAGCTTTTCCCGCATTACGGGTTAGGCGAGGGACATGGCACAGTAGGGACAATAGGCACAGTAGTGGACTGCTGCTTTCTCCTTCTGTAGACTTGGAGCTCTGTAGATTGTTCTGTAGTCTGTTCCTCCCCTTGCACTGGAGCATCACTTTCTTCCTCTTGATTATGCGCATCCTCATCACTTTCCTCACCCTCGCTCTCCCCCTTGTTTCCTTGGACCAGCTTCCATCATTGGACATGGAACTGACCCGACAATCACACTTGGGCCCATCTCCCCCTCACTCCTAACACTTCATGTATTAGGCGTATCAGCAAATACGGAGCCTTCACCTGAACCATTGTGGTACTATGGTTCCATCTCTCTAAAAGTAACGTTCATGCTTACAAAGAGTCTTCGCTCCACCGGACTCCAACAAAAGTATCCCTTATGAGTCCCTGAGTAGCCAACAAAGATGCACTTCACTGTCCAAGGGTCCAACTTTTCCATCGCAGGTTTGTTATCTTTCACAAAACATACACATCCAAATATCTTTGGGGGAACAATGTACTCATTCTCTCCTGTAAGCATCTCAAACGATGTCTTCCATCCTAACACCTGAGAGGACATCATGTTGATGAGATATGCAGCCATCAACACGGTATGCCCTCATAAGTGTTTAGGAACATTCATGGCAAACATCATCGACCGTGCTACTTCCAACAGGTGTCTGTTCTTCTGCTCTGCCACGTCATTCTGTGCTGGTGTATTGGCACACAAAGTCTGATGTATCCCATGGGCTGATAAGTACTCTTCAATAGCCTTGTTGGTGTATTTTTTTCCATTGTCAGATCTTAAAATCTTCACTTTAGCACTGTACTGTGTTGTAACCTGCGATAAAAATCTTGAAAGCATGCAAAGACATCACTCTTACTCTTCATTAGGTATACCCAAGTAATACGAGTGTAGCAGTCAATAAAGGTGACAAACCATTTAAAACCATTAACTCCAGTTGTAGGACAAGATCCCCACACATCAGAGTGTATCATATCAAAAGCAGCTAAACTTCTATTTCCAGAACTCACATAAGAACTTCTGGTATCTTTCCCAAGCTCACAAGCATCACAAACCAACTTTTGTTTACTAGTCTTTTGATACATAGATGGATACATCTGACTCAGTAGACTGAATGAAGAGTGTCCCATGCGCTGATGTTGAAGTAATAATTCTGCTTCCACTGTTCTTCGCGGCTCATCCGGTTGTGCTTCTTCCACCAGTGACGCTAGTGCTGTGTCCAGCCCACCCATGTCCAAGTACCATAGCCCCTTATGGCAAGTGCCAGTCCCCAACCGTCTTCCCGTTCCCTTCTTCTGAAAAATCACCTTAGGAATGTCAAAGAAAACAACACAATTAAGTTGAAGAACAATGGCACTAATGGACAATAGATTAACATGCAAGACATCAGTAAGGGTGGAAGGGGTGCATTCAATTATGCCTTTACCCATAATGGGTCTAGCCGTACCATCAGCAGTCTGAATGCTTTCAGGCGTCGTCAGGTAAGTGTAATCTTGGAACTCATCATGGGCACTCGTGACATGGCGGGATATCCCAGAGTCAATTATCCAACCTGGTCTGTGGATAGATGTCAGGGCATGAGCAGGTATACATGTGCTTTTATGGACATAGTGGGTGATGTTACCCCCGGAGGTAGTTGGAGTTGATGCCCCAGAGGTGTTGACTCGACTGTCGCTGGTTCCAAGCTTCATGCTTCTCCATATCTCTAGCATTTACCTCTCACTAGAGGTCATATCGGGTGACTGACTCTCACTTCCCTCTTCTGCTAGGTTTGTCTTGTGTCTTCCGGAATAATTACCTCTGCCACCAGCATAGCCTCCTCTGCCACCCCCACGCCCTCCACGGCTGCGTCCGCGGCCACTGGATTGGCCTCTCAGAGGTTTCCTACAGAATCTGATGAAGTGTCCAGGGTCTCCACAGTTGTAGCACCCTCCCCCTCCGGAAGGATTTGGGTTAAAAACTGGTAGAGCTGATTTTTCCTCCAGAAAGCTAGTGGTGCTAGGCATCAGCTTCAGTCGTGCCTCTTCTTGTGCCATAGCAACTATGGAGTGATGGCAGCCTGGGTTGAGCAAGTAGGATATTCCTCCTATGCTTGAATACTGGGTTGAACCCCTTCAGGAACTTCATCATCCTCTGTCGCGAAACATACTCCATGAACTTCTTATAATGTTTCACAAATGCCGGTTCCACTTGCTCATCTTCCACGCCAATGGGGTCATAGTGGTCGAGATCTGACCAATACTTCTTCAGCAGAGCCGCATTCTCAGAGATGGTGTGATCTTCTTGGACCACCTTATCAAGTTCATCTTATAGTTGGAAATTCCTCATAGGGTTGCCCGACCCTGAGTATATATCTCTCAGCGTCATCCAAATGTCACCAGCACCCTCCATTGCTTCCACGTTATCCGATACTTGGTCGGTCAATGAGGCTGTCAACCATCCAGCAACAACATTATTGACGATCTCCCACATAACAAATTCCTGTGAGGAATGATCTTCAGGTGCCTTGGTTTGGCCATTCACATAATCCACCAAGCCTCTTGCCTTCAGAGTCTGTATCGCCTGACGCGACCACTTCAAGTAGTTGGAAGTACCCTTCAACTTTATCTCCAGTTTCTCCAACTTTCCTATTTTGCATGATGAAGGATCCACATCTGCATGTGCACCATGGGAGCTAGTCTCGGTCAGCCTCTTGGAGAAGAGATCGTCTACCAAAGCCTTCATCTCTTGGGCCGTCAGCTTACCGTAGATCGTCTCCATCGTCTTCTTCTTGTCCTCTTCCATCAGCAAGATCAGCAAGACGGTGGCAGATCTAGATTGTCTCCACCTTTGATCGTCGTCTTCTCCACGTCTACTGTTTCTCCTTCAACGGCAGCGGTGTCCCTGAGAGTCGCTGCTTACGTCACGTGCACGGCTTCGACCCGAGGTCGCATGGCTTGACGAGAAGGAGGAACCGACAGTTGTAGTCGAGATCAGGAGTTCACACAAGAGTTCCCTCATTGATATATCTTGATCCAACAAGCAACTATATAATTAATATCCCGATTACAACTTACTGCTACAAAACAATAATCAGAAAATTAAATTTTTTGGTCTTTCATGCAATCGCAGTTGCATATGGACAGAACCGAGTTACAACTTGCAGGAGAAAAGACGAAGAAGAAGATCGCCGGGGTCGGGGATCGCCGGAATCGTAGCAGCAACAGCAACAGCCGCGACAGCAGTAGCAGCCGCGGCGGCGGGCCAGTCTGGCTGTGCTGCGGCACGCGGCTTGGCTTTCGCCGGGGCCGGCGGGGGCTGCTGGCGGTGGGGCAGGCCAGCAGTGCTGCGGCGCGTGGCCAGACGGTCGCCGGAGCCGACGGGGAAAGAAGGGAGGGGGGCTGTGAGAGGGTTAGGGTTAGGATTTGGAGTAAGGGTGGGACAATTTGGCTCTGATACCAAATAGAAACTTGGTTTAATACTTGGCTTAATTTTATTGATGGATGGGGCTACATATATATAGGAGAGGCTAACCCCTCTCTCTACTATTCTACTAGATGTGTGACTAAACACCTAATACTCTCAACAGCTAATAACATTCTTCAATTGCCAGCTCTTATGAATGTAAGTATAACCTTATTAATTGATAAAAGAATACTTCCCGTTTTTATTGTTTTCAGTGTTTGATGGGGTTTCCAACCTACGTGAAAAATATCACGGAGTACGACGAACAACCATCCGTGTGTCGGAGAAGCTCAGGAAGTCGAAGGCGACAAAGGTGGCTCGATTTGAATACGTATTAGAAGTCTGTGCAGAATGTACGTATCAGAAGGGACGGTACACCGCCCTGCTACTCCAGAACTGCTTGGCGGTAGACTAACGGTATACCGCAGGCATACAAGGTCGGGGGCTGTTCAGGTTGTTTTATGTATAGATCTAAATTAACGGTCCAAGTTATTTCGGGATTATGGATGGTTTAAATAGGAATTTTCTAACCCTAAACCATATGCATAACAATCTAAGGAGAGAATTTTCTCAAATGGTGCAACTTCCAACCAAGAGGATGAGGAGAATTGAAGTTTGAGGACTATTCTTAAGAGATTGGTTCGAATTCTATATTGGTTCATTCTCGTCATCTTGTCTTCGGTAATCCTCTAATTGTTTTGTAATCTATTTTCATTGTATTTGAAAAGTTGCAGTGATCCGTAAAGATCGGTGAAGGATTTTGTAAAGGAGTTAGTATACTTTTTTTATTCCATTAGTGAAGGCCTTTACGATTTGGACTCCAATCGTCCCATAGTTTTTCATGTCAAGGTTTTCCACATAAAAATCAATTGTGTTTGCATTGTGCTCGATGTGTGGTTGCTTTTTGGAATTGTGTCTGAGTTGTGCATTTTATTCGGTTCTCAACAAGTTCTTTCGATTTGGGGAACGGTATTTTCGCATTCATTCCCAACATAGTGGTACCAAAGCATGTGGTTGCAAGGTGTTAGGTGGTTTACAGTCAAACCGATTAGAAAAGATGGATGCGAAATCAATGTGCATGATAAACCTGAACGGTTCAAACTATTACTATTGGCGGAGCAAGATGTCAGTACCACATTTCTAGAGTAAGAATATTTTTGTCATTTTGCAATAATTATATATTGTGTTTATATATATAAATATAATGTGTATAATGTATATATTGTAATTATTATATTAATTAATATTGGTTAGTGGACTAGACTTGACATGACCCATGGTGCCAACTAGTTGAGCTAGTCACAACTAGACATTGGTTAGTAGACTAGACTTGACATGACCCATGGTGCCAACTAGTTAAGCTAGTCACAACTAGACTAGATTAATTAATTCTCTTTAAGTTAGGTATTAGAATATCCCCCTTTCATTAAGAATAGAACCCTCCACTAATTAAATAACCCTTCATGACAACCCAATAGGGACATTGTGGACTTTTTGGCATGAACCAAAACCCTAGAATGTGGCCGGCCCTAATATAGGGGGAGAGATTCTCTCTCATCTCATTCTTCGTTCCAATTATTTTCTAATTAGTGTTCTTCCCCAAATTGACTCATCCCTCCACCAAATTCTACCAAACTACCCCCAATCCCTTCCCTAATCATCATCTAAGGAGCACTAGAAGCTTGGATTGCTAGGAGCATTGGAGAAGGAGGAGTTTGGCTAGGAGCTTGTGTCAAAATCGTGTTATATTGAGTTTTCATTGAAAATCTATCTCCCAATAGGTAAAATTTTGAAATGCCTCTTTAATTAGATTCTAATTGTTGCATTTGAGCACTAGGAACCCACTCATGCATTAGGACTACCTATAGGAAGAAGAACTAGGTTCTTATGACCCCTATTTTGACTTCTACATTGAGTTTTATGTCCAAATGAGAAAAAAATTCGAGATTGGTGCATCAAGTGTGTGTCATTGAGTGAAATAGGTTTAATTAGACCTAATTTGATATTGTGGGGGTAGATACGTGTCCACAATTGGATACGAGTATGGCGTATCGTGATACGTTGTGATACGTCATGATACAGGTTGGTAAATTGGAGGTTTTGTGCTTGTTGGAGTATTTTTCATCTATTCTTCATTGTAACTAATTATATTAGTAGTATATAGTTGTATTTCATGTGTATATTTGTTATTGGTTGAATATTTGGGGATTTGGCATGTAGGTTGGTTGTGTATCATGAGTATCCTAGTTGTGCACTCAAAGTGTTTGAAGAAATAATTATTAGAATGTGTATTGTGTACACTCAAAACATTATTGGTGATATATAAATATATATGTATACATATTAGTGTTTATATATTGTTTAGTGTGTGGTGTGTGTTGATGCTCAGTTGTTGGGCATGAGTTGATTGGGAAGTATCAGTTGAATAGGTTGATGTGGCATCGGGGTTTAGCTGCAGTGAGCTTGGATTGCTATGTGTGCAGCAGGTATAGGAAGATCTGGGTCTTTCAGTTGAGATGAGATGGGGTATCATCTCATTGCTGATACAACAATTGAACTCTGGCATCGGTATCAGTTGCACAGCAACTGAGATAAGGAGGATTAGCAGCAGTCTTGAGTGTTGCAGGCAGTGCAATTGCTTGATTAGGAAGTGAATCGAGTTCTTGGTGTGCAGGGTGTGGGAGAGTGGACTTGGTGCAGCTGCTGGAAGCTAGTGCAGGCACCAAGTATATGTGCAGTGCAACACTAGGGGGGGGGGGGGGGGGGGGGGGGGGCTCAGTTGCTGTTAGAAGTGCAGGCAGTGCATCTGTGCACTGCATCTATCACTTGCCTGCATTAGGTTCAGACCTGAGAGCATGTGGGAAGCTTAGTAGGTTGGTGTACAGATGCAAGGGCGAAGTATGAGTAGGTGTATCAGATTTGGGTATCGGATAGTTAAAGAGTATTAGTTAAGTATTAGAGTCATGAGGTAATAGATTGGAGTATTAGTATTTACTGATACCAAGTTCTAATATTGAGGTATTGATACATAGAATGTCAAGATATTAGTGTTGGGGCATAGGTAGTTGGGTTGAGATATGGTTTAGTTCAGTCAGATATACCTAGCATCTAAGTTAAGGTATGAAGTATTCTAAGGTAACAGTTGATACCAATAAGTAAGATACGAGGGTATGGGCAAGGTATTGATATGTCAAGGTTTTATGAACTAGTATAGTATATGAGTCAATATACATATATGATATCTAAATAGCTAGTATGACTTAATATTAGCTAGTATAAGACTAATACTAACTAGTATTTTTAGTAATAACTAGTATACACTAATTACCCTAGTATAAACTAGAATACCTCAGCATGACTTAGAAAACCTTATGTCCCAAGGTTTTGATCTAGAACACCTAGTTGGACCAAAACGACCTAGTTTTGACCTAGAAATTCCATTTTAACTTAGTTAATAACAATTATCATTCCACATCATCAATTGACACATTTCATATTTACGTCATTGTGACTCCATTTTGGACATCGATCCTCACACTTTACTTAGGACCACAGACAAGTACATTCTCTGACAGTTACCGTTATCTTTGATGATTACTATGATTCTAGTTGTAGTGTTATACTTGATTCCCGACACAATGGATACACGGGCTAGTATCATAGATACCTGTCATGAGGAGTCGTGATTGGATCCATCGTACTAGCCGGGAACGGAAAAATATTAGCAAGTTATGTGATCATACCCCACCTTACATGCATCATAGCTCACCCCACATCTCACGTAGGGTGTAGCCTGACCATATTACATGCCTCATAGCCTGTTATATATGATTAGCCTGACTTTTGTTCGCATCATAGCTAGCCAGATGGTTAGCCTGACCTCACATGTATCATAACTAATCATATATAACAAGCATGATCTAGTCCCAAGCCGATCACATAGCAAACTAATATTTTAAGGCACTTAGCCAGTATTTCTATTTCTCTATTTCCAGTTCATACATTGCTAGTATTCACATTTATCTGCTTTCACTTCTTACTATTACCAGTGTACTCATTGCTAGTTATTTCTCTATAATACGATGATTGTCTCTCTAGTTTTCCTTACATTCCAGTATTTCATTCCATCATGTATATTCCTTACTCACTGCTTTATAGTTTTTATCAATATAATTGGAATTGCTGTTAGTTTATGTGCTTCGCTCCAATCCTGACTGGATAACATTTTTCAGAGGATCTCAAGGACTTGTCCCACATACTATGGACCGGGAGTAGACGAGGGTTACATCCAGGAGCCTCGGGAGGATCCCGTTCCAGTAGAGGATCCATTAGTAGTGACTTAGAGCCTAGCATTTATATTGTATTTGAGATTGTTCCACTTTGAGATATTCTGAGTAGTACTATTTTGAGACTTATGTTGTTATTGAGTTAGCTAGACTCTTAGACTTATTGCTATTGTTTGAGATGTTCATTTCTAGATTTAAGTGTTGGAACTTCTTTTATATCATTTCATATCTTTATTGTGACATTCGTCTTCCTCTAGATTATATTGTGATTGAGTATATGTGTTCAACATTATATTTATATTCACCTTGTCCTCCTTATGTAGTTGAGATCATTGACATGTTATATATTATTGTGAGATGTGTTAGTTTATATTGTGACCTAGACAGCGTTCTACCGCCGATGCTGTGGCGTAGGCTGGACGTACCCACGACTCATGCCCAATTTTCGGGTACGAGTCATAACACAATATGAACCATCTTTCGTATTTACTTCCGAGAAGCCTAGTGAGAAATTCGATGAGCTCTAAAATTGAGCATATATATCTGTGTGGGTATATTAGGCAGTTCGTGGACGAGAATGTATATAATTATATCGCCAATATTAAGTACTTAAAGACTTTATGGAAGAAGCTGTATGGAATCCTTATATGCGAAGAAGATCGAGGGAAATATGTTATTCATGATCAGACAAATGATAGATCTTAGTCCACTACAGATTACTTAAGTGAGTTCCAGGACGTAGTTGACCAGGTATCCTCTATGAGAGTAAAATTCGACGACGAGGTATGTAGACTTTGGTTGCTATGTAATTTGCCAAACTCATGGGAGACCGGACAAGTGTCTATGATCGCTTCTACTCTAGAAGGCGTTCTTAGTCTGTAATTTTCCAAGAGTGGGGTGTTGAAAGAAGAAATGCGCAAAAAATCTCAAGGCATTTTATCTACATCTCATTTAGAGGCATTTATGTCATAAAGTCGATGGATGACTAAAAGTAAGGATCCGGACAGTGACAGGGACGAGAACAGAGGTAAGTCCAAAAGTCGGATACGAGGACTCAAAATATTACCATTGTGGTAAGAAGGGCTACATCAAACGAAAATGTTTCGCTTATAAGAAAGTAAAGAAAAGCAACGAGAATGTATCAAAGGCTATTGCCATAGGAAATGTTCATTTGAAGACAAATACGGGAACAGTTCATGTGCTCACAGCCGTTCTTCATGTCTCTGATATCCGTTTCAACAAGGTATTGGTTGAAAGGTTGAACGATGAGAGATTCTTCAATTTCTTTGAGAACGATCAGTAAAAACATTCCAGAGGTTCGATAGTGGTTGTCAGAGGAAGAAAAAAAGTCCTATTATATGGAAGGGGAAGCACATGACACAGGAGGTGAACGCAGACAGTAAAGTGTCTACCGAGTTGTGGCACATGCGACTCAGCCATATTAGTGAAATGAATGAGATACTTAGTAAACATGAAGGTGATTCTAGGGATAAAGTTTACAAAGCTGAAAAAATACATGCATTGCATGGCTGAAAATCAGCATATGGTGTAAATCACTCATCTTCAAGGAAGCCAACATTGTTCGAGTAGATTCACTCGGATGTCTGCTGTCTAATGAAGGTAAAATCTATTGGTGATCATTATTTCGTAATGTGTACCCCTATAACCTCATAAATCTAAATTTGGAATTTTCTAAATTTTCTCAAATTTTTTTAAATTAAAGCTATTTAATAAAATAATAAAAACAAAGAAAAGACTTGCATGAATTTTCTGAAATAATTCCTAAAATAAGAAGAATATCAGTTTCCCTAAATTCTTTTGGCTAATTATGTAGGCTAGCATACCAGGTTAGTTATTAACTAATTAGTTAACTAATCAACTAATCTTAGAAAAGAATTTGAATTTGGCATTGGAGTTTGGAATAAAAGATTTTAAAAAAAAAATCAAATTCAACAAATGTTAATAACTTCCAGAAGAGAATAATCAATTCCTAGAAATTAGTCATAACTAACAATTGGAGGAGAATTCAAAATGTATAATAAATGTGTAAATAAAGATTTAATTATGCAAAATTGGAAATGGAGTTTGCAATTTCTAAATTATTTATATATATAGTGGTTGTGAAGAGAATCAATTCACTATTCTTCAATTCTGCTCTCTTCCACTCTAATTTCTAACTGTCGATCCGAGAAATCCGGATCTAGGAATTCTCCTTCTTCCTCCCTCTTCCCAGTCTTCCTCCACCATCCTCCACCCTTGCACCGCCACAGGCCGATGATCGGAGCACCGACATCCTTTCACGCATGGTATTTCACACCGAGCTGGCAAGCATCGAAGAGCTATAAAAGTGCGTCTCTCCGCACGACCTACGTCGGCAAAGCTTCGTCGTCGCAACCAATCGGGCCGCCACCCAGGCAATTGGTTTCCGCTCAGTTCCTCTGCAGTCCGCTTCGCGAGGGCACAATCGATCGATCCGACTTGATCATCAAGAGGCGCCAAAATCCGCATCAGTTTCTGTCGATGTGTTGCCTCGCTGACATATTTCCGACTCTCCCCGATACTCGGCGATTGTCTGTGAATTCCTTCGTTGTAGTCTCATTGGTTCCTGATGAAAAAATTGATCGAATTCTTCAAATCTTTATATTTAAGCCGTGAGCGATCAACACAATTTTCTCTTCCGACTTTGGAGACTCAGAATTCTTTCCTAATTCCTTCGAATTCTAATCGGGTTGATCACTTTTGGACCAGGTATAACCCTTTATTCATTCGTCAAAATTCCATTCACTAGGTTGTTAATTTTCTTTCTCGAATTAAGGATTGGAGTGTGCTATTTTCACTGAACTATCTGTGTTAGGAACAAAATATTTTTTGAGTCGACTTTCTCTCACTCCTCGATTATGCTTCGTGCGATTCAGTGAATCTTATCTATAGTTGGTATAAACTTCTTTTCCTCAAATTTTATTAAGAATTTCGAATGATTCATACCTAAATTATGTGATCAAAGTTAGCTTAATAAACTGTCCTAACATTAATTCTAGAATTTGTTATGTGGAGTCAACTTTGGACACATTTTCCTACGATCTTGGATCGACTATTTTCTTCTTCCTATCTGTTATGGTATATAACACTATTCCCCGGTCTATTTCGAGCCGTTAATTCTATGTTTTGATATGTGATATTGATCTGTGAGTTTATTCGGAACTATTTTATAATATTCTATGACTAACTTTGGATAGTCATATCTTCTTCACCGTACGTCCGTTTGGCAAGCCACCTTTGCCAATGCATAGACGACATAACCATCTATCACCCATCAAAAATTTCATTTTCAGAATCGATCGATTGTTAGATTTTTTTGTGTCCAAAGTTGAGAGTTCGCAGTGAATTTAAATTTAAATTTAAATTTCGAAATGACGTTTTGTCATTCCGATTTCCGGATCTAAATCCAACATCACATCACAGTTGGATTCGTGACGTCATTTTAGCCTAAATTCATATATAATCTGCTGGTTTTGGACTTTGATTAATTTGGCTCCATTTTTGAATTTTTGCGGGCCCAATTTTGGACTTGTATGTTCCCGAAACGACGATTTTTTGGTTTCATCATATTTTGGACTTTTTTTTTACATGTTTTCTATCTATTTAGCATCATCTAGATCCGTTGGTGATGGTTATTGTAGTTTTTGAGCTCAGTTGGGGATAGTTAACTTCTAGACCTATTCCTTGTCGGCACATTCGTATCTGATACGTCGACTTTAACTATTCTCAGTCAAGTACATTATAATAAAAGTTTAACGTTACATTATAAATATTATTATGTATGTTCATAAATTTTTTGATATCCGATTTTGATACTATGATTCGTGCACGTGAGGGATTAGTCTTGATTCGTGATCTAGTTTATTTGTATCGTGATTCATGTTTATCTGTATTCGTGATTGTTCATGAGAAAGAGTCAGGCAGGAGAATACACTAGTAGGCACGTGGTTAACCGCGCATTCGATTGATAGCAATCATATACTACACGTATTGACTAGCCAAATTAGCCCAGTCGTCCATATGTCGAACTCTGTATTCTAAGTTACACGTACTAGTTTGCTATCAGATTCAAATATTCATATTTTACTTACTTGTCTACATGATTTTAGTTCCATTTCTATTACATGATGATAGTATCATTAGTGCTTATTATATTTTGCCTATTATTTGCTATTCTAGTTTCATTTATTGTTAAATTTTTATCATGATAGATTTATACATTTCATTTATTGTTAAATTTTTATCATGATAGATTTATACATGTATTGTGTATCTTTATAGTTGTAATTGTACTTTCTTCAATCTTGACTAGATATTTCGACATTTTAGACCTCTCATGGAGCTCGTGATTGGGATAGAGGTTCGTTGTCTTACATTCCTGCTGATAGTCTGAAATGCATAGCTTTCATTCGTATTCTTTCAGCATATTTTTTTTTATAAATCTTGATATAGTTTAGTTGATATTTAGATATGTGGATGCTCATAGTTGAGGGTATTATGGTCAATAAAAGATATTGAAAAATAGACATCGTACTACAGTCGATATTGCGATATAGGCTGGACGTACTCACGTACTCGTATTCGATGATTCGGGAGCAGAACGTGACGTTTTTCGATGATTGTTCCAAGAAAGTTTGGGTCTACGCTATAAAGACCAATGATCAGTTGTTGCCTACTTTCAAGGAATTTCAGGCCTCCATTGAAAGGGAGACGGACAAAAAGTTAAAGTGTGTTTTGTTTGACAATAGTGACAAATACATTGGCTCATTTGATGGATACTACAAAGAACTAGGGATTCGACACCAGAAGTTTCCGCCAAATACGTCTCAGCTCAATAGCGGAGCGGAGCATATGAACAAGACACTGATGGAGAGAGTATGTCGTTTGCTCTCAGAGACAAACTTACCTGACAGTTATTGGGGTGAGGCTTTAAATACAGCTTCTTTTATTATTAATTTGTCTCATAGTGATCCTTTACAGGATGATGTACCTGACAAAGTATGGTACGACAAGAGCCGCCATACCGTTACTTGCAGGTGTTTGGATGTAAGGCCTTCGTGCATGTACCAAAGGACGAGAGGTCCAAACTCGAGCCGAAGAGGAGGCAGTGCGTCTTTGTCGACTATGGTCGGGATGAGTTCGGATATAAATTCTACGATCAAGTGAAAAAAAAGATCATCAGAAGCCATAACGTAATATACATCAAGGATTAGATCATGACCAACACTCAGAATTCCAAGATGCCTTATGAGAATGAGGATTTGCTTGAGTTTGAGTCATTTCGCTTTGAGCCGTTTCCATAGGCCATTTCCATAGGACATTGCGGAGATTCCAGATATAGGGGGACCAATATATAGAATTGCTCCCAACCTTGGTTATCATCTTCCTGATGGTGATCATGGTGACCCTCAGAAGGATGAACATGTTGATGAGGTAGTTTTTAAAGGGGATGAGGAAGTCGTTGCATAGCCAATACTAGAGATTCCGTTAAGGAGGAGCACGAGAGAGCATCAACCATCCATAAGGTACTCACCAAATGGGTATGTGTGATTGACTGACGGAAAAGAACCCGAAAGCTTCGCAGAGGCGATGAAAGACGAACATATGCATGAGTAGATGCAGATCGTGTATTTGGAGAAGAGTTACTTACAAGTCAACTTTACTTATGAGCTGGTACAGTTGTCGAAGGACAAAAAGGCCTTGAAACATTGGTTGGTGTTTAGAATGAACCTGGTAAAAGATGCTACTCACCCTCGATACCAGACAACACTGGTAGTCAAATTCTACAGTTAGCGAATGAGTGTGGATTTCGATATATCTTTTCGTCGGTCATCTAAGTTGCCATCTATCCGGGTGAATCGATGAGATCTTCTCGTCGGTCGTCAAGTTGTCATGTATCCAGATTGTGCTAGGTTTAGCAACTAGTTTCGATTTGGAGATTGAGCAGATGGATGTCAAGACTGTGTTCCTCCACGGTGATTTAGAGAAGAAATTATATATGGAGCATCCCGAGGGTTTTTGTGAGAAGGGCAAGTCATATTTAGTTTGTTGGTTGAAGAAGAGTATGTATGGTTTAAAGCATACTCCGTGACAATGGTACAAAAAATTCAAATCGTTTATGGGGAAACATGGTTATGTCCGTACACCGTTGGATCACTATGTGTCCGTGAAATACTTTGCCAAGGACGATTTCGTTATTTTACTACTCTATGTAGATGATATGTTGTTGGTGGGTCGAAATGCCACCAAGATATCATAGTTAAAGCACCAATTGGGCACGATCTTCTCTATGAAGGATTTGGGTGCAGCAAAGACTATTCTTGGGATGGAGATATGCCAAGAGAAATGGTCCAAGTTGATGTATTTGTCCCAAGAGAAGTGCTTTCACCGGGTGAGCACCTTCGTTACAACTCACTTCAGGCTCACACCGGAGCAGTATCCATCGACCGAGGACGAAAATGAAGATATGGAACAAGTTTCGTATGCTTCAGCAGTAGGAAGTCTTATGTATGCTATGGTGTATACGAGGCCAGATATTGCTCACGCAATTGGCATGATTAACAGGTATCTTTCTAATCCAGGGAGGATACATTGGAGGACGGTCAAATGGATTCTTCATTATCTTCTGGGCACTTTCAGTTGGAGACTTTCATTCGAGAGTGACAAGACGAAGCTGTTTAGGTATACCGAGGCTGATATAGCTGGGGATGTGGATACCAGGAGATCGACTTGGGGTATGTTATGATGTTTGTTGGTGGGGCTGTTTCGTGGCAATCGCGATTGCAGAAAGTGTTTCTTTGTCTACAACGAAGGCAAAATTCATTGCTGCGATAGGGGCTTACAAGAAGTTGTTATGGAGGAGAAAATTCCTGCAGGAGATGGAGCTTAAGCAAGAGAAATAAATTTTACTTCTACTTTGCGATATCAAAAATGCCATTCATCTTTGGAAGAATCTGACATTTCATAGTCGGTTTAAGCACATTGCAACTCGGTATTATTGGATACGAGATATGCTAGAGGCGAAGGATGTGAAACTTGAGAATGTACATACAGAAGACAATGGAGCAAATATGCTCACAAAGGTTCTACCAAGAGAAAAAAATTGAGTATTGCAGGACTTAATGACGAGCTCATCCACCTAGTTGGAAAGAGGAAGATTTGTTAGTGTTGGGTGGGGTTCCCAACCTATATAGAGAACATCCCGGAGTACGACGAGCATCATCCGTGTGTTAGAGAAGCTCAAAAAGTTGAATGTGATAAAGATGGTTCGATTTAAGCGTGTATCAGAAGTCTGTGTAGAGCATATCAGAAAGGGCGATACAATCCCAGTATACCAACGATAATACCGCATATGACATGTTTCTTTCCAGAACATTCTGGTGGTATACTGCCATCGTCCCTGCTCCAGAATTGCTTGGCAGTAAACCAACGGTATACCTCCGGCATACCGGATCGGGGGCTTAAGGTCCAATTTGGGTGTTTTTTGTGCATAATTAGATCTCAGTCAACGGTCCAAGTTATTTCGGGATTATAAGTAGTTTATATAGGGATTTCCTAACCCTAATTCCTATGCATAACAATCTAAAGAGAGAAATTTCTCAAGTGTGCAACTTTCAACCAAGAGGGATGGGAGATTCGAAGTTTGAGGTTTGTTCTGAAGAGAGATTGGTTCCAGGATTTATACATCGGATCGTTCTCGGCATCTCGTCTTCGGTAATGCTCTACTTGCTTTGTAATATATTTTCATTGTACTTGAAAAGTTGTAGTAATTCGTTTGGCTCGATGGAGAAGTATATGTAAAGAAGTCGGTGTACTTTCTTTATTCAATTAGTGGAGGGTTTTCCGGGTTGGACTCCTATCGTCCCGTGATTTTTTCCATCAGAATTTTTCACCTAAAAATCGACTGTGTTTGCATTGTGCTCGCTATGTGGTTTCTTTTGGAATTATGTATGGGTTGTGCTTTTTCTTCGTTCCACAAGTTCTTCCGGTTTGGGGAATGGTATTTCCGCATTCGTTTCCAACATTCAATTACATCTTTATAACTAATACTTTTAAAAATGATACTAGTTAGTTTCAATGATGGGTTCTCCATCTTCTGCATATCATGACAATAGTATGACACAGTGGCATTCTATCAGCAGAAATTCAACTTGCAATATTCAGAAAGGAAGATAGTTTATAAAAGTCAGAAAGGTGCTTTAATATAAATGGTTATTTACCTTGTTCCTTATTTGGTAAAGAAGATCTTCCTTTTCACCCCCCTCCTGACCACTGGAACCACAAAATTGATGCTCATTATGTCCATTCAACTTCTGGCCGTCATGCTGCAGAAATAAAGCAAAGACAGAGGATGGAGATATCAAAGACCATTTACATGCCCAAGACCTTGATAATTACAACTAAAACACCCTTGTGACTGATTAAAGAATAAATTCTCAGTAAAAATAACTAGCACAATAATAATTTAATTAATTATAAAACATGGTGAACTCAATTACTGAAGCAGTTCAATAAACTACATGGCAAAGTTCGCAGTGTCGGTTTCAGTATTCAGTTTCAGATCCTTCCTATGAGTAAATTTAGTTCCAATGGTTTAGCATTTTCAGGGGTTTGCATTGATTGGTTTATGTTGTTTCAATGGTTTAGGTTCGGTATAGGTTTCAGTCGACACTGAAAACTAGTTCCTTTGTTTCCTTTGCGTTTCAGCGAACAGCATGTTTGAACATAAAACTCCTCTTGTTTCCTGGATGTGATTTTAAAAAAAATAGGAAAATCAACTACAGAAATGTAAGCATACCTTATCCTGGATGTGATGCGAAAATGATTGTGCTTTATCCAATTCCGTGCCATTGGGATGGTGATTTGGTTCTATGTATCCTTTCAGTTTCTGACGAGTTTTCTGTTAAAAAGGATTAAATACAGCAGCAAGAAACACAAGAACTTACTAATCAAAAAAAGTTACCGATAAGTCGAACAAAAATTTAGTCAGTAATAATTACCATTTTGTTGTTGGAGTGTACAATTGTTTCAGGAAGGGGAGGTGGCTTTTGTATAGGTTTCTCTTGTTGCTCACTGGAACTGAATCTTTGAGCATGCACGACATTGAAAAGCTCAACAGGTTCAGAAATTCTAGAATCCTCCTCTACTTCTTTAGGAAATGAAGTCTTTGTCATCCTCCACTTAATTGGAGGAAGAGGTGGAGGTGGTGGCTCTTCATTTGGGGATTGCAATGCAAAACCCTCACGGCCAGGAGGAAATGAACCATATTTACCTTGTCCTCTACTATTTGTAGGTATCAAAGAATCAAGACTAGGAAGATCTGCAGTATCACCAGATCGAAAATATGCTCTGCCACTTTCAACTTCCAAATTCTCAGAATCAACTGATGGACCAATATGGCTCATTTGATTTGTTTCTTTAAGGCTATAAACGGATCCACTTGATGGTGTAATTCCTTGTAAGTCATTGTGTAGTTCGCTTTCTGTCTCGTCATCTTCTCCCCATAACTCAGAATCGGAATCTAAGTGAGGGCTGAGACAATCCTCTGATGTACAGGGACAAGATCTACAGAGAGCCTCATCATCAGATTCAGAAGCTCTAACTTGAAAAGGATCTATTGGCCCCTGAAGCAATTGGAATGAAGGGAACATCAGGTCCTCATTGCTTTTACGATGAGTGGTATCGGGAAATTCCAGCTTCAATTTTGAGGTCTCCAAACCACTCATAGGATGGAAAGACATTTTCATATGTTCCAATGGTGGAGATGAATAGCCAGGGTAACGTGAATAGGAAGAAATTGAACGCCTTGATGATCCAGACTCAACATTTTCTTTGATATTCTGCTCATAGGATGTCTGGTGCACAATTTCATTATGCGCTTCACTGTACTTGTGATTACTTTGAAGAAGAGCATCTGGTGTGTTGCTAATATCAGCATTCACCACTTCAGATGATTTGGAGATATCACCAGCAGAAATGGATGCTTTCTTTTGAAAACCATTTGCAAGAATTCTCCATGCAAAAGCAGATAAACTGGATGAGATAGGATTGATGTTCTGGTTGACTTCATTTGGATGTGAATTGACGTTACTACTAACAGGCAATTCAGTTCCTTTGGCTACTGAAATATCAGGTCCATCAAGATGACTGTTAATGTTCTTGCACAAAGTATCTTGAATTTTCTCACACTCACTTAATGGAAGATCTTGCATATATCTTTCAGAGTTCTGTTTGACTGGCATATTATCATGTTCACTATCATGGGAAGCTTGGGAAAATCTAGGGGGCTTAATTTGTTGAACCAAATTATCTGTTCTCTCAAAGATCTTATGACCACTCAAGTCTCTACAATTGGAGTAGCTTGAAGTATAAGGCTGTGCATCCATGTTTTCAATGGAACTTGAGTTCAATGGTAGACTTTCATTTTGCGTAGCCACTAAATCAAACTTTGTAGGCAAACAATCGTGCAGCTTAGTTGTTTCCATGGTGTTGGAATGATCACATTTAGAATTCTCAAAGCCAGATATGTCATCCTTGCTTTCATTATTTAAGAGACTGAAATCTGGAGGCTTTGATGGCTCAAGTCCTAAAATGCTTCCATTTGTCCAGAATTTGGTAGAAGGATTATTTGAAGTATCAACAGGAGGCAGATCCTGAGGCTCTGATGTCTTCGCTGTAGTCATATTGCTCAACTCTGCTTGTTGAATGCATGGACTGTAGAGCGCTGACTCTGGAGGCTGGTCACCATTAAATCCCCTTGACATACTTAATACATTATTGTCTAAAAATTCATTGCCTGGAGTATGGTCTGAATCTTGAGAAAAGACAGTTGTGTGAGGTGACAAAACATTTTCCAAGTTGTGGGGGGGAACATGATAAGAAACACTTGCAAACTCGTCATCATTAAAGATATGAGATTCTGCAGAAACTTTAGCACCAGAAAAGTTAAAATCTTGGTTAGTCATCTCCTGCAAGTTTGGAGTATCACAGTCCATATCTCGATAATAGAAGTTAGATTGTGAAAGCAACTCCCTTTTGGTATGGTATTCTGAATCTGTTTCGGTTTCTGATTCCAGTGTATTAAGTGCATCCAAGTAATTGTCAGTCTCACTGGCAGGCTCATCTAAGTGGTTTTCACTAAATACTGGCATAAACACTCTTGCAGTATCATATTTGTCTTGGTCTGACGTTCCAAGTATAGTGGTGATTTCATGTTCCTCATCTGATTGCTCAGATCCCTCATCCAGATGTTCTCTGTCTTGAGTGCAAGCAACAAGTGTATCATCACAAGTTTTAGGACTAATAGGCTTTACTATTTCAATCTTTTCATCCCATCTAACAGAAGGTGATCTGTGTAAACTGTGCTGTTGAAGTGTATCATGAGTAAAATTAGCATCTGTCCTAACTCCATATGGTACACCATGTACAGCAAGAGTAGGACTATTCTGATTCGTCTGCAACTTAGAATTAGACAACTGATCATATTCTAGATCATCAGGAAGCACTGGTGAATATGTATCAGAAACTTGTTCAGCATAGTTCAACCTGGTTCTATAATCAAAAGATGTAGATGTTGTAGCAAATTCAGGCTTAAACCTGGCATCTGGTATGGATGCAGTCTCAGTTAAAAAAGTTCCCTCGTCTATGTTTAGAGATGCAAACAATGCACTGCAAACCATGTTGTTGGTTTTACAAGTTAGTTGGAACTAATAGCCAGCATTAATATAATTTTACTACTACTAGTTTCAGCTCTCTAAAAGTTAAGAAATAAAATAGAAATGAAGTACCTGCTACTGCGCCATGATGAGGATCCAGAACTGTGAAGTTTATCATTTTTGAGTCGTGATCTTTTTCTCTGTACAAATTTGTTTTTCATAATCAAATTCTTAAGATCAGAAATCCTTGGTCATCACAGAAAATAGAAGCTTTAGGATCTTGTGATATTCCTATTACGACACTTCCAAATAGCCAAGTATATTCAATGGAGGGTGTTATACTTCAGAGCAAATAATAGTGATTTATTTGTTCATTGTTACTCTTAGGTTCATCACTAAACAAATAAAACATGAATACACCGAATTTGTAAAAGATTTAAGCTGCCACTAGGTGAAGGCCTAGCTCCTAGGGGCCTAGGCAGAAGTAAGCAATTCCAGTACTAAGATTAAATAACAATAAAAAAATATACAATGTTACTAATTTTTTACGAGTTTAAAATGATGATAAACCCAAAATATTCTGGGCAGACTAAGCAACTATAAATAAAATAAGGGGCTTCCTAAGCAATTCAAACAGCTGACAATAAACTAAAAGGATGCAACTAAACAAAGACAAACCAATCATTATTCACCAACCAGGGGACCTTGGGAAGCCCAATCGAGGCCTAGGCAGGGTAAGGCTGAACCTGGTGTCTAATTGGAAGGGCCTAAACAGATTAAGCGGCGCCTAGCCGGGCTAAAGCAACACATAGCTATGCTAAGGCGGGGCCTAGGAAAGCACCTAATACACAAAACAGTTAGGGGAGCCCAATGCTTAAAGCCCACGACTAAGGTGAGACTCTTTTGTCTCCATAGGGGCCTAGGTGGTCCTTTTTTGTAATACTGAAGTGTACATATAAAGTATAATATATAATCCTTTTACACTAAGGCACATATAAATATGCACCGTGGTGTCTGGGCTTTGGGAAGTTACTGTGGGAGCATAACACATCAATGCCCACAAATGATATACAATAATAAGCAGTTGTTACATAACAGAAGATCAAACCTCCTGATTTTGTCTAGTCATTCCGCAGTTAGAAAAGTTCAAATGACTCAACACTCAAATCTAGATGTAATATAAAATTATTGTATACATTAGATAGACTTTTAAGTATATTTCGTTTTCAGTTATGGAAAAACATGCAGGAAGAAAATATCTCTATCGAAGGATGGAAACCATGGCAGAGTCTAAATAATTCAAATGTTTCAAGCATTGTCTAAGTTAATAATATGAAATCCTCTGACAAAAATAAAAAACTTCCTGCGGTGATCTATGTCTAAATAACCAGCATGTTTTAGTCATAGTTTGCAGTATCAGCCAATACCAATCCGATACGGCCGATACCGATACGGTTTGGCATGTCCCGATCCGATACCGACCGATAACCGATACCGACATTGGAGGTCTCTTTTCCGGTCAATTCGGCAAAGCAAATTGAACGAAAAAGACCGATCAGGAAGGGTGTAAAAGCATAGTAAAGGTTGAAAAAGCATGTAAAAGAAAGAAAAAAACTTATCTATCGCATGTACACCAATCGACAAGTGTGACTACGATTTCATTTGATTTCAAAACTACTAAGAAACAACACTGAAAATACTTAAAATTATGCCTAAATGTATAAAATATATTTTCTAAAATGTTAATAATTTATTAATAATTATTTGCTTTCCGATACCAAAAAATCTGATACACCGATCTAAAACCGCTGATACTGCCGATACCGATACTCATATTATGAATGGTCCGATACCGATTCCGATCCAATACTACGAACCTTGGTTTTAGTACAATGGTTGTAGTGAAAGAAAGTTCCATATATGCATCTTGCAACCTTTGCCTAGCAGAATACGAAGTTGATGGATGTGTGTTACGACAATCCATCGTTGTTACAGTGATTTACACAAACAACCCACGGAATCGGCATGAGATGTATCATTAGCATAATTTTGGGACAATATGAGAAGTCAAAACAACTGTTGTTATAATGATGACTGATTGCCACTCGCTCCAGTTTAAAACAACAGAACACAAAATAAAATATATATCTAAAATAAATAAGAACCTGAGGCCTGATCTACACACTCATTATTTAACATCAGCCAAATTATTAATTATCATGGATACTAAACAACAATTTCATATAATGATTAATGAAAATGAGGATGCGGGTAACAAAGACAGAGTTCATAAAGATAAAAAAAAAAAAAAACATAAAACTTTGAAGTGATGGGACTAAAAGTGAATATGAAGAAATCCAGATGCATTAATAAAAAGTATATCATGCATCAATAGCTGTATTTCCAAAGTAATCGAAAGATAGCTTCTTTTTCGATAACAATGAGAATTTGGTTATATTCAATGCTGCATGTAAGCGACTATTATATATCTTTTTTTCTATTTCTTTATTGGGAAGTCTCTTTTAGTCACAATGTATAGGAACTAGGGAAGCTCATTCTCTCCTATAAATATGTTGTCACTCCACATCAATGAACTATCCTATTGAGTTGAGCCTCATTCTTGACATTGCACAGTTAAGCATATGGAGATACAATACGATGTTGCCATGGAAGATACAAATTTAAAGAAACTAGAATATTATGTGGCAAAGGGTACATCGCAGAAGTTGAGCAATCATAACTTTTCAGTTTTTCACTTAAATAAACTAGTAACCATGCAAAGGTACTAATTGGATTACTAAAACTATACCAAGTATGATTAAGAAGCAACCAAAATTATAACAGATCCTGAACCCCATTTTTCAAGCATATTTCCATATTTTTCTTTGAAAGAATGAAAATTATATGATGCTACAAGTATCCCAAATGTCTCGGATTGTGAGAACCAATGTTTTATAATTTACGATACATAACTGGGTATGTCCTAAATGTATCCACCAAGGATTATAGGTGCCCACATGTCTTACATCTAAGACAGGTGCGGTTCCTCCATTAAGTTCCTAGCTACAAAATATTCTAGCCGCTTGTGCATATTCTTGTGTGATTGTCAAAGAAGAAGAACCTTTGAAAAGTTCTCTTTTGATGATAATAAATAAATTGCATTGGTATCCTAAATAAAACATATCATATGCATGCTTATTTATGTTGCTTCTAACTGGAGGTCACATGTTTGTAAAGTTGAATAAACATTGTCCAATAGATAAATATTCTAACATCCTTTCAGACAGAATCTTTACCTACAAAATGATTGTGTGCTACTTGTGATAAAAAAATCATTTCAAGCATCAATTTGTGCTTACCACCAAGGGGGTGGTCTAGTGGTAACACTAGTAAGGGAGGGGAGGAGTGGGTGTGGGTTTGAATTCCAGCCTGGACAAAATAAAAAAAAGGGAATGGGAGGGGGTCGGGTCTTGATGCTAGCAGTCCAAGACAGGGACGGTCATTAATGACTGGTCTTATCTCAAAAAAAGCATCAATTTATGTTATCTTTTATACATACTTCACAAAACCATTCTTGTTTATGTATACTTTAATGGATCGTTTAGTCCTCCGATCGCAGATTGAAATGGGACAATTTCCCCCCCCAAAGATATGTTGGATATTCTGTTAAGTCGTCATAATATTCTATGCCTATAAAATGTGTATTAGGACGCAGCTAGTACTTATGTAAAATGTACATTTATTAATGTATTAACATATGTCCTTAGGACACATGTTAACATAATCTTTAATATATTAACCCGCAAACAATCCCAAAATCTAATAATTAAGTACTTGATTATAATAAAGTCCATCTAATTGTAATATAATTGTAAAAGGATATAAATATAATTAAAGTTGTAAATTAGGGTATATAGAATCTAGAATGTTACAACTTGTCAAGACAAAGTGTAAGCCCCCTGATTTTTCAGAAATTTTTAAATTTGGATTTTTCATAATTTTCTGTAATTTTCTGAGATTTTCTGTAATTAAAATAAAGGTATTTTGAATTTAAATGATTTTTAAATGATGTTAATTAATATTAAAATATTATGGAAATAATATTTTTGGGTGTGAAATGAAAAACTAGACATAGGGTAATTTTTCGGGAATTTATTGGACCCCGGAAGCATTTTTAAAGCCCTAGAAACTAATTAAAATTAAACCCTAGAAATAAATCCGGTTCAATTGAACCAAACCAACCCAAACCAACCCAGACCCGGTTCAGTTGAACCGAACCCAGCCTTAGCGGGTTGGGTCGGATCTAAACCCGACCCGAACCCGACAACCCGTACCCGCACCTAAGTTAGGCGGATCGGGTCGGATCCGCCGCCCGACCCACTGACCCGACCCAAACCCGTTAAACCCAAATCGGAAACCTAGTCGGAACACTATTCCGACGACCCTATAAAATCCCCCTCCGCCGTTGCCGAAACCCTAAACCCGCTCCACCATCGAACAACCGGCCACCTCCTTCCTCCGCCCTAGCCTCCCGCCTCCGCTGCCCTCGTCTTCATCCCCGCTCTGCCTCGAAACCCCTAGTCTCTCCGCCCTAGACCGGAACCTCCCCGCCGTCTCACCACCACCATCACCCCCTAGCCGACGTCGACCGCTCGTCGAACACCCCCTCGTCTTCCTCGACCTTCCCTCCGCCCTAGCCAAGGCCAGCTCCACCGCCTAGCCGCCACTCCCCAGCCTTCCCTTCTCCATCCTCCGCTGCCCAGCCCCCTCTCCGCCCGGACTCGACCAAGGACGCCTGAACCCTAGCCACCCCGAGCCCCCTTCGTCCCTAGAACCTCATCCGCCCATCTCCGCCCTCTCCCCGTCGACACGCCGCTGCTGTGTCGAGTTCCCAGCCATCATCCCCGACCCCACGACCTCGCCTTCCCTCCTCCTTCCTCAGCCCCAGCCCCGACCTCGTCGACCCCCGCGGCGCGTCCACCTCGCCGCCTCAGCCAGTGTAGCCCTAGCTCTGACACGCTGACACGGACACAGCAGAACCCTAGACTCGAACCATGACACAGTGACCGGACACAGCAACTCGAGACAGGACACGAAACAGCACACGGACACGAGAAATCTCCGTTTCACGGAGCCCTGTTCAGGTAACCCGTTCTCTCTCCTCGTTGTCCCGTTTTCCGTTCCGTCAATTGTGACGCGTAGACTGTGTGACCCCCTCGATGCCCGTGCAACCCGCTCGGTGCGTCGCGTCCTGTGGCGATCGCAAACCGCGATCCAAAAACAGGAAAACCAACACCCCGTTTCACCCCGGAACTGAGTACGCCCCGCCAAACGGGACGACTTGGTCGCGTGCGATCTTCACCGAAACGTGCGCGCCGTTGATACGGACGTGCGAAATTTTGCAGAAGTTGATTTGGATGTGCGTGCACACCGGAATCAACGCGTATCCGCCGACAATGCCCCGTATCCGCCTATTCTGGAACACGTTGTAACTTTGTGTACACATGTCGGATCGAGACGAAACTTGCGCCATCGGACTCGTAGAAATACGCTGGTCCTGTGACCTAAGTTTGGTTCGATTCTGAGAACGTTGACAAAATCGCGTATCGTGGGCCCCATAGGCTCCACTTGACGGGCGATTTTGTGATCGGCTCATCGGAATCCAATTCTGGAAGTTCCGTTGGGTTCGTATCATCGTTCCTGACTTGTTGACACTAAGTTTGACGAATTTGGAGACCTTTGACCCTGACACGTTTTTCGGTGCAAAGTGGCCCACATGTGGACCCCGCTTTGACCCGGAAATGTCATTTTTGTCCCTGTGTCCAAACTGGACTTAAGGACAGGCGTTTCTATCTATTTGATATTTTCTGAATATGATGGTGATGTTTATTTCAGCTTTTGGAGGAGTACCTGCAGGATCCACTGATACAGGGACAACTGTTGGTATTCAAGCCCCAGGCAAGTGTACCTTGCCAACATTGCAGTTCTTGTTACTTATTTCCTTGACTTATATATATATATTTTGTGCATGCTCGACCTAGGACCGTGTGACTTACTTAGCGTCCGATTAATAGTCGGGTGCCAACACCGTACGCGGAGTTGTGTAACGTCACTTAGAGATGGATATCGTGACCCTTTACATTCTCGTACTTGCCCTATCAAGTACATCATAACCCAGGACACTTGACACTATTCATGAGACAGAATCTTCCTGAGATATTCATGGTGATTCTGTGTAGGTTGCAGGATTTATGACATAGACTTTATATTCATAGACATTATATTCATAGACATGAGATGACTTGCTGCATTAGATATGATCGTGCGTGACATGGACATGAGGCATCGTGGACATGAGACGTGTGATTACATGGGGTGGGGAGAGACACACAGGCTACAGGCTGATTTCATATATATAATACATAGTAAACTACATAGTAAAATACATAGTTATTGCTGCTACCGGCTCCCCGACACAGAGCTTGTAGTGGTCTCAGCCTGAGTTTTAGTGATGCTCTCAACTTGCATTTCACATAGATGGTTACATATTTACCCTGTTTATTTCATTTACTATTTCACTGCATTTATGTTGGCTTGAGTTATTTTGTACCTTGCTATGTCCCCTGAGGACCTGGATCCGGATTATGTCCCCAGGATTTGCAACCGAGATCTATCCCGAGGTATACGGGACATGAGCATTAGCAGGAGCAGACACCGGAGCAGTACCAGATCCAGTAGACGAGTGATCACCGAGGGTATCTTCTGAGTATATACTGTTTCCATACTCAGTATTTGCTGTAGTTACCTTTATTCTTGTATCTTGACAGATGTATCAGACTCATTACCGGGTTATTTCCCGAGTTTATATTTTATTGAGATTGATCTTGCTTTATGATTCTGATATTGTTGTATTCATTTCTGTGGATGATATTAGTCTATCTAGACCCTTATTGTTGTATTACAGCTTAAGTACGCCCCGATGGATCCATTAAATTGGGTTTGTCCATCGGTGTGTGCTGCTGGCCATTGCCACGTGTCCAGTCCCTCGATATTTTGGGACTGGGGCGTGACACAAAGAAAATACTATGGATCGCTCAAATAAAAATTTCAAATCCATGCAAGGAATCTTCCACCTAGTAATGATTGTCCCACCAACGCGTGGTGATGATCTTGAAATTAATCAAAATTCTAGAATATGAACTTGCAGTTGAAAGATATGACATCTTTAACATAGTGGACTATGCTTAACCTTGAATTTTTTAGCTTTCATTTCTTTTCTCTTCTTTTCAACTTTTTCTAGTTCCGACGTAGCCCACATCCTCTTGAAGTAGGATGGGTCCGAATATCTCTTCAAGCAAGCTCCAATACCATCAGTATCAAACCTGAGAAGTGAAACCAATCCTATCAGTTTGAGAAATTGATGTTTCATAGACAGCAGCACGCCCACAACTTACTTATCAAGCAGGTACAAGCGTGGTAGACCATGACATTCTTCATAGGAATCCATCATGAATCGTGGCAAATCATTAGAGAGAAGGGGACTCTGCTCAAGTTTATGATCAGTATGCCAGTAAGAACCTGAAAGATAAATTAAAAACACATCAATCTTATAATCAGTTTTAAAATTTGAGGATTACAAAAACTCCTATTTTTCAAAGACGTGCGTGTGTGCATGCGAGCGCGCTTTTGCACCTGTTGATTATACAAGGTTTCATGAGGTGTGATTCCTTTTCCAGAAACTTTGCATAGGTATTAGACATCAATGTATATCTCATTATCAATTATTACTGATCGATAGACTACTTAATAATGAGAAAACCAGGCACTTTTTATGTCACAATCGTCATCAGTCATGTATGTTCCTATCTCCTAAGTGCCATGACATTAAGAACAATATATACTTAAAGAGATGTCCGTTAAAGTGGATGTCATTCAAATACATGAATACCCGAGTGAGAAAGGATATCCATATCCTAATTAGGCAGATACCAAGATAATTAGCATTCCACCTCTGGTTAGTGACTTAGTATCTAATGGTCGGAGAGAGTATAAAGACATGGGAGAGTCAGAAGCAGGTAATATGTGTCCAATCCAGCGCTGGGTCTGAGTTTAATTTCGTGCTGAACTGTTGTTTAGAGTTATTATTGGTCATAAGACCTAATTTCTATACTACACTAGGTACTGAAGGGATAATGTGTTGTTAGTTTCTTCCACTACATAGTAAGTCATATAGCATGGAAATTTTAGAGTATCAATGTGATATTTCTTAGATATAATAGTGAACATAACTTGTTGGAATTAACATCAAAATTTAATATTTATTCAAAAAATAAACGATTATTCAAAGTTTAACATTCTAACCAAATTCTACACTTTTGTTTCCTTATTTTATCCAAATATATAATATGTTTAAAAACATTACAAAACTTGTAGTTGGAAAGTTAAAAACTTTTTGTCTATGTAAATAAAAGCATAGTCACAATATTTGTGAACTTTCCAAAAACTTCGCAAATAATTCGCCCACAGTACATACACCAACATATCTCTGTGAAAAATTTGTCAGGGCACAGATGAATTGTTAAATTAACAAACTGATCCAGATATTCGCAGATAAAAACACAATTTCGCAAAATTCCAGACATTTTTAAAGTGCAAACTCAAAAGACACACAAGCGACTCAAGACTCGAGAGCCTTCTCTTCAGGTCATTTTTAAGAACTACTCTCCTAGAAATTGAAGTACTCCTTGTCACTCCGCCTCCAACAACGATAGCCTCCTCCCTCAGGAGTAAGACTGGGTCATGCTGTAGAGACCACAAAGGATGTTCAACTTGGTACTACTGCACATGATGTATAAGTATAACACTAGGTACCAAAGGGATAATATTCTTACACTACATAGTAAGTAATATTTTTTTAAGTTGTGGCTACCTTATCGATATTTTGATAATTTTGCTCAATCCGAACTGTTTGCTAAACTTTTGCCGAATCTTCTGAACATGGAACTTGTGGCTATAAAATTAAAGTATTGTTTCCGATGTTGTTAGAAACATGTCCATCTATCCAAATCGTTATTTCCAATGTATATCTGAAAGGTGATTGTTTATTAAAAATGCCATCTCATGTATCATATATGCTTAGCATTAGTCCCAGAGATGGGTTTTTAAAATCACACGAAGACGAGCAATTTTTTACGTGGAAAATCCTTACGAAAAAATCACGGGACGATCGGAGGCCAACCTTGAAAAGCCTCCACTAATGGAATAAGAAATACACCGACTCCTTATAAACTTCTCACTGATCCAAATGGATCACCACAACTCCTTGAAGAAGAAAATACGATTACAAGCACACAAAGAACGAAGATGACGAGAAAGAATTACCCGAAACGATCTCCTCTTCGATATAGCCGTCAATCCCATCTTTCTCTCTCCAATAGTTGTACAGCACTCTTGCCTCCTTTTGCAATGTTTAGAGATATATTTTAGGGTTAGGAAATACCTAATATATATAGCCTCAAACCCACAACTAATCTGAACCATTGAGGTATTCCTATTATATGTAGGAATACTCAATCCAAACCATTGAGGTATTCCCATTATATGTAGGAATACTCAATCCAACTCCGGGGCATTTTCCACATAGGTTGGGAACTCCACCCACTCCAACATTAGCTAGTATGAACGTTGTGTCGAATATCTTCAGAACTATAGTGTGTGTCTGACATGACTCCAAGATACGCATGCCAATCACGCGGTATCTGATAACTATGGTTGGATACTCTGTAAAGAGTAAGGACTCCACCTGCACCATTGTTTTATTCTTAAGAATAAAAGTGTGCAGTATGGTTTAGCAAAGACGGCTCTGTACCTTCTTCAAAAGCAGCAGATTGAGAGGGCAATAACTCTACAATTGAATATAAAGGTCATACATCCCATGTTCGGGATTATCTATAATGGTTACAAGCCACTAAATATTTAACCTTTAGTATTAGTGAACTGCTGTAAGTAGAAAAGTACAAAGGTCATTAGTTAACATGATATCCTACTTAACAACTCTACAATAATCTTTATTGTTATCCTACCAGAATTGCTCTATATTGTATACATGTCCATAAATCACAAAAGCTCGAGAGAAGGTACCTGGTGCATATGCAAAATGTATGTGGCCTCTTTGACAACGAATCATCTTCTCAAGTGATGGAAGTGCTGCTTCTACATGATGCGTACGGGTCAGCATGTTATGCCCCCTTGCAGATATAGCAGTCACTTGCTCATGTAGATCATGGAAAATATCAGCAGCAAACCTGCAATGTCGTCAAATATTCTCAGTAGGCATATCTACGAGAAAGAGTACAAAGACAAAATAAGTCATGAGAAGTTACAAAAAATGTATATGAAAATGTATTATCCAAAAATGTTAATTTTAATTTAGTTTTAATTTTAGTATTAATTTTAATTTAATTTTAACATTAAAATTAATATTAAAATGATCACTCAAATTAAAATTAACATTTGTCTTTTTTTGCAAATTAATTAATTTCTATTGGTCCATGTGGGAGTCCATGTGGCATGGCTCATTTAAGAATATGAGTCTATGGCTCATATTCTATTTTTCATATATATATATATGAAAATGTATTATCCAAAAATGAGTACAATGAGAGACGCTATCAAGCATTCCCAGCCACTTCAACCAATTTACAATTACAAACACATCCCATGTTACTTAATAAGGTATCTATGACCCCTTTGGTAACTCGAGGGCTCGCCCTGACATAAGGTGTCAGGACTTTGACGTCACAGTGTTTCTTATTTTGCACTTGTGGAACCAGCTACAATTGCTCAGCAGTTTGGATAAGTTCCAGCCACTAGGGAGACGACTCAGCCAATATCGCGTTGTCAGCTATACCTTCATCCTCTTCTTCCTCCCCTAAACCTTCCTATGTTCCTCCCTCTGCCTTACCCTCTATCCCTACTAGTAAGGAATCACCACTAGGAATGGTATCTTAGATGTGCTTTCTTACCAGTACGGATAGAGGGGTAAGGCAGTAGGGATAGGACGTCATGTCCCGTGCATGTCACTGTAGAAGTATGAAAAATCTAGATCCATGCATCCACCAAACATGCGCCCCAAGATCGATCCTGCAGTTCAGAAAAGCAGCTACCATGCGCCAACAGTAATCAAAGGTCATGCGCCGCAGCGATCAAGCCCCTAGCGCCATAATGATCCAGTGTCATGCACCGACCGCTTCATAACTAGTATTTTCGTGTGCCATCAGTGCCATACGCCACTGAGTAACTAGTGTTCCCATGCGCCAGCAGTGTCATGCGCCACTAAGTAACTAGTGTCCGCATGCGCCAGCAGTGCCATGCGTCACTACTCCCTCAAGCATCCCTGCACTCCAATACTGGCCACATAAAGGCCTGACACAAAAATTATGTCTGACACAGAATCCTGAGAAAAAGGACTTTTTGAACGTCTCAAAAGACGTGAGCACGCTAAAAGACAAAACCTCACGTCAGCATGAACTTTACTCCTGACAGGCGTGCAGCGCCACGTGTACGAGGCCACATGCGTCCCAGACTTCATGCGTTCAATGCGTCTCTGGCCCCATGCATTCCAGATTTCTTACTGGGGACTTGTGAGTCCATACTTTCTTTTCTTTATGGAGACTTGAACAGTCCATACTTTTCTTTACAGACTCGGTGCACTGATGCACCCCATAGATGTACAGTTAATCAATGTTCTATTTCCAGTGTCACAAACATGTAAAGTGATTTGCATGGCATTACTTCTCATGTAAGGCTTACATCTACTGCATTCTTGTGTTAATAGTACTAGCAGTTAACATTTATGTGTTTCAATGGTTACAGCAACATTGAATTACAAGGCATTATTATCTTTTTGTGGACTAGAGCAGCATTTAATTATGAAACACCATAAGGTAACACTAGCAATCATTTTATTAGGGCATGAAGGAGTAGAGGAGAAGAGACAGATCCACTCACTTTTACGAATATAGCATGCATGACACGATCCCATGTATGCCTATGATACCTCAAGAATGATCGGATGCGATGCACAGTCTTCTAACTTGGCATAACCATGCAATCGAACCACACCTCAAGAATAAGTGAATGAAGAAACAATTTTCTCCATTTTTCTACTTTACAATAATATTTAAAAAAAATCCAATAATTTTTTGTACCCGCGTGCAATGAGTATATATATATCCGGACAATGACAAGGCACACACGAGTGACCCGATAATGGGACAGACGCAACAAACCAATTGAGCTAAAGATTAGACCAACTGGAAGCTACGTTGCAGGGAAACCATACAGACACGATGGAAGACCAATTCGGCACATTTTGGAGTATCCTAGTCATGTCAAGTAGGTGTCCGACACGAACGAGGCAACACAGCACCCGTATCACTTCCTAGCTCACAAACATCATAATCATTTCCATCACTCAGAAATCCAAGCGGGTCTTAGCAAAATCATATGAAACTACTGAAACATCGAACAAGTTTGGAAGCTAGACTGCAAGGATACGAATGCGACACGTTTCGGAGTTCCCGTGTCGTGTTCTTTTGGTAGTTTCCTTAATAAAACAGTAGGAAAAAAATACAAAGGAAAGTAAAGAGAGAGAAGAAGGAGAAGAAGAAGAAGAAAAGGAGTGTACTGACTCGGAGAGGTCTCCCAACTGCTTCAAGACTCCGACGAGTCCGGCGACGGCGACTCCGTCGAGCACCGCCTCCTCCTCCTTCATGTAGAGCTCCGGATTTCCGAAACGGAACTCGTTCTTCACTTCCAGTCGAACCAGAGGCATTCTCTCTCTCTCTCTCTCTCTCTTCCGAAGAAGAAGAAGACGAAGAAGGGGGGGCGGTGACCGGACCGCGAGTGGGAGAGATAAGGACGGCTTAACTGTGCCCTCCTTTCGGTGACCGGAACGTTGCCTCCATTGCAAGGCACGGATGTTTTCTTTCTGTTCAATAATGCTAAGTTTACTACCAAATGCTCTCTGTTTGTATTTGTTGGCGTTTGGGTCCCAAACGATTGGAGTAATTGCACAGTTAGGACAGAAATGGCCAAAAAGCTACACTTGGGATCCATGTCGCGCACACAGAAATAAAATTTTGACATTTTGTGTTGATTAGGCAGCACACAGAATTAAAATTTTGCTATATTGTACCGAAGGAATAATTTACTCAAATTACAAACAAAAAACTGAAACAGGGCGTTTTCCTTTTTCTTTTTTTATAAGTTTCGTATTGAATTGGGATAATTTATAAAATATTGTTGTAGCTCAGTTGTTTAAGGAATATGCTTGTAGATAGGGATTTTAAGTTCAAAGTTCAGTGGAAGGAGTATTTTTCAAGTTGGATTTTAAGAGATTTGAACTTAAAACCTTTCACCCACAAATATATATATATATTCTAACCAACTTATCCCAATTTACTATAATATAAACGGTCTATATGAAACTTATAGGAAATTAAAAGAAAAAAAATTGTTACTAAAGACGTTTTTAGGACAAAAAACTTTCTTACTAAGATGTTTTTGTTGTTTAAAAAAAAAAAAAAAAAAGAAGAAGGGAGGCGCGTGTTTAAGTGAAACGTCCTTAGCATAAACGTTTTAGTTCTTTGTTTATAATTTTAGTAAAAAAATTCTTTCGGTACAATATAGCACAACTTTAATTCGTTGTGTAAAAATTTCTGATTATTTTATGTTTAACATGAGACTTTCAGAGAAATATTGTCCTACTTTCTAAAGTCTAAGACAACATGTATACGAGGACCATACAAAAGTAGATAAGAATAAACAATAATTCTATGATTACAACCAAAAGTCTTACAACTGTCTAAGTGACAGTTGTCAATTTGGTCCCCTCTCTTTTCTTTTTCTCTCATGGAGAGAGGAAATCCAACTGGCAACTGCTAAGTCGGTTGTAATCCTAACATTGCTCTAAGATAAAAGAACAAGGTACATATAAATGAGGCACACACAACGGGATGGTTCTCCATCAATTAATTAACAATAATGCCAGAATTATAACCAAAAGTCTTACAAATTGTTTATAACCGTCTACATGGCAGTTGTCAATAGGGTTCGAATGGAAAGGGTTCATTAGAACTTCCTAGAGGAACTTCGAGATCATGCATGGGTTCAAATGGGAACAGGCAACATTGCTCCCTTATTTTGACATATTTATTCACTACAGTGGTTGGAAGTCTCCTAAAATGCAAGATCAGATAGCACGCCTACAAATTGACAATCCATCTCCAACAGGGACCTGGGATATTTCAATGCGATTATCCGCTGCCAAGAATTTGTTCAGCTCTATCAAGGGGCCTCTCCCTGCCCTGACCACAGCTGGATGCGAAGGATCCTCCGGAACTGCAACTGTCCCGCGCCAAAGTGTGTTATCATAAACGATCACTCCTCCGACCCTGACCAGCTTCACCAGTCGCGCGTGGTACTCGAGATAGCTCTCTTTGTCAGCGTCGACAAATGCAAAATCGAAGAGGTCTTCTTCTTTAACCTACATTTGCTTATACATATAAATACGGAAGTGTTTTAACATATTCAGTTAAAGGCCAGCCTTCTTCAGTTAATAGAACCAAAATGTTCAGGGCATAGTTTGCACTATCGGCCGATACCAATCCGATACAGCCAATACCGATACGGTTTGGCATGTGTCCCGATCTGATACCGACCTATACCGATACCAACATTAGGAGTGTCTTTTCCAGTAAATTCGGCAAAGAAAATTGGTCGAAAAAGACTAATCGACAAGTATGCAAAAGTATAATAAAGTTGTAAAAACATTTACATAAAGAAAATTAAACCAATCAGTAATGATGATTATTATTTGATTCAATTTCAAAATACTATGAAACTTTACAGAAAATACTTAAAATGTCTAAAATATTTTCTATAAATTTATTAATAATCATTTGCTTTCCGATACATTGATATGAAACTGCAGATACTACCGATACTGTCGATCCTAATACTCATAGAAAGGGTATGATACTCATAGAAATGGTCTGATAGCAATTCCGATACTTGGTTTAGGGACATCATCTATATAAAAGTAAGAGAAATCATTAAAGGAAATGTAAGGATTCTTTAAGATAAACAAAAACCATTATTTATATGATTGGAACTATTTTCTCTCTATTTAATTTTTGGACTGAGTGTGCTATTAGAACAAAGAAAATTGCTTCGTGTGTCAAAGGAAACCTCTTATTAAGTCTAGGACCAATCTTGTTTGTTAATGCCTATCATTAACTGATGGTTGGACTCGATATTGTTAATTTCAAGCCTCCTTCCATCAACCAAGTGGACGTGAGGGATGTTAGATTTAATTGCACACAAACATAATTATTTCTTTTACAGATATATAGTTTCATGGGAAAAAAAACAGGACTATTGGAGGAGTCCTTACATTTATGAGGTGTGTCAACCTCTTGGTCTAGGCAAAGTGGAACTAAAGTTGTTCATATGGAGTTTTTCCCTTCTTCTTTTTTCCTTTTTCTTACCATGAAGTTTCCAGCACTCAGGCCAATAACCCATAGAATTAAAACAAGAAAACTTGTTAAATCCAACAAGACATACAAACAGTCTAAATATGCAGATAATAGTTTAACATGGGCAGCAAGATGATGCTAGTGCGGTTGGTGAAATTTCATAAAATCAATTAGTCTAGCTTAAGGATATCACATGAAGGAAAAACTAAGATCCATATTGAAGCTGTCCTTCTCTAGCTTAAAAGTAAACATAAACTTATACAATTCATTAGCAATAATATATACTAAATTTATTGTTTACCATAGAGTAATTGTTAGTTTGAATTCTTCCACCATAGAGAGTGTGAAATGTTACCTCTTCAAGAAGTTTATCAAGAATAGGAAGCGCAGGTGACTCAATGAAATTGATCTTATGTTCAACTCCTGCCTTCTGAATAAATGGCAATCCTACTTCAAAGGCTTCCTTATCAATGTCAATTGCAGTTATCTGGAGCAAAAAATTAAGAAAAAAATTGATTAGGGATCATGTAAACTGTACATCAAGCATCATTTGTACTAACACCATCATCATTTTTTTTTCTAGATCAAAGTTCACATCACTGCATCAGAACAAAGAACTCATCCAACAATGAAATGGATCAGGATGTAGAAATAGGAAGAGGAGGATATAATGCACCTTTCCCTCCTTTGGCAATGCCAAGGCTGTCGTGAGGAGAGAATAACCTGTGAATACTCCAACTTCTATAGTTTTCTTGGCATTGATAAGCTTGAGGAGTATAGAGAGAAGTTGCCCTTCCTCAGGGGGTAATGTCATGATAACCCTAGACATCAGGAAGTGAAAAAACAAGTTACTTAGATACAAGGGCGGAACCAGAAATTCTAACTTGGTTAGGCTGGGTATGTATGGCTCGCGTGGGCTGGGGGTGTGGACTGACTCATATGGAGAGAAAAAAACATACGAAAAAGAAAACAAATTTTTTTTTTTTGGCGGGTGGGCTGAAACCCACCTTAGCTCTCAAGATGGTTCCGCCTTTGCTTAGATATGTTCGATAGAATTATCCATGAAACACAAGTAAATTGACTCTCACTTGGCCTATCATCCAAACATCTTTTAAATCATGAAATTAAGTAATGTTGAATCCTAAAGAAATCAACTCCTATCAGTGATGATCAATTTACATTTGTGTTTCCTTCCTTATGTTCAATATACACAAGTTTAAATTAACAAAAACTAGTTTGTTATTCTCAAGATTATTATATCTATAAAAATTGCTCAGACTGGTCCTAATTTACGACAGGCACTAGAGAATATATATGAACATGAAATTTACCATCCTATACATGTGCGCCTTCCTTTACTTACATGGCATTATGTTTTATTAGTGTGCTATTATGCATACGACACTAACACTAAGAAACATATATGAGCACGATAAGACTTGTTGCTTGCATCCTGGAGGATGCAGATTCGAGTCACGAAAGCACCATCTCCATATATATATATATATATATATATATATATATATATATATATATATATATATATATATGAGCACGATAAGACTTGCTGCTTGCATCCTGGAGGATGCAGATTCGAGTCACGAAAGCACCATCTCCATATATATATATATATATATATATATATATATATATATGGAGAAAAGTATTATATATTGTCTGTTGCATTTCATTACATATATACTATGTCTTCAAAATAGGTTATATAGCGTCTTGTGTAGCATATTATATATTGAAGGCGCCTTACATTTTGTGCTCCATGGTCTTCTCTCTTAGCTCCTTGAGTTGTTCATGCTCCCTTGGGTAAACACTTGTCCCTAATATGTACTGCAAGCAAAAACGATTGAATGAATTGAAGGATATATATAGATTTTCTACCAGAAGGATCGATAAGGGCCAATTTAGATTGCAGTTGCGTTTCAACAAGGCTACATTTGAAGCCCAAACACAATGGATCGACTAGCCATTTGGCTACCCCGCCGTTCCTTTTGAATCAAAGTGCAACGCCGAGCGAGCGTTTCTGAAGTGGACGTTTGAGCAGAAGCCCATCCCCCAAACTACAATCCAAACTAAGTCTAAAAAAAAAAAACCTGGTGGAGAGCATCACTCTGCAGGATGTGTTTGGTGACTACGGCAAGTGGTGAAATCTCCATTAAAGGAAAGGTTGATCAGATGGGTATCTCCAACTCCTTGACAACACCAAGAAAGGGAAGAAAGAGTACTACAATTGGAATGGAGAAGCCTCTCCCTACAACCCCCATATTTATAGGACCTCATGGAGTGTGACATGAACAAATGAAACAAGGGAAATAGAGCAAGATTTGGTGGTGATCCAAAATGCTATGCATATAATTATGTTTCTAATTTAGCAAATACTTGGTGGTGGTCAATGCAATGAATATAATTATGTTTGTGAAATATTATCCATAATACATTCCAACTTTTATAAAACTTAGAGAGAAGGGTGGTTAGGCAACTTAAGTTTGACCTTGTTTACGTTAATAAGACAGCAACCAAATGACAAAGTATGAAATCCCAAAAAAGAGCTCACCTAAACCAAACAGAAGATCCCAAAAAACATAGCAAACAGAGATTATAGTAAGCTAATCTTTGGACCCAATATTTTATAGGGAAATTTATCATAGAAGTTTAAACCTTAATCCTCTTGATCCATATTTCTTGTGCACTTTTTTTCATTCTTAGCTTCGGAATCTGATGATTGAATACTTCTTTGTTTGATAGGTCACAAGTTTTCTATAGTATTTACACATAACATAGGAAGGCATGCATTGCACCTATCATGGTACAAAGTTTGTGCTTTCTGTGAAATCATATGTAACTACCGAGACATCGAACCAGTTTGGAAGCTATACTGCAAGGACACGAATGCGACACATTTCGGAGCTCCCGTGTCGTGTCCGCCACAAGGCACGAATCTAACCGAAAGCTAAAGAGAGAAGAAGAAGAAGAAATGAAGGGGATGGAGGAGTGTACTGACTCGGAGAGGTCTCCCAACTGCTTCAAGACTCCGACGAGTCCGGTGACTGTGACTCCGACGAGCCCGGTAACTGCGACTCCGGTTATTGCTTATTTCTTGGTATTAGCTTAATAGCTTTATATCTGGACTGCTGCTGCTTATTTCTTGGAAAAACTAGCAACCTATAGGCTAGTTGGTCATCTTAGTTTCTGCTTATTGATTCTGTGAGCAAGTGAGCAACTAACAGATGACAAATCTTGCCATTTCTAAACCCACATCAAAAGTTATTTCAGGACAGTTCAATTTTATTTATTTTTGACAGTCCTTTCAATAAAAATGACTGTAAAAAATTTCGACAGTCCTACCTATTGAAAGGACTGTCAAATTTTGTTGACAGTCCTAAATATTTAGTCATGTCAAATTTTTAGGTAGGATTTTCAACATGACAGTCCTATCAATAGGTAGGACTGTTAAAATTTTGACAGTCCTAATAGGCTGTCCTGGAGTAACTTTTGATGTGCCTTTAGAAATGGCCCAAATCTATTGTGTACGGATAGATTGTTCTGGAGGATGTGTTGAGATTATGAGGATGTGTAGACGACGTGGTTGAGGCGATGAAACTCGCCAGGGCCGGCCCTGGCCTAGGGCAGTCAGGACGACCGTCCAGGACCCACAGGCCAAGAGGGCCAAAAAATTCAATTTAAACATATATATACTGATAATTTTGTATCGAAAATATAACCAGTATGTACTATGGGCCTCTTTTAGCACAAAATAATTGTGGTGTAGTGGTTATTATGTTAGACTTATATATTAGAGGTTCCTAGGTTCAAGTCTTGGTGGAGCATATTATTATTTAGTTTTTTCAACTTTTTAATTTTTGTTTACATTATATATATAGAGGGGGGGTGCGCATTTTGAAAGTTTGCTTAGGACCCCCGTGAAGTCAGGACCGATCCTGAAACTCGTACGAGTCGCATGGGGTGAGTGGTGGTGGTGTTTCATCTGAAGTGGATGAAATTGCAGCTTCCAAGTTTTGAAGGGTTTTTTTTGGTTATTTACATCAACCTCCTCTATGTTTTTGATTTATTAAACGAACATCCCTTATTTTGAAAATCTTTTATGTAAAACATATAACATAAGAGAGATCCGTGTAATAAACATAAAACATAGGAGAAGTACTTAGTGTAATTATTTTCAAAATATTAGTAATAACCCTTTTTGCATACAAGTCCCTTACATCTATCATATTTTTACAAATACTAGGAGCGATACAGTTTTTTTTTATAAAAACTAAGGTTTCAACTTGACCAATGACCAAGGGTGTGCAAGAACCCAACCAGACTAATCAGGTTACGCTACAACTTGGTGTCAGAGCTAACGGATGATGGTTGTCGCAGTATATTTGGAAGAATGGACTGGAAGCTTACGAAGTATTTTCGACAACTGGCTCGAGGAGATATGTGATGCACCATGTACATAATCCAGTGAGGTATACGAACAAGTTGCAGGCACCTGATGATGGCTCGAGGGGTGTTCGGCAAGGGGTTGTTGATCATAAGGGTCTTGTCGGGAAGGGTCTTCAAGAAGATCTTAGGAGTACGGAGGATTTGGTTTGTCGAGAAAAATTAATGAATTGAGGTGTGGCGCTGTGAGGCTCGCCTCAAAGTATCGTTATTCAAATATGAACACACGAGTATTTATCATGTATTGTATTTTTTTCGATTTTCATAATTTCGGTATCGTAATAAAGAACAATGAATTTTCGTGAGGCGAGTCATTGTTACCGGTATCATGCCATGATGGCAGTGCTAGATTTGGTTAATGATGGGTTTACTAGTTTTCAAAAAATTATTGCTTCACATGCATCGAGGATCGTATGGACAATCTCGTGCAATATTCTAATTTTTAAGAAAATATTAAATAATTGTGCAACTGATAAGTATTTTTGAGTTTTATTGAGAATCGTGCTAACATACAGAATTCTTGAGACTTGTAGAGACCCATTGTATTGCTATGTACCCCGATTAGGAGCTGTAATGTCCCGCTCTTAGCGGTGACATTAGATATTGAGATAGATATCGATTTGTTGGTTCAAGACCGTCACTCCCCGTTCCCAGTATACATATTTGGAGCATATTTATTTTCTTGCTAGCATAGTAGTATGTTGTAGAGAGACTAGACACATTCTTTGGTTCACTTGGCTCTTGGTTTATTTGTTTGGTTTGGTTTTATCATGAGTTGAACCTATGGTCCAAATCTCAAACCCCCACCAAATATAACTCAACTTCATTCTCTCTCCTCTCATTATTTTTCTTCCATCATCTCTTTTAGGTTTTCTCTCTTCTCTCCATAGGCAAGTGCACCTTGCTCGAAATGGAGAAACCTTTTATTTTATGAGTCTATTATGTTGATTGTATGATTTTAAGCACATTTAGAACTTGGTATTTTGGGATTTGGTGGATGGATTAGTGTAGATCTAAGTTTTAAGTTTTAGGATTTTCTATGTTTTCTTGAGTGTTCTTAGGTTTTAATCTCTTAAAACTTAATTTTTTTCAAAAACTTGTTGCTATATGCTGATGAGCACTTAATTTTGAGTAGTTTAGAACTTTACTTTGCTGGATTTGGGCATCATTTGAGGTTTCTATGGAAGAAACAAAATTTTATTTCCGAGCTTTTGGCCATGGCTGAAAAGCTGCTATTGGGGGAGACGAATGAGTGCTATGTGGCACGAAGTGCTATGCGGCCAGGACTCCTCGTCTCGAGTCAGCATGCGGCCAACCCTGTTGGACGCATGTCTGAGTTTGCACATGCGCCCCTTGGCCAAATGCATGAACTTGAAAGAATAAAATTTTGCTAAGTCCCAAAATATTTCATGCGGCCAAGTGTGTATGCGGCCAAGAGGAGTATGCGGCCTCGTCAACCATGCGGCCAGAAGCTATGCGTCCCTCTTCTTCTGGACGCATAACTTCTGACTGACTTGGCACGACTTTTCATAATTTTGTCTTTTATTCTGACACACTTTTATCACATGTCACATCAGTCACTTTTCTGACCTGACTTGACTTGCATTTATTGATTGTCACATCACATATTTTTCGAAGAGTAGACTTTGCTTTGCCTATGAGTCCAAGCCAACTATGCGGCCTCGACGTTATGCGACACCTTGTATGTGGCCTCGACGTTATGCGGCACCTTGCTATGCGCCTTTGCTCCTATGTGCCTACTGTTTCTTGCACACTTTGGACACTTGCTTGGTTTAGTGTTGATAATGATTGAACGATTGTGATGCTATGTGTTGAACTTATAAATGACTTGTATGACCCAGATGTGACCATGTGCTAAATGACTAAGTACTTGGCATAAGTCCTGTATATATAGCCCTATATGTACTTACTTGCTAATTAGGCTACTTTTTCTTGATCACCTTATTATACGTTGGACGGAATAAGAGGCGTAGTTCAACTCGAGGGAGGGTCTGCAATCTCGGTCCTTATTTGATTTAAGGATTATGGATATGATCTCGAGGGGTTCTCGCACTACTCTTATTTTATCTATCGATATAATAAAGTGACAAATTAATGTGACCATTATTTTATTGTCCTATCCTGAATACATTGCTACTTGATAACTTGTCCACAATCTTGATACTAGAACTCGATCATGCCCTGACTATTGTATCTGTGTTGGTACACTTGATCGCACCAAGAGTGCTACTTGATATATAGTGAGCCGTCGTGCCACATACACTTGCTACATGATATATCTAATTATTTTCTTGCACTAATTTGGTAGTTGGACAGTGACTTTAGCCGTGGCTAGATAGTATTGATTGTTGCATCACACTTGGGTGAATCCAGATTTAACTTTTAAGTGACTATGTGAATTTGTATCAAGAGTTATCGTACTTAAAGTACGACATTTAGGAAGAAATGTTCATGTGACCACGATATGAGATTCTAAATCACCTAGGATTAACTAGACAACTTAATTTGTAGAGCATTGGGAGAGAACGGTATCTCGAGATCGTGCATGTCGAACCACCTTAAGTTAACTGAGAGTAAAGGTTGGCCACCACAGATACTGTATATCATCCGCACTAGTGGAGTGCAGTATCTGACTTAATTATAAGCCGAGCCAGTATCTTTCTTATAGAAAGCCTGGAACTGCTACTGATCATTAATTAGCTCAGGGCCCTTGCAAGGGACTGATGCATCATATATTCTTGCTCGTATATCATTGGTTCAGCCAGCCTGCTCGATTATGGCATGATATGAGGATACTCATATATTGCATTACTGGGATAACCCAGAGATCACATATCAACCCGTAACATATGTTTGGCTGTTAAATCTATTTTGGTTAGAGAAGTGGACTGTTGCAGCATA
The DNA here is from genome assembly GCA_036927795.1 of Iris macrosiphon. NCBI lineage: Eukaryota > Viridiplantae > Streptophyta > Magnoliopsida > Asparagales > Iridaceae > Iris > Iris macrosiphon. The sequence continues at coordinate 147,975,327 of JAYESA010000001.1, read as the reverse complement.
AAAGTTCAACTCATGTCCTTGTTTGGTTGTTGAGTTGCGTTGTTGTGTTACAACGGGATACGGATCGAAGCTACTTGTTATCTTATATTATTTTACTTGATATTGTATCCCTGCTTGTGTAGTGTGACTTCTATTGAGTGGAATTAGGGACATAGAATATCGTGGCATGATAGTTCAACTCATGTCATTGTTTGGTTGTTGGGTTGCACTATTGTGTTACGATAGCCTGTTGACTGAAACTACGACGCAGAGTTATTTTAGCTTGACCATAATCAAGGGACATATTCTATATTGGTGTAATATGGTACTTTACGTCCTTGTTTGGTGAATGGGTGTCGTGTTATATCATGGATAGGATATATGCCATTGATTATTGGCTCATGCATCTCATGCTATAGAACTGGTTTTGTTTATTTATTTTATGCTTTCCTTTGTGGTACTTGCTATTTGGGGGTCTGATCCCACTGGTTTTGCATGGCCAGATTTAGAGCCAGCACATGAGGATCAAGCGTATCTCACCCTCACTGATGGCACGCACAAGAAGGATGGCTGCTGAGGGTCACGCGTGGGTTCCTTTATTCACTGCTCGTCTTTTGTAAACTATATTCTTTTGGGCGTTTAGCCAACTGACACATGTTAACCGGATAATCTGGACACTAGTTGTCACGCCCCGATCTCCCGCAGGCTAAATCGGTCGTTCCCGCTATGTGAGAATCACCGTGTCAGTGCTCCCGCGGAATAATCGCTTTGACCAATACGGACGTGATGTCGCACGAGCGTGAGCCACGCCCGTGTAAGGTCGTGGTTCATTGGCTGGCGGTAAGAGTTCTAAGCCACAGAGTCGCACAGATAGTCCAAGTGCAGCCGAGTCATAAACACATAGGCGATTGATAACAGGTTCACTGAGTCAATAATATAGCGGAAGCATTGAATAACACAAGTAGAAGTAAAGTAACTCTTTATTGATATAAACAAGTGTTACAGGCGGTGCATGGCCGAGATTACAAGTCGCTCAAGCCTCTCTCTCTGAAACAGTAAAAGCGTGCCAAGTGGCTACAATTGTGGAATGATTGTACAGGCGATGTTCAGGCGATGTTCCAACATTATGTCTTGTATATGTGCTTCTGTTCCGGACGCAACGCTGCTTCGGAGTGATCTCCACGCCTTAGCACACACGAAGGAGCATTTGCACCGAACGAGGTTCTCCTGCACCCTGCAAACGATCTGGTGGGTTATCAGTACACTGAATGCACTAGTGGGGAGGCTACTCGCCCGCTCGACAAATCCAAACACGTAATATAGGTTTCGTGCATCAACTATTAAGTTATCTTTCTAGTTGCCTTAGGATCAGTTTTATGCAAAAATTGAATAGCCTAACTCGTGTGGCAGTGCGCCGTGCGACATGAGAGGAAACACGGCGAGACTTACCAACTTACCATTTTTTCTTCCCTGTCCAAGGCAAACATTGTTAATTCAAGAACGAGCATTAATAGAGACAACCAAGGCAATAGCATATGCAAACACGAGAGTCGTTGTATTATGATCGTTCAGGTGTTCAGCTGTTCTTTCGATGCGAGGCAATGATTCGCACGCGGATAGCCGCTAAGCGAGGATGACTTATCTATATGAATATGAGTCGCTGGCATAGCCATAAAGGACCGTTTATAGTCTTGAACAAGGATGGAAAGCAACAAAGATTCGTTGGTGGCTGCAGACCATCATGTCCGCACGTGAGACTATCGTGAAGTTCCATCCGGATCGGAACGGTCCCAGTGCCCCGGTGACCGCCCATGGAACTTAATGACCTTGTTTCCAAGTTGTCCGCGACATGCAGGTCAGTGTCTTTCCAAATCCATAACTTGATATGATAATCCATGATTCGTGATCTGAACCGAGCGTTTGCTCCACGAGCTGGGATTCTTGGATTCGTTAACATGATTCTCGTTCAGAGGTAAACTTGATGTGATTATCATTCAGTTGTAACATGACATGATTCTCGTTCAGTATTCATTGCCCTGATGCGTGCCCCTGGTTCGGGGATTGCCTTGGCGACCCAACGGTCCCGGATACTTGCAGGTTCAATCATGCACAGACGACTACTTAGTAGTCTCCCGGGGTTTGGATGAGAACAAGGCAACATACAAGCAGACAAGCATGCATTTGTATAAACACAAACATTCACGTTAGCTCGGGCCCGAAGGTAAGCCAAGGAGTGATATCATAAGGGACTTCCCGAGCGACACGTTTTAGGTAGCATACGAGGGTTTGAACATATATATATAAGCAATATTTCATCTCCATGTTCTAGCATAAGCAATACAAGTTGGGATTATTCCCTTAGCTAGGTGCGTTGGATTCTTATTAGCATGCAGGGGTGATTCGCCTAGCGACTAGCATGTATCATTCCACATTTTATGTGTGATGGCTAAGCAAAGACAAGTTCACCGTAGCCACCTACCTTAGCGATGATTCGCCTCGGTTGAGCGATACGTCAAGCGAGCCTCTGAAAGCCTAAGCCGAAATCCTGTAGGGACAAGTCTGGATATCCTTTGCCTCAAACGAGTATTCTCGCCTGAGCAAAGCGGGTCGAGATATTGCACTTTTGCCGTTTGAATCGGCAGTCAGCTTGAACGGAACGGGGTGTTACACTAGTTCCTTACATGACTGTAATATATTTAGTTTGTAGCTGACTCACTGTCATGTATGCTTTTGGTTGTGTGTCTGGCATATCACTATATATCGCTAGATCTCTAGAACGTTCTGATGCGGCGTATGTGATTCCTTACTGCTTATTCTAAAATATTTTATGTTATTGCTACTTGTTTGAATGATTAAGATATAGAAGTTCTTGACCCTAGAAGACTTGATTGTAGTATGCACCCTATTGTCTCTAGACAACCTTAATACATTGCGGATTGCTTCGGTATTCCGTAAAGTGTGATTGGCTGAGTCATTCCCCCGCTCTCCAGTATTCTAGATCTAGGACGTGACAAAGACAAGAGAGGACAGGACGCCATGAGGCTTGTACATCATCACAATCAGAAGGGTTCCAAGTCCATTAATGAAGAGCTTAATCATGAATCACAAATGCTAATAGTTGTGTCTATTAGTAGAGAATTGAACCGTAACTCACAACTGCTAATCATAGAAAATCGTCCATGAACCATCATGTAGATAGTTTGCATGCTAGGATAACATCATTGCAAGCCTAACACTTTGATACATACATACATATATATATATATATATATATATATATATATATATATATATGCAAATTATTCTAATCCTTGTCTATTGTCACGCCCCGATCTCCCTCATGTAATCAACTGTCCCCGCTAGGCACGAATCACCGCGCCAGCGCTCCCGCGGTACGATCGCTTGACCCATCTGGGCGTGATGTCGCATGAGCGTAAGTCGCGCCCGTGCAAGGCCATGATCCGAATATGCGGTAAGAGGTCTATGCCACAGAGTCGCACAGATTGTCCGAGTGCAGCAGAATTTTAAACGCACAGGCGATTGGTAACAAGTTCACAGAGTCGTTGATAGAGAAAATATTGAATAACACAAGTATAGAAATAAAATAAGTTCTTTATTGATATTGAACAAGTGTTACAGACAGCGCTTGACCGAGATTACAAGTCGCTCAAGCCTCTCTCTCTGAAACAATAAAAGGAGAGCCAAGTGGCTACATTTGTGGAATGATACATAGGCAATGTTCCAACATTATATCTTGTATATGTGCTTCAATTTCGGACGCAACGCTCCAAGGCTCCAGAGTGCACGCCTTAGCACGCACGAAGGGGGCATCCGCACCGAACGAGGTTCTCCCGTACCCTGCAAGCAATTTGGTGGGTTATCAGTACATGAATGCACTGGTGGAGAGTCTTCTCGCCAGTTCGACAAATCCAAACACGTTATAAAGGTTCCATGCACCATCTATTAAGTTATCTTTCTAGTCTTACCTTAGGATCAGTTTCATGGCAATGATGAATAGCCTAACTCGTGTGGCAGTGCGTCGTGCGATATAAATGAATACGACAAGACTTACCAACTTACCATTCGTCCTTTCCTGTCCAAGGCAAACCAAGTTAAATCAAGCACGAGCATTTATAAAAAAATTCAGGGGCAATTGAATAAAGCAAACTCAAGTGTCGTGAACGAGATTATATTTTGGGTGCACGAGTTACACGGATTGTTCAGGTGTGTTACAGAAGATATTGAAGTGTTCCATATGTACAAGTGTTTCAATTATACACAAGTGTACTATAATCATGATCGTTCAGGTATTTCTCGATTTCTGGATGCGATGCAATGACTCGTACGGGGATTCCCTCTAAGCGAGGATAACTTATCTATATGAACTGGTGGTCGTTGGCATAGCCAAAGAGGACGAGTTATAGTCTTGAACAAGGATGGTATGCAACGAAAGCATGTGAGGCACTGCAAGCCATCCCGTCCAGTACGTGAGACTAAACGTGAGTTCCATCTGGATCAGATCGTCCTCAGTGCCCCGGAGACCGTCCGTGGAACGAGATCCGAAGATCCCCCTTGATTCCAAGTTGTCTGCGACATGCAAGTCTTGGGTTATTCCATTTTCATAACTTGACATGATAATCCATGATTCTTGTTCTGAACGAGCATTGCTCCACGAGCTGTGATTCTTGATTTGCTTGACATGATTCTCGTTCAGTGTTCAACTTGACTTGATGCATTCCCCTGGTGTGGGGACTGCCTTGGCGACCTAAGGGTCCCGGATACTTGCAGGTTCATACTGCACAGAAGGATAATTTGATAGTCTTCTGGCTAACAAGATGCATACACGATACACGATAGTGTTACTTTATTGTGGCATAAGTTTTATTGTGACAAGTATTGGATCGAGACAATAGTACAAGTTAACATATAAGCAGGCAAGCATTTCATTCATATCAACATAAGTATTTACTTTGGCACGGTCTATGGGTAAGACGAGGAGTAAAACCGTAAAGGGACATACCGAGCGACATGACCTAGGGACGTGCAATGTAAACAAGTGAAACGGTGCATTACGGAGAGTACATATCGTTCTACCCGAGGCATAGCGGGGTCTAGTTGCACAAGATAAAGATAGCATGCGAGGATCCATTTATAAGCAAAGTTTTATTTTCATGTTCTAACACAAGCAATACAAGTTAAAATTATTCCCTTAGCTAGGTGCATTGTATTCTTTATTAGCATACGGGGGTGATTCACCTAGCGACTAGCATATATCATCCATATTTTAAGTGTGCTGGCTAATCAAAGACAAGTTTATCGTAGCCACCCACCTTAGCGATGATTTGCCTTGGTCGAGCGATACTCCGAGCGAGCCTCTGAAAGTCTAAGTCTGAACTCCTGAAGGGACAAGTCGGGTAATCATTTGCCTCAAACGAGTATTCTCACTGAGCAAAGCGGGTCGGGTCGTTGCACTTGCGCCGTTTGAATCGGCTGTCCGCTTGAACGAAAATGGGTCATTATATTATACACCACTCAGAAAAAGTCTCGTCCTCGAGACTTCCTGAGCGCAAGCCATTCTACCACACTATCGAATCTATACCAAGCGTAGCAATCGGTACCACTAGATCCATTCGAATACAATCTCCTACTCGTTCCTTACGCCGTATCAGGTGTATGCTGGGTCGGTCTCATCGAATGACTCTATCATTCAATCCAAGTTCTGACTCGGTCTCTATTGCATCTTAGCGCAAAACATATTGCTTAACGCGGGGTCCGTTATAATCCATCTTGAATGATGATCTAAGGATGAGGCAATCTTATACAAGTCATTATACTTGTCCATACGGATCTAACATATTCACTTGCACTAGCATTCGAGATCAGCATATCGCGAGTCTGGATCGTGCACATATTCAAGGCATCCTTCAAACATTTGCATGTCAACCAACTTAGTAATAGCGAAGTCTTAGCACTCGAGTTTCACATATCATTGAGTCTTGGATCGTGCACACGTTCAAGGCGTCCCTCAAACATATGCATTCAACCAAACTTAGAGATAGTAAAATCGGACATGCTACTTGCGAAAATCTCAAGGGTTCTCATCTCATGAATCACGATGATACTTACAACAGGGTCGATCAAATTCCAAGTCATTTTTATTCCAACTCAAATCAAGTATTTGCACTACCGTTAAGCACAATCTATTCGGGTTAACCGACTAGCGTTCATTCGTTCGGATCAAACATAGCACACGTTATCGTTCTCAGTCTAACTCTAAGTCTTGCTGCCCCAGTTCTATGGCTTTGTTAAAGCAATGTTCTAAAGTCGGTCACACAAGTTCTTTCACTCGGCACAGGATCGTCTGCCTAATTACTAGGTCAGCTCACAAGGTCATAGGTACAAGTTCAAGCACACGATTCATTGTGCAAATTTGTCGCACGATATTCGCCCCAATTCCTAAGGTGAAATCATTGTTTATTTGCACGGGGTATTCTACCCAAGCTCGTTTCACTCAAATTTCTAAATATTGAGCACAGATCATCCTACTCTCTTAACACGTTCGTTTGTACAAGGGTTGAGTCCGTTCAGGCAATCCATGATATATCCAAGTTGCAGGACAAGCCTAGCAATTCACATAGTCTATCTCCTTAAGTATATTCGATAGAATCCATATATCCATTCTAAGTCTAGACCACCAAGCCAAGATTCAATTCTAAACCTTTCGATTATAACTCTAAGTCGTCCAACATGATTTATGTATCCGTTTACGAAACCATCAAGCGTGATTTATTCCAGGTTCTAGGCTAACTTATCCTGAAATATTTCTGATTCACTTGCATTTCCAATTTTGTCTTATCGTGTCGAACCAAAAGTCAAGACGATCCATCAGTTGTCACACTCCGGTCTCCAGCAAGTTCGATCACCCTCGTTGGATGTGAGATCACCACGCCAACGATCATGCTGGATAATCGTCCTAATCCGGACGTGACCAATGTACGGGCATAGAGTTATGCTCGTATAAGATAAGAACGTCGAACAATATGGTTTTCATCGAAATGATCGAGACTTCCTTATCATTTCACTTTGCTCCATCCAAGTTATATATAATTATCCACCAAGTCATGTCCGTTCATGCAGTGATTATAATTCGTCTAGCAAAATCATCCAACTTCAATGTTACCGTTTGATAAATCCATAGTCTACTTCTAGCAATCCTCAAACAACTAAGTTTCAAATATTCAAGCCTAAGTCTATCCACTTTTGACACGTTCTATTCATCGAGTTCGTTTGGAATAATCACCGAACATGTTCCCGTGAGTTCGATCATCCCCGTCGTACGTGAAATTACCACGCCGACACTCCTGCAGGATAATCGTTCTCGTTGGGACTGATTTCGAAGATTATCGTTTCGAACTAGATTCAAGATCGTTCTTCCAAACTCCAAGTCAAATCCATTATCGCTTATCTCTTTCATCGAACCACAATATTCATTCTCGGGTTAACTTCTATTTGAGTGATATTGTATTCAAGTTCAGTCCATTTGGTTCAATCTAAAATCGCTCGCACGATCCTCCAAGTTTCTAATAAGTTTTTTTAACCAAGATATCGATTTTTATTTCCATGGATCCCTATTCGATATAAGCCTTATCATTTAGTTCAAGACATTCTCCAATCGTTCAATCCGACTATCGCACGAGACCTATGAATCCGTTTGAACATTTCTAAATGATCCATACACCACTCAGAATTGAGTCACCCAATTAAATCCTCAATCGGTGTTCGCATCAATCGCTAGCATACTCACCAAGTCGTTCCTTAGAATTCCTGCACGATACTTAAGCATCGCTTGATAAAATCTTAGTCTCCTATATATTCCTGTTGATAGTCATCTAAGTAAACAATATTTGATTTGTATCCTCCGCATAAAATATCGTTCAAGATATTTTCCAAAATCCAAACACGATTCTCTATGTTCGCCTAAGCGATACATCTGATAATGTTTCTATCGGTTGTCATTCTAAGTCTGACTTATCTTATTCCTGAACGATATCCCAATCTCGTTTGTAACTAGCTTGCACCAAAAGGGTCTTGGCACGCGATACTCAACACAACTTAGCCGAAAGGCTGTGTGCATAGCTAACCGTTTGAACGATATTCTATTTCGCACACTAACCATTTGGGTAATCATGTATAGGTATTCGGGTTTGCACGTAACTTGCAAATTCTAGTATGAGTCTATTCCAACCAAGTCTAATACAGGTCGGCACAAAGGCCTTCGCATCACATTTTCGTACAAGCAATCATATCATTCATATGCATTTTTTGAAATTATTTAGACTCATTGTTTGGAACATCCCATCGGGTCAACGAGAGAGTGTATGCACATAACCCACGAATGAGCTTTCGAAACTGAGAAGATCGATAAGAAGTCCAAAGGCGTATAGCCATGCTCTGATACCATTATATCACGCTCCGATCTTCCTCAGGCAATCGGCCGTCCCCGCTAGGTGCGAATCACTGCGCCAGTGCTCCCGCGGGATGATCGTTTGACCCATCTGGACGTGATGTCGCACGAGCGTAAGTCGCGCCCGTGCAAGGCCATGATCCAAACATGCGGTAAGAGGTCTAAGCCACAGAGTCGCACAGATTGTCCGAGTGCAGCAGAATTTTAAACGCACAGGCGATTGGTAACAAGTTCACAGAGTCGTTGATAGCAGAAGCATTGAATAACACAAGTATAGAAATAAAATAAGTTATTTATTGATATTGAACAAGTGTTACAGGCAGTGCTAGGCCGAGATTACAAGTCGCTCAAGCCTCTCTCTCTGAAACAGTAAAAGGCGTGCCAAGTGGCTAAATTTGTGAAATGATACATAAGCGACGTTCCAACATTATGACTTGTATATGTGCTTCAGTTCCGGACGCAACGCTCCAAGGCTCCAGAGTGCACGTCTTAGCACGCACAAAGGGGGCATCCATACCGAACGAGGTTCTCCTCCACCCTGCAAGCAATTTGATGGGTTATCAGTACATGAATGCACTGGTGGAGTAGCTTCTCGCCCGCTCGACAAATCCAAACACGTTATAAAGGTTCCGTGCACCATCTATTAAGTTATTTTTTCTAGTCTTGCCTTAGGATCAATTTTATGGCAATGATGAATAGCCTAACTCGTGTGACAGTGCGTCGTACGATATAAAGGAACACGGCGAGACTTACCAACTTACCATCCGTCCTTCCCCGTCAAGGCAAACCAAGTTAAATCAAGCACGAGCATTTATAATAAAATCCAGGGGTAATTGAATAAAGCAAACACAAGTGTTTTGAACGAGATTATATTTCGGGTACACGAGTTACACGAATTGTTCAGGTGTGTTGCAGAAGATATTGAAGTGTTCCATATGTACACGTGTTTCAATTATACACAAGTGTGTTATACTCATGATCGTTCAGGTGTTTCCTGATTTCTGGATGCGATGCAATGACTCGCACGCAGATTGCCGCTAAGCGATGATGACTTATCTATATGAACTGGTGGTCGCTGGCATAGCCATAAAGGACGAGTTATAGTCTTGAACAAGGATGGTATGCAACGAAAGCACGTGAGGCGCTGCAAGCCATCCCGTCCAGCACGTGAGACAAAACGTGAGTTCCATCCGGATCGGATCGGCACTAGTGCCCCAGAGACCGTCCGTGGAACGAGATCCGAAGATCATCCTTGATTCCAAGTTGTCCGCGACATGCAAGTCTTGGGTCATTCTATTTTCATAACTTGACATGATAATCCATGATTCTTGTTCTGAACGAACATTGCTTCACGAGCTGTGATTCTTGATTTGCTTGACATGATTCTCGTTCAGTGTTCAACTTGACTTGATGCATTCCCCTGGTGCGGGGACTGCCTTGGCGACCTAACGATTCCGGATACTTGTAGGTTCACGTTGCACAGAAGGACTATTTGATAGTCTTCTGGCTAACAAGATGCATGCACGATACGCGATAGTGTTACTTGATTGTGGCATAAGTTTTATTGTGGCAAGTATTGGATCGAGCCAACAATACAGGTTAACATATAAGCAGGCAAGCATTTCATTCATATCAACATAAGCATTTACTTTGGCACGGTTTATGGGTAAGGCGATGAGTGAAACCGTAAAGGGACATACCGAGCGACATGACCTAGGGACGTGCAGTGTAAACAAGTGAAACAGTGCATTACGGAGAGTACATATCGTTCTACTCGAGGCATAGCGGGGTCTAGTTGCACAAGACAAAGGTAGCATGCGATGGTCCATTAATAAGCAAAGTTTCATTTTCATGTTTTAACACAAGCAATACAAGTTGGAATTATTTCCTTAGCTTGGTGCGTTGTATTCTTTATTAGCATGCTAGGGTGATTCACCTAGCGACTAGCATGTATCATCCATATTTTAAGTGTGCTGGCTAAGCAAAGACAAGTTCATCGTAGCCACCCACCTTAGCGATGATTCGCCTCGGTTGAGCGATACTCCGAGCGAGCCTCTGAAAGTCTAAGTCTGAACTCCTGAAGGGCCAAGTCGAAAAATCCTTTGCCTCAAACGAGTATTATCGCTGAGCAAAGCGGGTCGGGTCGTTGCACTTGCGCCGTTTGAATCGGCTGTCCACTTGAACGAAAATGTGTCGTTATATCTACTGCAGGGATGAATAGTCAATTGTAGATAAGAATTACTGTATAATTGACTGTTTCTATTGCTTATGTTCCATATCATAAACTGCTCATTATAATGTTTCTTATCTAAAAAAAATGTTGTTATCATGTTCATAAACAAAGAATTGTGTTCACTACAATGCTGCAATATGTCCCTAAGAAATAATTATGGATTCAGAATATGCTGGACATGTTAACGTTAGAAAGAAATGGATATTGTGCATGAAAATAATCATTACGAAAAAAAAAAGATATTTATAGGAGTTTCTTAGTAAAAATAGACGATATATAGAATTTTGGTTAGAAAATGATTAGAGGTAATTATATGAAGGAATAAAAAACAAATACTATATAGAATTTTTTATTCGATTATATTTATTTATTTCATACACAAACAACAATTAGAGATAACCAATACATATCTATGATTTCATACCTGGTAGGTAGCGTGGATTATCATTTAGTTATGCGACAATAATCTTTTACCAGTATAATTTTATATATGTTTATTTACAATTATGTTACAAATACTACTATTCCTCATCCAAACAAAAATATAGATTCTTATATATAAAACCAAGTGAATTTTTTTTTTTTGAGTAAATTGTCAAAATGGTATATGAAGAATGTAGTGTTTGTCATTTTTGTGATCGAATTTTTTTTTAGCTGAAATGGTACATGAGTTTTACATTTTTGCTCAATTAGTGCATCAAGCAAATTTTGTTGGTATTTTTGGATGAAAATTGATAAAAATGGACATGTGATTATCACGTGTCCTATTTTTAATGGTTCTTTTGTCAAGTTTTTGGTTTTGGGCTACTATTTTCAGAAGAATATTAGTGTTCGAAGAAAATTGTTTGGATGAAAATAGTTAAAAATCGTTAAAATAGTTATCCAAAACAAAAATTTTGACAAAATAACAATTAAAAATAGAACACGTGACCATCACATGTCTATTTTTATCGATTTTCATCAAAAAATATCAATAAAATTTACTTCAGGCACTAATTGAACAAAAATACAAAGCCCATGCATTATTTTAACCAAAAAAATGTTCGATCACCAAAATGACAAACACTATATTTTTAATATACCATTTCGATAATTAACTTTTTTTTTTCCTAACAATCTTTCATCACCAAGTGTAGCACAATAGTCAAAGTGAGTACGTTATTTTAAATATGTTCGATCCAATAGAGAAGTATATTATTTCTTTTAAGAGTCCATTTTTGTTTATCTAATAAAATTAGATTGTATGTTCATCTTTCATTGACACGTGCTATTTTTATGCAATCTAAACTATTTTGATTGTGATTTTGTGAACATCCAAAATAATTTTGACGGTATTTTAACAAGCGTTGACACTTGAATGGAAGTACATCCTAGTTATGGTGGAGGTTAAAAATAATAATCCAATCATCAGGCATAAACCCGGGTAATAAATAAATCCTAAAATTTCTAGGTAAAGAAGCAGTCCGAAGAAAAAAGAAAAAGAAAAATCCCCAAATCCAAACCCACTCTTCTCCTCCTTCCTCCTCCATCGAGAAAGAAGAAGAAGATGCCGATGTTCAAGACCCCCTTCAATGGCTACTCCGTCAAGTTCAGCCCTTTCTACGAGCAGCGCCTCCTCGTTGCCACATCCCAGAACTTCGGCATCCTCGGCAACGGCCGCGTCCACGTCCTCGACCTCAGCCCCAACTCCCCCTCCCTCACCCCCGTCGCCTCCTTCGACACCGCCGACGGCGTCTACGACTGCGCCTGGTCCGAGTCCCACGACTCCCTCCTCGTCGCCGCCGTCGCCGACGGCTCCGTCAAGCTCTTCGACACCGCCCTGCCCCCACAGTCGAACCCCGTCCGCTCCCTCCACGAGCACACCCGCGAGGTCCACTCCGCCGACTGGAACCCCGTCCGCCGCGACTCCTTCCTCACCTCCTCCTGGGACGACTCCGTCAAGCTCTGGTCCCTCGACCGCCCCTCCTCCCTCCGCACCTTCCGCGAGCACTCCTACTGCGTCTACTCCTCCTCCTGGTCCCCCCGCCACGCCGACGTCTTCGCCTCCGCCTCCGGCGACTGCACCGTCCGCGTCTGGGACGTCCGCGACCCCGTCTCCACCCTCGTCCTCCCCGCCCACGACCACGAGGTCCTCTCCTGCGACTGGAACAAGTACGACGAGTGCGTGCTCGCCACCGCCTCCGTCGACAAGTCCGTGCGGGTGTGGGACGTCAGGGCGCCCCGGGCCCCGCTCGCTCAGCTCGCGGGGCACGGGTACGCGGTGAGGAAGGTGAAGTTCTCGCCGCACAGGGAGAGCGTGCTGGTGTCGTGCAGCTACGACATGACGGTGTGCGTCTGGGACTACCGGGCCGAGGACGCGCTGCTGGCGAGGTACGACCACCACACCGAGTTCGCGGTCGGGGTGGACATGAGCGTGCTGGTGGAGGGGCTGCTGGCGAGCACCGGGTGGGACGAGATGGTCTACGTGTGGCAGCACGGGACCGACCCCAGGGCGGGATAGATGAGGGGGCAGCATTGGAGTCTAATTTCTTCCTGGTGGTATGTTTGCTCTTGTTAAATAGACAAGTAATTTATTTTCGAATTATCCCCCTTTTGTATACTTCACAAATAATAATTGCCAAAATAACACTCCCGTCTGTTATTTACAATAATACTTCAAGATGTAGCTTATTTATTTCCTTAATGCTTCAGATTCAAGGTGGAAATACTCGTGATTGCATTATGCATGTAGTCCTTCCTACCATGCCAAATCACTTTTGTTCCATAGACCATAGACATGCACATTCCTTATCTTATGTGAGTGTCGAGCAAGGTCCCTGATATCCGATATTAGTCCCATACCAGATGGGGGTTTGTCGTATCGGATATCAGATACCAGATAATATACAGAACATATCGGGAGATATGACATCATAGTAGTATAAGATAATAATTTTCTTCATATATGTATTTATGATAAGAACTAAAATATTAATATAAAATTAACAACTATTCTTAAATAATTTTAATAATTAAACAACTAAAAACTATCTTTATAATTAGAAAAGTTATTTTTTCCATAAAACTCACTAATCACGGTAAACTGTCGCACGAGTATGGATACAAACACGGGTACACTACATACATGGTGCGGATAAGGGAAACATGCATTTTCAAATAGGTACTACTTACCTATGTTGCACGGGTATGGATACAAACACGAGAACAGACATGATACATATATCATTTTGCCGTGCGTGTGCAACATAGATGATAAATAAAAGCGTCTCAAAATGGAACTTAAAATTAAGCTAGTAAGATACTATTAAAAAGACACCCTTTGTCATTTCCAAAGTAAAATTTTCATATCTCAAAGCAATTTCAATATATGAACTTGAAAATGTAACATAAACTTAAAACTTTTTTTGAAGTAAGGAAAACAAATTTAAGGAAACATAGGTTTTTTTTTTTTTTGGGTATAACAAGACAATTTTTCAAACAAATTGCAAGGAAAAGAATATTTAAAATAAGTAAAATTTTTTTTTTTACCGGTATGGCCAAACCAGTTTACTGGTTTGCACCAAATATTGACTGATATTTCTGTAGACATGTTTTTTTTATCGGATACGCGTACTATATCGTTGCATACCGTACCGTTGCTCCATCGAAAACGGTAAACCGGTCGGTATACCGCCACAACGGACGATATCGTTAACACAGGTGTCAAAAAAGTATAGGATACATGTTAGATGTGGCTGTCGACATGGATACAGTAATCTAGAGTAGTACTCGTGCAACCTTGGGGTTTCCTCAGAAAAGAAGATACTCGGTGTTGCAGAAGTGATAGGGACCGAGAGAGGCCGGACTAGCATTTTTGACTCTCTTGAAACTAAACATTCATGGGGTTTCATGTTTCTTGGCATGTAAGACTGCGTAAAATTTGATTTGGTTTACTGAAGTTTCAAGGTTTCGTATTACTAAACACACATTACTTATTTTCTTTTTAGTGCAAGATATTCACAAGATTTTAAGTCTTAACAATTACATTAATGTACTGATAACTTCCATTGCGATAATAAAAATATTCTATGAGAAGTTTTTGCTAGTACTAGAAGTTCATGACAACTCTTAACATCATGACAACTCGTAACAATTACATTATTGAATGGTAATAGTGAATTGCTCAATCTTCCAATCGAAGAAGTATAGATTCCCATTCAGCTGGTGGAAGGATAGCCTTCCCTGATCTCGTGTGTAGATACCATGGCCTCTGGCCCAATAGTCCATTGATTCTACTGTTCATAACGTCACATTCGATTCTATCACACCTTTATCCCACAGTCGTCATATGATTCCATGAAAAGATATTGCAAGCTTAATCAATGCAAGCTTTTGCCGTTCATTCTTTAGGAGGTTTATTGTTGTTTGATATAGTCACCCCTTAGTAAATGGTAAGTACACTGTTTCTGTCTATAGTAGATTACACTGATTATGTGAAAAAGTGGATTTCCAAGTTTCTTCCATTAAAAACGTGGACAAATGGACTTTCCTTGTATCTAGGAGAAGTCAAACATTAAGACTAATAACTTTATATGCAATCGTCCAAACTATATTAGCAGAGAAGTCCAGTCATTTGTGTACTTATTGTAAGGGGAATCTGTAGTTACATATTTTTCAAGCTATAGTGCTGTGGCAATGGATCCTGAAAGTAATATTACTTCCATCCTCTGTTTTGAGGTCACTAGGTCGTTACAAAAGTATGCTGATCAAGTTGATAGAGGGGCCGGATAAGCTGACCATAGGCGAATCATATTTTTCAGTGCATGTTTTCCACATTATACTGTTACATCTCTTTCCTATTTCAGTGTCTTATCATGCTTGGTCACTATCATTTCAATTGGACTGAATTCCTGATTTGCCATCATATCAAAAATTCTTCCTTCACTTGGGGCACAGAAGCTTGTTTTGACTTTTGATCATTCTTCTCCTTAAAATGTTGAATACATTACTCACATAGCATCAAACATACTTCAACTTAAGGTTAAAAGTACTTATGACTGTCCCATGATATTTGTCTAAGAGCAGTGTTCTAGACATTTGTCTAATGACAACATTCTACCTAGAACTCATTTTATTCAGTTGTTTAGGTGAAAAATTGAAATGTTGAAGATATCAATGTACATGGCTTCTAACAAACTTTGTCATGGTCGATTACTACAATAGAAATTATTTTATTAGTATCATTCTCAAAAGCTGGTATATAGAGTAGAAGAAAAATTACTGAAATGTTAAAATCTGTGTATTATATCTTACTTAATCGGAATGGAGGAGACTTGGCAATAAGAGCTGGGGCTCGAGGGGAAGTAGCAAGAGAGGGCATGGCCCTCCCTGGCCATGCTTTTGGTTCTGTCCTTGATGTTAAACAGACCAATTATGTACACACACATGAGAAAAGAAAAATAAAGCAGTAAAGAAAAAAGCTTCCCCAAATTGCTTGGCCACCTCCAACTTGAATTTCAGTCAGAAAACCATGAACCAATATCGCATTCCCCTACTACCTTCTCCAGACTAAAACGTTTAGTATAATTTCAGAGTTGAATGAATTGACCATAAGGCATGTTACTAAAATATTTATGAGCATCATTTCATGTGAATATTTTCTTTACATTTTTCTCTGATTGACTTTTGGGTTGGTGGAGCAACGGAACTTTTTTGTAGTTTGGATTCAATACAATCATAGGTTTCTATTCGATATTGGCTTATCCATACTTGGTGAAAAATGAATATGGAGCTCACTCGAATTAGCCAGGAACAATAATTGGTGCCTCTGACTAATAAAAACTAAGACAAATACAGTTGCAATAAAACAAGCTATATACAGTAAGTCCTGTAGGTTAATTGATTGATTGCAAGAAATCATGATAGATTGTCATGTGAGTTATTCCCAGTATTCAATTATACAACTTTTAGCATTTAGATATTTTTAGAGTTTTCAATGTATTTGAAAGTGTACCCAAAATAAGATTAAACAAGCCTACTTGTGTAATAACTTGAAAAACCTAAATATTCTTACATTTTCAAACTATTTACTTTGTTCCCGAGAATTGGAGATAATAACTAGTCGTAGCATTTTAGTAGCTGGTTCTTATTTGTTAGAAGATCAACAGGTTAAGACTCGTAGTACAATCGGACAACTATCTCTGGAATGGTACTAATAGTTGACAAAAAATGTTTTGAGTAGATTAAAAAAACATTTAGGCTATAACTCAAGATTGAAACCAGGTAGATAGACTAGATGTTATAAATTGGGTTTGGATCAAATTCTGCATTATTAGAAGACATAATATGTTAAGTTGAATACATAAATAAATAAATTAGTAATGTAAGAAATAAAACCAAATAACATATTAAAACCAACAAAAACATGTTAAAACATACATCTAAACTAGCAAAGCAGCAATAGCAATAGCAATCAACAGAACTAACAAAATTTTGTGTTCTCTAGCATGAAGTAACAAAATAA
Source organism: Iris macrosiphon (assembly GCA_036927795.1). Lineage (NCBI taxonomy): Eukaryota > Viridiplantae > Streptophyta > Magnoliopsida > Asparagales > Iridaceae > Iris > Iris macrosiphon. The sequence goes on along the minus strand of JAYESA010000001.1, from coordinate 147,958,149 downwards.
AAGGAACACATTGTAAAATAAAAGCATAACCAATAGAACAATCATTCATCTTCATCAAACTCCATCAAATCATCGTCACCATCATCACCACCAATGCTCCCATCACTGTCATTTTCTACCGGACGAGCCCAAAGAGCCCAAATAAAGAACAAATACATAAGGCGCACCTATGTTTGCCTTTTCCTGTTGGCGCCTTGTTGCGAGGTGCGTCTTAGGCGTGCATGTAGAAAGGTGCCTTGCTGCGAGGCACAACTCGTGCGCGTTGTTGCGAGGCACGCCTTTGACTACATTGATTGTCCCATGAAGATAAAATAACAAGTCTTAACACGAAATTAGTTGGTTAGTGTAGGTTACAAGATCAAGATGTTAAGTCTCAGACTACCATCGAACAATCAATCCTGACAACAGTAAAACTAATTAATGCAAGAAATTAGTTTCTTAGATTAAAGAGAGAAAAGATTGATAATTTATTAGATGTTATAAATTTATAATGTGGATGTTGATTAGATATATGCGCTATTAGAAGATATATAGAGGCAAAAACAACAGGATCCTGTGCCAGGAGAGGAATAGAATGGCTTCAGAGTGGCTCACAATAAATGCAATGACTTGAAGTTCTATTTGGAGACCATGGGACAAAGGTCTCCAGCGTAATAGCCAAATTGCCTTGAAAAGGATTGTAGACTAACTTGGAGGGTGATAGATGAGAAGAAGCTTTTGATTGGTATATGGGTTGAGAATGAGTGTTCTATGTTGCATGAATATGGATAAGGATATGATATTGACACGGGCTACAAACATTTTCAGATAGATACAATATAAACACCTATGTTGTACGAATACGAATAAGGATAAAGTTACATCATTTTTCCTTGTCCGTGCAACATAGGAGGTGTATGTGCGTAGGGGGTGGGTGGGTTTGAGAGGAAGAGTTATAAACTATGAACCAACAGCTAATGCCATCACAGACTCAATTATGAAAACCTGTGGACTACAATGGAAACCAGAAGAATGGACACGACACGTATTTGGGTGTGATAGTGTATTTTGGAGTGTCTGGGGTGTGTTCTGACACAACATGGCCCACATTTTTGGAGTGTCTGTGCTTCCTAGCATGTCGATCTCAAGAATCTTAGTATGTGTTCGTGGTGGCAGTACCCCATAAAACTCTTCTTTAGGTCCAATTTAGCCTTTGGTAGTTTGATATTAATTTTGAATTGGAATTGAGGTGTACATGGGAGTTGGCAGGAGTCGACATGACTCCTGGTAAGATCAAATTCAGCCTTTTATGATAAATCCTCTAAACTCACCCCAAACTCACCAAGCCTTTTTTCTGCTTGCTAAGAAGACCTTTGTATATAAGTGTCTTGACCATGCTTGTCAACAGCCTCACAGACACAGAAACACTATCAAACCACAAGAATGGGAATGAATGAAAAGGAATGCCCATCTCATGTTCCCACATAGTGAACTTAAAAAGAGTATTATCCCTGTCCCTCTTCTGCACAGTTTGATTTATCACCATTTGCTTCATCCTTCCACTAGTTCTCATTATATTCATTAATTTTCTGTATCCTCATCCACAGGGTCTTCTTGAGGTCAAGCACTGGAATAGTGAGATCACATCTTCAATTTCGTCCGGAGACCGTGATATATATATATATATATATATATATATATATATATAATTTTTTTTTAATATTCTTTGTCAATTTCTGCGACCTATGCTCTTTTATCTTTGTAGACTTTCTTACTTTCCTAGTAATTCTACCGTGTTGCTTGGCTTATTGATTCCACCATTAAAAGTAATATTACATTTCTTACATTGAAATGTTACATAATTTCCTTATTCTCAAGCCTACAATAGTTTCGGTCAACAACACGATTGGAGGGTGGATACTTAGGATCAACATCCTTGTCCATTCCTTTTGAATTAATAGCGAACCATAAAATATTATACAACATATAAATTGTAATGACATATCAATAGGGTTGTCACTGTAACATTATTTGTACAATATTCCATAAATATATGAATATTCACGATATTCTTAGGTGATAACAAATACAAGTAGTTATAATTTGGCATCAAACAAGATGCATTCTGCAGTCATCCACCAGTCGCCACTGCCTTTCGACGCATTATCTGCTCCGCGGTGGAGTTGGGGTATTTACCCAAACATATCAGGAAGGAAAAAGTTCCGGAAAGAGAAGTTTGAAAACATATGTTTTCTGCTCAGAAAATTGCATATGTAGGGTAGCTGTGGAGCACTGTATAAATAAAATTTAGACTCATTCCTATGAACTTTTATATTTCATACAAGAAAATTTATCAACACCAGGGTTTCTAAGGACCAGTTAAGTTCTCGTAGCGAAAGCAATTTCTGATACATTTAAGTATCGAATGATTTATTAGATATGATAACTACTGGAATTTGTTGTCGATTTAGAAGACTCTTGCCTACTTAAACCCTTTAGTCAAGTTCAATATAAGTTCTTCCTGTTTTGGAGCAGAGGTGTGTTATATCCAAGGTTCAAACTATTGGCCGATACTTATACGTATCGGCCGTATCGGATCCGATACTCAAGAAAATTATCGGTATCGGCCGATATTGGTAAAAAATGTATCGTATCGGTCTGTATCGGTCCGATATGAGCCGATACGAACCGATACGGGCCAATAGGGGCCGGTTTGGAGGAAAATCCGACTGTGACAGAAAAAACGTGAAGAATCGAATATTATGCTTTAGCCGACTAAAAGCAAAAGTAACGTCAAATCCTCAAACGACGACAAAAAAATAAAGCAAATTTTGCTTTGCAGAGACGTTGAATCTAATAATCGAAATTTGTAACAGTTTAATAAAAACTTCTATAAATAGTTCAAAATTGGTCTACAATGTACAAACGACAACCACAACAAAGAAATAGATCAGAAGAAGTCCAGAAAAATTTACCTTTTTTAGAAGGTAACCGAATCCTCCTCCTTCGCAAACGCATCTGTGGAGATCACCCTCTCGACTACGTTCTTGGCCGCCTCCACCGCGTGCCTCTCGACCACGTTCTCCGCAGTCTCCGCCGTTCCCTGTGGTCGACAGAGTCTGTCGGAAGGGCAGGAGGTAATGGAATCGAAGAGGAGAGAGAAGTGAACGAAAGACGGTCTCTCCTCTCCGATCCCGCAAACTCCGACGCGATGGAGGCGAAGAGGAGCGGTGGAGGCGGAGAGAAAATGTTTCTCTCTCCTCTTTGTGTAACCTGTATACTTATGCACCAAAGAAAAAAAAAATCCACCACGTCAGCAACCTAAAAAACTTACCTAAACAAATCTCCACCGTCCAATCTAGACCACGTCACCGATCCATACATGAGATTCAACGGTTGTGTCTTGTGACCCTTTGGAAAAAAAAAAAAATCCACTGAGATTCAAACCCGTGACCCAGTGGTTTGAAGTTTGAAATTTGAAATTTCAAATACAATAACTATCCCGCTAGCCAGAAAGCCAATGAAGCTTGGGTGACTAAGTTGGCATGTATATAATATTTATGGAGCTAACTTATATATATTCTGACTTTTTTGTCTTTATAAAACTAATATATATATATATATATATATATATATATATATATATATATATATATGTGTGTGTGTGTGTGTGTGTGTGTGTGTGTTACTATATTGTATCTAACAATATCTATAACTATATACATATACATATATTGTATCTAAATACAATATATGTATATATATAGTTATAGATATTGTCACACACACAATATATATATATATATATATATATATATATTGTATCTAAATATATTATTGTATTTAATTATATTGTACATATATATACCTATACATTAGCTTATATACATATACACTAATTTATATACTATTGTATCTAACAAATTTTTTTATTGTATGCATATGCATATATACATATACTATATCTAACTATTTATTATTCTATATATACTATATATTATTGTTATCTGTTTAACTTTTTCATTATTGCAATATTTTTTGTTGTATATATATTATCTATCAATATTTATTATTGTACAATATGTAACGTTTTTTATTATTGCATCTAACAATTTTTTATACGTTTTTTATTACTGCATGTAACGTTTTTTTATTATTGTATGTAACGTTATATCATTTTCAGGATTATTTAATGGCACCAAAAAGTCGTACGCCGGAGGAAGTGGATGCTGGTTGGAAACATGACAAATTTATCAATCCTAATAATAAGATGAGGGTGTAATGCAATTATTGCAGCAAAATAATGGACGGAGGGGTTACTCGGCTGAAACAACACTTAGCGGGTATTACATGAAACGTATCATCATGTCCTGATGTACCACCTGCTGTAAAAAGAGAAATGTTGCTTATTGAGGGTAAAAAAAGATAAAATAATAGCAGATCAAAGAAAACAACGGGTAGAGGAGGAGTTTGACAATGATAGTTGGTCGAGTAGATTCCTCCTCAGAAGAAGATATTGATTACTTCACGGAACTTAGAAGGGACATGAGAGAAAGTAGGAGAGAACATGCAGCTCAGGAATGGGGTACACGTCAGAGTGTTGGGGACAGAAACATGGTCAAGCAGGGGTCAGACGTTAGGTGGCCGATCAAAGTCGGTCGCATATCATAGGGAGGAGGTGAGAAATATTCCAGAGGTAGGAGTAAGGGGTATGGACCCTTATGTCCTAAGAAAACAATGTACAATGTAGCCCAAAATAAAGGGTGCAATTAAGGGGATAAAGAATGCGAAAAATCATATAGGAAGATTTATATCAAATTTTTTTATATACAATAATATATCGTTTAATGCTGTTAAAAGTTCACACTATCAACCAATGATAGATGCCATAGCAGCTTCCGGGAGTGGAGTAAAAAGTCCAACTCCTTATGAGATTTCAAATAATTATTTAGATATGAAAATAAGTGACATGTAGGAGTACCTAAAATCTTTTCATAGGTATTGGGATGAGTATGGATGTACCATTATGTGCGATGGATGGAGTACACAGAACAGAAAATGCATCATTAACTTTCTTGTGTATTCTCCACAAGGAACGGTATTCCTTAAATTTGTAGATGTCTCTGACAAATACAAAGATGGTAAATACATATTTGGACTGATGAATGAAGTTGTGGAACAGATTGGAGAAAATATGGTCGTCCAAATAATTACTGACAATGGCTCCAACTACAAGAATGCGGGAATGAGATTAATGGAGGTGAGAATGCATTTATACTGAATTTTTATTATTATAAATATGTTTGTATATATGTTATTTATTATTGTAAATATAGCTTCATTCTAAATATATATGTATGTTTGTATCCAGGTGAGAAAAAACTTATACTGGACTCCATGTGCAGCACATTGCATAGATCTCATGTTGAAGGATATAGCCACTGATCCATATTAAGCCACTAATACGGAAGTTTCAAGATATGACTTGTTTCATATATAATCATAGTTGGACTCTTAGCATCATGAGGACTGAGACTTAGAATGGAGAATTAGTTAGACCAGTCATCACTAGGTTTGCTACCAATTTTATTGCTTTTGATTCCATCCTTAAACATCAGGCTGATTTAAAAAGGATGATAAATACAAGGGGTTGGATAGATAACTACATGAAACTCAATCGTAAAGATAGAGAAAAGGGAGATGTGGTTGTCAGTTTAATCGATAGTCAAACTTACTGGAGGGATATTGCAGGGGTCACTCCAATATTTCGACCTCTAGTAAAAGTTTTAAGGATGGTGGATAGCGATGATAAAGCGGAGATGGGTCATCTTTACGAGGCTATGGACAGGACTAAAGAAATGATAAAAAAGAATGTTGGTAAAGGATATAGGAAGTGGTGGAAAATGATTTATACCAGATGGAATTCTCAACTATATCGAGATATACATACAGCTGTTAAGTACTCTATAAATTGAACACCCTTCAAATATTATTTTATAATGTTTCTAGGGATTTTAAAACTAGTTATTTATTCAATATTGTTGGTTATTTCTTGAATCCCAAATAGCAATATTCTAATAATGTTATAAATGGCGACGAGGTACTGAATGGTTTCCACCGCGTCGTTAATAAAATGGTGAATGGTAATACAACATGCCTTAATATAAACAAAGAGGTAATTATTATTTGATATTGGATTTTTTTCATAACTTTACAATATTTAATTTTAATGTCGTAAGACCCATAACTTGTGTAATATCACTTTGTAGGCGAAAAAGTTCAGATTGAGAAATGGTGTATTTAGTTCAGATCAAATCCAAAGTGTTGTAAATATATGTCTTCCTGGTAGTAATAGTTAATACTTTAAAATATGTATTAATTAGAATTAAATAGCTACAAAGCTAATATATTTTATTATTTTGTAGTTGAGTGGTGGTCCATATATGCTAGGGAGGAAGCCCCGAATTTGACTCGATTAGCTGTGTGCATCCTAAGTCAAACTGTGTTTTCTTCCAACTGTGAAAGGAATTGAACAACATTTTCTCTTATCCATACTCGTCCCCGCAATAGACTTTCAACGACAAGACTAGAAAAAAAAATAGTTTTTGTCCATTATAATATGAGATTGAGGGTTCGAAATCTGCAAAGATCACAAGATGAACAAAATATTATAGATTTGGATGAGATATTTCATGATGAAGATCAACTCATAGCTTGGACTAGAGAAGGGGAAACACCACTCTTAGATGGTAGACAAAATGAGTGGTTAGATGATAACTTGGATGTCGATCCACAAAATACTCTCGAAAATGCTCGAAGGTCTGGAAAAAGAAAGAAAATACCAGATGTACAATCTCGACAGGTCGACAACGATAAAGACGACACTACTGATAGTGGAGGCAACGGAGCTACACTCGCTGCTGGTGCTGACAATACTAATGAATATGAAAGTCCTGGATATCAGTCTCATAAATACTCTGAAGAGTGGCCAAATGATTATCAACCTAGAGAGCACCTCATGGATGATGCATATGCTGAAGGATCTAGCTATCATGATGTACCTACTCCTTTAGACAATTACAACAATACATATGATAGTTCATCCACAAGTTATTATCTATACAACACTCCAGAGGCGGAACAACATTCAACATTTGATGGCCTCATGACCAGTTTTTTTTTCCATAATACATATATCAATTTCTACTACCCTCATAACCAAGAACCATATCGTGACGATTATGATAATTATGAACCATTTTAGTGATATATTTATTTTTTTGTATTTGTATTCATTTTCGTATTTGTATGCTTTATGTAGTTCGTACCTATTGTAAAAAGACTATTATTCATGAAATTTAAATAAAGGGATATGCCAGAGTTCCAATGAATTTTTCTGGCTAAGTGATTTTTTGTCGTACTTTTAAATTTAAACATGTAAATCTTGTAGCTAATTTTATTTCGGTATATTATGAAACAAAATAATTGGTGATATGGATCACATTGTAACAATTTATAACTATGCATAAAACTAAATATCTGAATATAATTAAATTTTTATTTTTTTTACAGAAATTTAAAAAAATATCTCGAGTTCTCGACAAATATAATTATGGGTCGTGTGACTCTTGTCTCATGATCTCATCCTGCCATTTGCATTGCTTCTAATTTCTTGTGCCTCCCTCTATGCGTCTTAATTCGTCAAAATTGAAACCTATAGAACAATACAAGATTCAATTAGTACGAATATAATGACATAGTAAGATTGTAACTAAAAACATGTAAAGGAAGAAACTTATATATCGCAGATAAACCATTCAGCAAGGATGACTATTATTTTATTCAATTATAATAAAAAATAAAATTAAAAACACTTAAATAATGCATAAATATGCAAATTATTTTTTTATTTTTTTACTAATTTATTAATAATTATTTAAATATTGTCGATACAGCCGATACCAAAAAATCCGATACTCTGATCCGATACCGCCGATTTGGATACTCATACAAACTGTCCGATACCGATACCGATACCGAATTTTTGAACCTTGGTTATATCCGAATATTAGTGTCAGGCTGTTTTCACTTGTAATAGATGTCCTGATTTCATTAGAATTGTGAAAGTTGAATGAAAGCTTCGGGTCAACTCTAATTGCCCAACTAAAGCTTCTGGTATAGTCAGAACTCCTCTAACAAAGTGCTTGTTCCCTAGCGCTCACTAGATAACTTGGGTCAGGTTGAGCCTAGATATTACTCTGCACGAAAATCCTATAAATCCTTTTCTTACCTTTAAAATTTTGCATCTGCACCTTCGGTAGAGTCAGACCCTACCTGTTTTAATTGGAGCCTGGACTGGTCGGTGTCTGTGTCGTTCGGATAAAACCTTGTTACGTTCGGATTTCGGGTCAGATAACATAGCCTTATGCAAGGGCGGAGCCAGGATTTAAGTTTACCCTGGGCTGAAATTAAAATATACTAAAAAAATCAACACAGATTATTTTTTATAATGCCATCACAATATGTCAATGTGTAAATCTCTGAGATGTGTGAATCTCTGACAATTGAATACTTAGACTTGAATACTTAAGAGTACATTGATGTATAAAATTAGTTAATGTGTGAATCTCTGACACTTGAATACTTAGACTTGAATACTTAAAGAGTACATTGATGTATAAAATTAGTTAATGTGTGAATCTCTGACACTTGAATACTTAGAGCACTTTGATCCTAGACTTAGTATTGGAAACATACTTGTATTCAAGAGTACTATGATCCTAGACTTAAACATACATAGATTTTGGTGTCTCAGAGAAGGAAAAATCTATTCTTCGAGAGCTGGAGACAGACATAGTACAGTACCAAGACACAGAGAAGAACTTTTATATATGAGTACTTTTGTATACAGACACAGTCACACAGAGAATTTGTATACAGACAGAGAATTTTAAACATCAAATTGAGGATCATGGAGAAGAAAGGCAAGGTCTTTTGCTCATCAAGACCCAAAACATAGAATGAGCAAAAGATTGTTTCTTTTGGGAAGAAAGGCAATGAGTCTCTTTCTTTGGACATTGGAAGCTATATTGTCATTATGTGAGGATCATGGCAGAACGTACATATTAGCATATAATGGCTATTTTCTTTTTTCTTGCTTTTGTTGTTTTACATTAGGATATATAATTGTGTATCTCATGAACACTACTAGTGCTGTTGAGCAAAAGTATTTCATCCCATAAAATTCCAGTGATGCAAAGATCAAAAATATAAACCAAACTCTTTAAGATGCAAAGATGAACAATATAAACCAAGCTCTGGAACATACAAAAATAGGGTATCTGTATCTTTATAAGATGAACAATATTAACCAAGCTCTTAAGTATCAGATCAATATAGAGCAAACTCTTAAGTATCATAAAATTGAACATTTTTGTGAATTATATATGCAGTACTTGATTTAAATATACCTGTAGGTCCTGCACAGCTGACTTAGCCAAGTTTTAAACCCTCCTAGTTGCAACAATGCTGTTAATATCAGAGCAAAAAATATATCAAGCAAATGGGATCTCTACCAGAGCATTGACAAATCAATTTGACAACTTAGATAAATTTGAATCAGAGTATCAAAGACAGCAAAAAAAGACTTTAGGAAAATATTTATGTATAGAACAGCCGGTTCCAAATCTACACTTGAATGGGAAGTTTATATTGTTCCACTGAGTAGAAGGTTGAATGGAAAGTTTAATACCTAAGGAATATAACCTTAGCAGCTAGTCTTGTTTATATTATTAAACTCTTGAATCATTGAATGGAAAGTTTATATTGTTCTAAATGTACTCTATGTATAGTCACAGGTCTTATTCTATACATGGATGTTTTCCTAAAGATGCAAAGATGAACGGAAGACTACCCCTAAACTTTAAGCATTCTACTTCTGATGACTTGAGGAAACCCCAAAATATCACCATTCAAATAGAATTACTAGTACTAAAACCGTCTCAGAGGTCGATTACTCTTTGAGGAATTTAGTCGAACAGATGAAGAGCAAGGACCAAACCCATTTCAAGAATATAAAAGATATCAATATGGGCATGTCTAATTTAACGCCACTTCTTCCAGACTCTAGTAAATAAGAATACTTCAGAAAATAGAGACAAAGACACAATATAGACAAATCAAATTGAACAAAAATTGTACTTGAGAAGAGAGGAAGAAGATTTCTTACAAAGAGGGGAGCCAGAGCAGGAACAACCGAACAAGCACTTCTCTGACTCTGAAAATAGTCTATAGAGAGCAAGAGAGGTTGGGTGGGCTCCAGCCCACCCCAGCCCACTAGTAAATCCGCCCTTGGCCTTATGCGTGCCTTTTATATATATACTAGTATATACGCACGTGCGTTGCACGTATTTCATATTACTTGAAAAAAATAGTTTATTAAAAGAGCAACCAACAATTTCTTAATTTTATTATAGGTGAAAATATAATAGCCAGGAGCATGAAAGTTGGGAGAAATTAAATGACGGAAATATAAAAGGTTTCTCTTATCTCTTGGGTTCATGTGACTACATTGCATGCATGCTTTATTAACTTTTGTTTTATTCTCCAAACTACCTACTTTGCATGCATGCATATCTTTGTTTTATTAACTATCATTTTCCAAGTTGTCTCATATATGCATACATACATTTAATACGTATTTAATTACTGTTTTTAATGAAGGGTATTTTTGGAACGAAATTTTTTCACGGTGAAGCCTAGTTTTGACATTATATAGTAGAATAGATATATATATATATATATATATATATATATATATATATATAAAAGGAAATAACACTTGCTATGACTTCCATTATTATGGGGGACCATGCTTAGCTAACAACTATTGTGAATGAAGATGAACTGGTGTCGTTAGCTGGAGATTTTGATGAAACGCCTGTTATCATCTGGAAGGAATGAAGTGGTTGAAATTAGTAGAGTATTTTTTGTTCAGACTTGGTGGTGGTGGTGGTGTTATTGTTTCTGATTGATGGGAGAAAAGTGGTGGTAACTTAGGCCATCATTGTTTGATTTCTGGGATTGGAACTAGACTACGATGCTCAGCATCTCAAGCCACTTGCGAAATGCCTACCTAGGACTATTACCAGGTCGGATAGTCGTCCCTGATCTTTACCGGTCATTATTCGTGGATCTGGACCCTAGCCATAACCACTTCGGATCAGGCACTAGAAATTTTTGTTAGGTCTGAATTGGGTCAGTATATGAGTCTGGATCTCTCTCTACACTATAACTATAATCTCTAAAATTTTCATATGCACTGGCTTTGGTCAGATATGATTCATGTGGAGTCGAAGCCTACATGTTTTTACTTGTAAGACTGGGTCTACTTTTGAAGCCTGAACTCTACCAGATCAAACCCTCGTCCAGCTATTGACCCGGCTACGCTTTCCATCCGCACCAACGAGGATGAGGAGGAGTTGGATTCGAGGATCAGTTGTTCCGATCTCGAGAAGCTATTTTCCGCGCTGCCGATGCTCCAGGACTTCGCGCTCGACCTGCACCATAATGTCAGGGACGCCGGTTCCGCGCTGGAGGTGCTCGGCAACCGGTGCCCCTGGATGAAGAAGCTGCAGGTGGGGCGATTCCAGGGGGTATGTCTGGCCGCGGGGCTGCATCTCGATGGCGTCGCTCTTTGCGGCGGGCTGCAATCGCTGTGCGTCAAGGACTCCGCGGACCTGACCGACGCCAGGCTCTCCTGTGATGTCGCCGCCTGTCCAGGCTCGAGATCCACGGGTGCGAGGGCACAGCTGAGCTGATTCTATCACTCTCAAAGAAAGTGACAGCACTCATATCATATTCATGCCCACAAGCAAGAGGTATATCAGGAAGATTGCGGGGATGCTCCCGTCCAATCTCGTCCACGTGAGCATCTCCTGCTGCAGGCAGATGGATGCCGCTGCGACGATCCAAGCCCTGGAGCCGATCCGCGACTGGATCCAGCGGCTGCACGTAGACTGCATTTGGACTACTGGGCAAGAGCTGGAGGCGAAATCGAGTCTGGAGATCGAACTGGAAGAGGACGGGAATGGCAATGGCAATGGCAGCGGCTGCAGCTCGTGTTCGCCAAACAAGAAATGTATGAACATCGACGACGAGTCGGATGAGGAGTCCAATATGGATGGATTCTGGTATCGGACATGGGCCAGTCTCCGATACCTATCGCTCTGGTTACTGGCCGGAGTGCAGGTGAGTCCGCTACCAGACGCGGGACTGGAGGACTGTCCGGAACTCGAAGAGGTCTGCATCAAGATCGAAGGCGACTGCAGGTGCGGCCTGGCCGAGCCGGTCTTCGGTCTAAGCTGCCTGTGTCTGTACCCGAAACTTACAAAGATGAAGCTAGACTGCCGAGACACAACGGGCTATGCGCTTACCGCGCCCAGCGGGCAGATGGATTTGAGCCCGTGGGAGAGGTTCTACCTCCACGGCATCGGGAGCCTGAACCTGTGCGGGCTCGACTATTGGCCGCCGCAGGATAGGGACGTGAACCGGAGGAGCCTTTCCCTTCCGGCCACGGGACTGATCCAAGGGTGCCTTACTCTGAGGAAGCTGTTCATTCACGGGACTATGCCCGAACACTTCGGTTCATGAGGTTCTTTCTTGACATGCCGAGGCTCAGGGACGTGCAGCTGAGGGAGGACTACTACCCGGCACCGGAGAACGACACGACTACCGAGATGAGGGACAACTCGTGCAGCCGCTTCGAGGATGCGTTGAACAGCCGTAGGATCCCTGACTGAAGAGAAATTATTCGGTGGTTCGGACTCACCAGATGGCAGTGATGAACTTTCTTGTATTTCCTTCGATAGTGCATTGTCATACCGCAAGACTAAATGTTAAATGGGTGGAAAAGAAAACAGAGAGTGGTGTGGCAGTTGTCCGGGCTCACCACTGAATAATCAGATCAATAAGGCATAGATCCAAATTCCGAAACGAGAGGAAGAATGTTTGTTGTTTTCATCCCTAGTTTTCTCCTCCTACCAGTAATGAACATATAATTCGTGTTGGAACTGGAACGGCTTTATAAATAAAATGGAACGGCTCTTTGAGATCTCATACCTTTCCCATATCCTACACTTTGATTCCTGTTCTTACAAGCCTCTGAAATTCTAGTGACTAATGTTTGTCTGTGAAGAGCTAGCTATGTTGTAGGGACATAAATTCGACACACGACACAGTGTTGGTTGCACGGACACAAATTTGACACAGTGAGAATGCCGATAACACGTACATGATACATAGCGTTCGTGCTGCTTTACTAGGTAAAGTTTATATAAGATTTAACTCATCTTGGTGAAACAAAATTGGTGATTGTGCTGATTATTACACTGGGAAGTGAGAGAGGTGAGTTAATTGTCTTTACACTCTGTGACTAATAAATGATAGATTAAAATCAACGGGTACTACTCACATTTGGCTTCGGTACATGCATATTTTATTCAGAACATTTGCTGTTCTGATAATATATTTAAACATATTAAAAAAATTAAAAATAATAATAAAATTAGATGGGAAGAAAGAGTTCGCCATTGCAGATGAAGAAATTGTAAAAAATTAAAATTTTGTCAACTGAGTTGGGAACCAAATCAGTTGGCAAAATTATTGGACTGAGTTTTTTTTGTTTTGTTTGATTTGATTTAGTTTTGGTTTGGTTTGATTTGATTTAGTTTTAGTTTGATTTGGCCTTTTAATTTCGCTTCTTTTTTTTAAGTATGATTTAATCTATTATTTAATTTGTTATTTTAGTTAATTTTAAATAAACATATTTTTGTTATCATCTAAATTGTGATATCACAATCCAAATAAATAATTATTTTGTTATCATCTAAATTATTTTAGATTTTGATATCACAATTTATATTATAACAAAACTAAAATAATTATTTTGTTAGCATCTAATTTTTAATTATGATTTCTCATAAATATATTTTTTAAATTTTGAATATGTATTTAGTTAGATAATATCATGTAGTCAGTTTAAATATAATTTAAATTTTGAATATATTATTATCTATAATAAATTTTAAATCTATCTTTAGAAAATTATATTTTGAATGAAAATTGATGTGGTATCTAATATTTGAAAAAATATTTTAGTTAATTTTAAATTTATTTTTAGAAAATCTATTAGTTAATTTAAAAAAATATAATTTTGAAACTGTAATTATATTTTATACGTTAATTTAAAAATATTTGATACCGTAATTGTCTGTTATAGTTATGGTATCAAATTAAAAAAAAATTAGATAATACCTTATTAACAAAATTTTTAATATTGATTGTAAATATTAACTAATATAATTTGTTTTCATTCATATTAGTATAGATAATAACAAATTAACTAATATATTAAACCATAACAAAAAAAATCAAATTAAAATATCAAATCAAACCAAACTAAACTAAATCAAATCAAATAAAAAAAACCCAATAATTTCACTAACTGAGTTGGCAAAATTTATTTCCACAATTTCGCCAACCCAGTTGGCGAAAATTTAGTTCTTTAAAATTTTGCCATTTGAGATGGCGAACACTTTCTTCCCATCTAATTTTGTAATTTTTTTTTTCGTTTTTTCTATATTTAAATATATTATCAGAACAACATTTTTTCTGTATTGTATTATGTTTTCTTCTTCTGTACATGCAGATTCAAGCTACTAAGGCGATCTCCACTGGAATTCAGAATGGCTAGTAACCAGAATACCACAATAGTTGCAATAACTAATCGTACCAGTTCAATTCAAAGGCCAAAAGATAGACACTGGGCCTGCAAACCCTCCACTCTCCGTTGGGTATACTCTACTTTCCTGACATAGTTGATGGAAAGAGAGATTTTCAGATATTTAACTGGTAGCTCTCCTCTATCAACACCAAGAGTAGCAGCCCACTCCTCCTTATTAGGACATAGAGTACTGAAGTAAACTTTGTTTTTATCTCTATTAAGATGCAGTCATGTAAGTTACCCAAACTCCTCCATAATTGTCAAGACAGTATCGAGCCCCTCCATAGTTGGAACCATGAAGACCAGAAGATCATCTGCATATATCAAATGTGAAATATAATTGTGAAATAGGATTTCACCTGTGGGTGGACGAACTAGGTGCTGGATTATCGAGGCCGCAAGCAGACGAGGGAGACACAGAAAACCAGACGGGGACGGAAGATCCGGCCATACGAAGCGCATGAGGTAGCTGGACTACAGTGGAAAGGAAACGACGTTTCAGTACGGCAGGTCGGCACAATGGGAGGGAAGGTGGAGACCAATTCGAAACCAAAGGACAAGCCCATGTAGATCGATATACGACGAGCCAACAAAATCGAAGATGGATCCGAAAAGGGAAGGAAGCACAGTAGAAACTGTGAGACCCGTCTCACTATTTTAGTATTTTAGTATTATTGTATTTTATCTGGTATATGTGTGTATAGCTGTATATTGCTTTTCATGTAATTTATAGATTTTTATGCTGCTTTCATGTAATTTCTAGAATTGTGGATAGTGCTAGTCACCCTTTGATATATATAGCCTTCCCTTTCTCTCTCCTCCTCATTCTTCTTCATTATCTTCTCTTTCTTCATTTTTCTTCTCCCTCTCATATCCTTGGCCGAACCCTAGCCCCAGCCATGAGCTTGCCTTGGGTAGTAGTGCTAGTAGTTTAGTAGTGGGTTTAGGCAAGTACTTCTTGCCAATTAAGAAGAACTTGCTATATTATATTTATTTAGTTTTCTTACATTTTATTACTTTATATTATTCTCTATGAGTTTCTCTACATGTTTAATTTTTGGTATTTTCGGTTTTGATGCCTTAGTTGGAGTAGATCTAAGTTTTCAGGTTGTAGCTTCCATTAGGTTACTTGGTTTTGATTCTCTTAAAACTTGATGTTTTTCAAAACTAGTGGTTCCATGTTGATGAACACTTGATTCATGCGATTTTGAACTTTGCCTTGCTGGATTCGGACTGGAAATGAGAATTTCATGAAGAATACAAGTTTTTAGACTTGGAGCTTTTCCATGGCTGGAACTTGTTGTTCTGGGACGAAGAAGTTTCATGCGCCCCGCTTGGTATAAGGCCTGAAATTCTCGCTCCAAGTCAGCATGCGGCCATCTTGTTGGACGCATGACTTAATCTGCATATGCGTTCCTTGGCCAAATGCATGAAACTTGAATGAATGAAAGTTATCTAAAGATTCTATGCGGCCCAATTGTATATGCGGCTAAGAGGAGCATGTGGCTGAGTCGTCCATGCGGCCCGAAGCTATGCATTTCTCTTTCCTTTGAACGTATGACTCAGCACCGCCTTGTCACGACTTTCCCTGATTTTGTCTTTTCCCTCCGTGTCACTCCCCGTTTAAGATATATGTATTTGGAACATATTAGTTTTTCTACTTATATTATTTGTTGCTTAAATGATAATTATATTGCATGTCATGGAGACTAGACCCATTGGTTCAATTAAACCCATGGTTTAATTGTTGGGTTGGTTTGGTCATGAGTTGAACCCATAGTCTAAATCTCAAATCCTAGCTATATAAACTAACTTATTTCTCTCTCTTCCCTCATCCTTCACTTTTTCCTCTTTCTTTCATTTCTAGGCAAGTACACCTTGCAATACATGGAAAAATCTCTTGATTTTTGATTCTTGCTCTTTTTTTGTATTTTATTAGTCTAATATGTGCACACTATGATTCTAAACACTTTTAGTACTGGAGTTTTCGATTTTAATGGGTGAATTTGAGTAGATCTACATTCTAAGTTTAGAATTTTTTATGAGTTTCTTAATTTTTGGTGATTTTGATCTACTAGAATATGGTAATTTTGAAAAATAGTTTTTGGGATGGATGAAGCACTTTATTTCGAGCATTTTGGCTTTTGGTTCACTTAATTCAGAGTTAAAATAAAGTTTTTATGAAGAAAATATTATTTTGATTTTTGGGAGCTGTCTGTCATGGCTGAACCTGCTGTTGGGGGAGACGAACGATCATGCGGCCATGCGGTCCGAACTCATACGACAATGCAGTCTGAACTCATGTAGCCATGCGGTCTGAACTCATGTGGCCATGTGGTCTGAACTCATGTGGCCATGTGGTCTGAACTCATGCGGCTATGCGGTCTGAACTCATGCGGCTCATGCGACTCACGTGACCCGACTTCCTATGCGACCTATGCGACCCATGCGGCAGCTACCTCTATACGGCCTGAGCCTATGCAAACTGACTGTGGGATTTTCGCAGATGTTCGTCAGATTTTTGAATGGTCACAACATATGAAATTCGAGAAAATCTCAATTTGTTTCGGCTATAAATTTTTTGTTTTAACTCGAAATTCGACGTTTCAAAGGTCAAAATTGAATAAAATAAAATTTTTCCCAACATGGGAGCATTATATTTCACAAATGATTTGATATATCAATTCCTTGAAATACTATGAAAATAGATTTTTGAAATATCAAAACGTGTCTGAATTCCACCAATCTCAAGACCACTGGGGTACAAGCTAGGTAAGGATCTCATGTAACATTTGAGACTAAGTTCTACAAGAAAAATATGAGTATCATACATTGTCACATCCCATAACCAGAATACTAGAGAGCGAAGATGGACAAACCCATCTACGTATACCAGAGTACTCAATACTCCGAGATACGGTCATGACTGTCTAGATATGTGATGGTTTACTCTACAATCCAATAGTTATTCATGTGTCAAGAGTCCTAGGTATCTCAATCTCAAGCAAGCAATAAGATACAAGATGTATGATTACCAAACATATAATAGTAAGGTGTCCCAAACTATACATACACAGATGATCAAGAAGCTAGTTACAAAATAAAGAACTAGCAAGAGTAAAATATTACATGATCAACTCTAGCTATAGTCTAGAATATGTTTTATATGTAGGCCTGCATGCTAGAATGTCAAGTTCTAAAATATAAGCTAAATACGTTCTCGGTAGCTAAACGCCTCAAAAGTATAAGTATAAGATTAGGTGGTTGATGAAGAAGAAACCCACTCATGGCCTCGGGTGCTCCTGGTGTTCACCATCTTGAGGTAGAAGATACGGGAGATCCTGTGGTCCTACTCTGAAATCTGGCCGTACAAAACTAGTGGGGTCAAATTCCAAAATAGCAAGTACCACAAGGGCGCCAACATAGGAACTAAAACTAGCATGCAGACAAATCAGTAAGAAATAACACAAGAAACAGTAAATAAGTGCAGTAGGTAAAATAACAGTTAAATATTTTTGGAATATTTAAATAAAGATATATAAAATTAGTACTCAGGTTACAGTTTCTTAATTAGTTGTTAAATAAATCAAGACATGACTAGACTAGACTAGACTGTAAATCAAGCAATCACGGTCAATCATGCCTTACGACTTGCTATCATTAGCTAACTAGGGTTATCACAGTTCTAGTTATTAAAACATGCAGTTTGGGACTCCATACAGCCACATGTCCTACAGACTATCTGAGTTATCCAAGCGTAAGGATACATAGAATAGATTATATCAGGTATAGTAATTTATAGGTAATTGTAACACTCGACGGAATGCTCTAGAAGTGTTTCCCTCACGATGGAGAGCTCCAAATCTATCATGTGTCGCTGGGATACCGAAATTGTATGTAGCCAAGAAATCTCTCTAGATGCCTCTAATTTATTATTCTAATTGTTATCCTGGACAAGTTAATAAGAATTTCTGACTGTGGTGCTCAGAAATTTGTATTAGACATGAAGCAAGACAGGACATGACAGTAGCTTGACAAGTACATTCAGGACATAAGCAAGCAAATCAACCACAAAAATTTATCTTATTAGTTCAAGCATTTCAGTTCAGAAAATTCTAGCATGTCAGGAGTGCGTTTCGTCGAGCTATTTTAAGGAATATCGGTACATGTCAGGTTAACTCGATACGACAAGCAATTATCAGGAATATCAGTGCAAGTATGGTATCGGGAGTTCAAGATTAACAGTGTTAATATAATTCATGATCAGGGAATTCCAGGTTCTGGCAGGTTGTTACAAATCGGGTTAAAATAATTTTAGAGAAAGCTTGCATTAATAATAATTAAACAGAATAGGCTAAGCAATGGAAACAGTTAAACCATAAGAGAACAATTCATAAGAAGCTAAGCTACTACAAGTATCATTGGCTCATGGGATAATCTGGCCGCATGCAACAAGTTGGCCGCATGCAAGAGCTGGCCGCATGCAGCATACTGGCCGCATGAGAGATGCAAAGTCCACTCCTCGGGACAAGATGAGTGACATACAATAA
This sequence comes from Iris macrosiphon, assembly GCA_036927795.1. NCBI lineage: Eukaryota > Viridiplantae > Streptophyta > Magnoliopsida > Asparagales > Iridaceae > Iris > Iris macrosiphon. Next base: position 147,938,838 of record JAYESA010000001.1, on the reverse strand, counting down.
ATACAAAGTCAGGTAAGTGACTGATGCGACTGGTCGTGTTAGAGAAGTGACCAATGTGACTGGCCAAGAAAGGAAGTCAGAAGGAAAAGACAAAATTATGGAAATTCGTGCCAAGGCGGTGCTGAGTCATATGTTCGAAGGAAAGAGGAACGCATAGCTCCGGACTGCATGGACGACTCAGCCGCATGCTCCTCTTGTCCGCATGAAAATTTTTGAACTTAGAGAACTTTCATTCGTTCAAGTTCCATGCATTTGGCCAAGGAGCGCATGTGTAGATTCAGTCATGCGTCCAACAAGATGGTCGTATGCTGACTTTGAGCGAGAATTTCATGCCGCCTGCCAAGCGGGCCGCATGGAACTCCTTCATCCCAGAACAACAAGTTTCAGCCATAGACAAGCTTTAAGTCTTAAAATTTATTTTCTCAATGAAATCCTTATTTTAAGTTCGAATCCAGCAAAATAAAGTTCAAAATTGTATGAAATCAAGTGCTCATCAACATGGAACTACTAGTTTTGAAAAATATCAAGTTTTAAGAGATCAAAACCAAGTAAACTCATAGAAGCTCAAAACTTGAAACTTAGATCTACTCCAACCAAGGCATCAAAACCGAAAATAAGAAGAAGTAAACATGAAGAGCTATTCATAAATCACAATATAGACTAATAAAATACAATAGTGGCTAAAAAGTGCAAGTCCTTCCTCATTGGCAAAATATACTTGTCTAAACCCACTACTAAGCTACTACTACTACTACTACTACTACTACTACTACTACTACTACTACTACTACTACTACTACTACTACTACTACTACTACTACCACCACCACCAAAGGGAATGGGGAGGCTAGCCTTGGGCTGCTCTTAGCTAGGGAGAGGAGAGGAAAGAGGAAGAAGAAAATGAAGAAAGAGAAGGAAAGAAAGAAGAATGGGGAGGAGAGAGAAAAGGAACGCTATATATAGTAAGGGAGAGTCACCAAGCACAAATCTAGAAATTACATAAAAATAACTAAAAAAATCCATAAATTAGACGGGAAGCAATTATACAACTATAACACACATATACCATCTAAAATACAATAATACTAAAATAGTGAGATGAGTCTCACATACATGATACCAAGATCATACCCTGTATCTCATGGTTAGATCTAGGAATTGCTATAGCCATAAACATGATTAAAAATCCATCAAAATATACAAGACTAAGAAATAAATTACTAGAGAATCATGTATGGAACATTTCTATCCAATAATATTCAAGAAATAATGACAATACAAAAAAAAAAATCCAAATCTTAAGTTCATAGAATGACAAGATGTACTTGCCTAAGGTCGATCTCCCAACCTAAACCTTCTACTCCAACCACCAAGAGGGGTTCAGAAACCACACTCTTAGGCCTCAAGATTAATCTCAAATCAAAATGGAGAGGACATGAAAAGAGAGGGAGAAGGAAAGAAAAGAGAGATAAGAGAGAAAGTGAAAGGGTTTATATAGAAGGGGTAAATTAATCGTGATCATTTGATCTGTTACATTAGCGATCCACGTCACGATCTAAATCAACCACAAACATCCAAAAGAAAATCAAGAAACCAATGGATAATTGAATGAATTAGTACCAAGAAACCAATGCACGAAAGGGTGAATCAAATACTATTCACGACAATATCCAAAATACTAATCACAAAAAATATCAAAATACTATTCATGAAAATATCTCGATCGAATTTTTTGTCGAATTTTTGCGGAATAACGACGGATCTTCCGAATGAAGAAAAAAATTTCCACTTTGGAAAATTCTAAGGTTCTCCGTTCTATGCACGGATCCTAACACGGGTCTATGACAATGCTAATGGGTATTCTACTGGTCCATGGTAGTCTCTTATATCAAAACAAAAGCCAATAACAAAAAATACAATAAATATTATATGCAAAAATATAAAACACGGTCTAAGTTAATTTTTCAGGAATTTTTTTTAAATACCAAAAATTCAGAAATACGAATTTCAATAATGAGTGTTACAAATGCTATCCCAAAATATTGAAGAACTGTTCCAGTGCCATAATGTCTTCTGAACCCGATTCAAGGTTAAATGCAAGCTATGAGACATCATCATTGACAGCAGATATACAAAGAATATTATTTCAAGAGCCATGGTAGAGAAGATGAAACTGACTAAAGAAGTACATCCAGCTCCATATAAGATTGCCTGGATTCAATATGGCCATAACATGCATGGTCGTCTCTGAAGTTTGTCGCATACCCTTCTCTATCGGAAAGACCTACAAAGATGAAGTCATGTTCAATATTATTGACATGGACTCTTGCCACATCATCCTCGGTCGACCGTGACAATTTGACAAAAATATCACGTACCAGGGAAGAGACAACACATATTTCTTCCTTCAAGATGGGCGACACCTCACTCTCCATCCATTAGCACCAGACTATATTTTTAAGACCAGTCTACAACCACAAAAGGGGCTCGAGCGTTCCAACAACACCTTCCTCCTTAGAGCACAACTTGTCGTTGTTGACTATGAAGACAACGAGATTAAGAAGAACATATCAAATCTAATGCACCCATTGCAGATACTAAGATGAAATCTTTAATCCCTCAAGAAGAGATGAAGTTACTGGTTTCTAATCAAGAAACATAATTAATTGAAGAGAAGGACATATAATCTTTAGAGAAACCATAGTACATGCTAAGCTGAAATCTTCAACCCCTCAAGAAGAGATGGCGTTGCCCGTTTCTAATCACGAAACTTGATTAATTGAAGAGAAGAACACAATAATCTTTAGTAAAACCATTACTAACGCTACTAAGATGAATTCTTCAGCCCCTCAAGAAGAACACCCAAGAAAAGAAGAGGTCCTTCCCGAAGATGACGGTCAAGAATATGGTACAGGGTCTCCACAGATAATTCTAGAAAGATTTATCAGCAAAAATTTACACGACAAACAGAGAATTGCTATAGAGTCAACCAGGCGATCATTTTTATTATCATCCTGTTCTCCGTTCTATTCTCTCGAGTGTACTAAAATGACTCAGCAAGCGACTCTTTCCTTCGATGGAGCATTGAAGAATTCACCTATATTGAAAGCTCCCAATGCCAATGACAGACCTCATCATCACAAGCCTCGAAGTAATCAACCAGACACATCATCTAAGTTCGATCGTTGGTCCCTTAATTTCCGAGATGCTGCAAAAAGTCATGTATATATGTTTTTTTTCCAGATAACTTCAAGACCACCTCTTTCTTTGCATATTAACTACATAAATAACTCCTCAGAGATGAAAGCTTATGGACATGAGCTAGTTCCAAAGAAGGACGCTCATGGCGTATGTGCATCGACAATTCGGCTATCAACAACATCACCATGAGCTACCATCAGATTCATATTCGACCTGGTGATGAATAGAATGTTATTTTCAATATCCGAGAAGGACTCTATGAATGAATATTTATGTCTTTCGGACTTAAGAATGTGCCAACCACATTCATGTGCCTCAAGAATCAAGTTTTGAAGCCATTAACAAGAAAGTTCATAGTTGTCTACTTTGACGATATCCTTATTTATAGCAAGAGCCAGCTGATTATCTAATTCACCTTAGGGAAGTTCTTAATCTTCTCTAAATTAAATCTATCCCATTTATTTTTTCTTGGGTTAACCAGAAGAAGTTAATTACATAAGTTTCAAATTCTAATTTAGATCAATAATTAGTTTTCTCTTTTCTCCCACCTTCAGAAGCATGCTCGAACCGAGATGCTCTAGCACTTCTTTCTAAGAGCAGCGTGTCTACTGATTTCACCATAGCGGCTTACTTGAAATAATAATAGTCAATCCATGTTGAATCGTCGAGATTAAAGAATTTTGTTATGTCAATATAAAAAAATGTAACTTTCTTACCAACCAACTCATCTTCTTGGGATTTGTGATTAACGTCGATGGCCTAAGTATTTATGAAGAGAAGATTTGAGTAATTCACGACTGGACTACTCCAAAGTCAGTGACTGAATATCAAATCTTCCATGGTCTTGCCAACTTCTTCCGATAATTCATCCTCAATTTCAGAACTATCGTTACCCTAGCGAAGAATGCATGAAGTCATGCAGATCTTCCCAACCTTCAATGTTGCTGATCTTTATGAGTATTTTTTCTCCCGACGAACCGCTTTATTCTGACAAGAAATCATGAACGAGCTCTTTTGAAGCAGGGGAGACTGATGTAGCGCGGATTCTATTTCCGAATCATTCTAGGATTTTTTTCCTTTCTTTTTTTTGTTTTATCTTTTATATGATAGAGTTGTTAATAATTATATTTCTTTTATGACACTTATTTTGACTCTCTTATTAGGAAAGTCTCTATATTTAGTTTTTACAAATCAAATTAGGATTAGATTGTCGTAAAAGTCCTATAAATAGACACATTTTATATATAGTTGGAAATGTCTTTTAATCAATAAAATTCTTCTTTAAGTTCTGAGATTTGTTCTCTTCTTTTCTTTGTCGTGGATTCGACCGTTCCATGGATTCAGAAGTCCCTCGCTTGAGGGTTTCAAGCAACTTTTCTGTAAATCCCTTACCAGGCCATCCGTCGAACTTTTTGCGGCACCGCTTTTCTCTCATTAAGCAACGGTGGTCCAGTTATCGTCACCATCGATCGACTTGATCATTGTCAAGTACGAAGGTAAGCTGTCACGTCCCAGTCCTAAAATACGTAGGACTAGGACACGTAAGCATGCCAGCCGCCTGTATATATGGCAACTCCAATATATGGAAACCATAATACATGCGTATGCTGTATAATGAACAATAATTCACAAATGGTAAAACTTACACAAGTCACAGGGTATAGTCTAAATCTTATCCACAAAAATTAAATATAAATGAATAACCAATAACCATGTAACTAGATCTCAATATAAAGTATCTAAAGAATGACAGTCGGATGAAAATAAATCTACTGTCGAAATAGAATATAAAATAAACAAGATAAACCCCATATAAATATAACATCTAACCACCACGAGGCTCGAAGAGAAGACCTCCTCGGAATATAAGTAACCAGTCTGGATCTGCGCTCCTGCGAATACTCGTGAACATCTACACCTGAAAAGGGACCAGGTCCTCAGAGGGCCATACCAAGATACATAGAAGCATGCCATAAAGTAAATACTGAATAAATAAAGGGGGTGTGCTAACCATCTAAGTGAATGCAATTTGAGGACAACTTAGTACGTATGGGAAAGTGTAGGCTAGACATATGCTGACGTAATTTGCCAATCATCGTGACTGACTAGTATATGCCACATATGCCCCCAGAACATGGGCACTCTGCAATCGTCCATCTCCGAGGAACATGGTATCTAAAATAGTATAACGTCCAACGTTCTATAGAGTGTGGTATCAACAAAAATAACAAGTGACGCCCAACACTCTAAAGAACGTGTTATCTGCAATATATATACGTCCATATCACTCCGTCGAGTGCGATATCTGTATAAAGGAGGTGGGTGTCCCATACGCCTACTAGTCCTTCTCTCCGCCCAATATAAATGTACAAGTCGCGAACACGACGTGGACCTCTCGTACTAAAATGCAAGTCTCTATAGAAATAAACAACTAAGCTAAATACCGTTACGCATAATGCTCACACCGATGGCCAGTCGATTATGAGGCACGTGTCCCTACATGAACTCACTCTGTGACGTATAATGATATATGTCAAGGCCTGGGGAGTCATACCGATAACTCCACAACTTTAGGTGGGTCTACTAGACACTAGGTCAGACATAAGTCATAATGTCAACGCCTTCGTTGACTGCACCCGAGTCTCTCTCGGACACGCACATGTCATTGGGTACCCGTTGCACACGGTAGGGGATAACACCTCCTGACGGGATCCATATAGCACCAGTCCATGAAATCACTGTGTCGGGAATCAATGTATACTAATCTAGAACATGCATATATACAACATTATGAATTGAAAACAATCAGAGAAATGTACTCGCCTGAAGTCCTGAGCAAAGTGTGTCTCTCGATGCCCAAGCTGGTGTCTCACAACCTATATATGGTATGTTGTATCAATACAAGGTTCAATGATGAAAATAATTGAAGTTGAAGAAGTTCTAGGTCATTACGCCGTTTCTAGGTCAAACCAATATATTTCTAGGTTGTAAGAGTCTAAAACTAGTCACTAAGTCAATACACTATGAAGCTATGCTATACTAGCTAAGCTAACACACCACGGTGCAAATCAAGAAGCCGTATCCTAAGATACGCCGATTTTCTAATATAAAAAATAGGTTTATATATATATACATAAGTCACATATAGCAACAATATCTCAAAACAATATAAATGGGATACCTTGGCCTTGTGCCAATGCGTATCGCAATTACCCTTGATACCCAAACTCAATACCTTGGGTATCGGCCCGATACCTTGGGAATACCTCAAGGCAACCCAACACCCAGTATGACTAATATCATATATAACTACTACTATAATATCTAGCTATATAAAAGTAACTGACACCAAAATCAAATCCTATTTCATATAGCCAAGGAAAATTCCTACTTAATCCACCTGCTACTACTTATTATCTATATACTAATAACTAATACCAATATTCATATAGCTAACTAGCTAACTTAATGAACCAACTAACACTTTAACTCAACTACTAACAACTTAACTATACTCAAGCACTAACTAAAACAACTAATCAATCTACTAACACAATACTGAAATACTGAACTGATACTAAGAATCCCTTTTTCTGATACTGAGACTAGTGGCTGCCACTGTGCTTCCTACAGTCTTCAAGTTGCTGTGTCTGCAGGTAGCAGTGTCCAAGTCCCCTTGCTGTGAACGTTTCCTTACCCATACTGTGCACTTCAAGATGCACAGTTACTGAATCTGCACAGTTGCTGTCATCAGTGATCTTCAGCCTACATGAGTTGCTGTGCAGCCTTCATTTCAGTCTTCAGTGTGCAGGTGATCTGTTCACAGTTTGCTGTGTAATCTTCAGTCTCAAGTACAGTGCCTCCAGTTTTCAGTCTCCAGTGCAGGTGATCTGTTCACAGTTTGCTGTGTAATCTTCAGTCTCAAGTACAGTTTAGTCCAGGATCTTCAGTCTAGGTGTTCAGGTAGATCCTTGCAGTAGCTGCACAGTTATGTGCCACTGCACAGTAACTTGCTGTCGGGTACCCCCCCTTCCTCACTCACTCAAGCATACACAGATACACAACACCACACAACACTAACAACCTCTAAGAATATATCTATATATATGTATACATACGCATAGATATCTAAATATCTATAAACATAGATGCATGTACTACCCCTCATACATATCAATATATATGCATAACACTAAGGTATAGATACCAATACATATAGATATACTCATACATATTAATCATTAGCTACATATGCAAATACTTAGCCACACTTATGAATCAACATATAGGTATACATATAGACATAAACCCAATTACACTATTGCATACTCAATATAATACATAGATAGTATAAACAAATATATTTACATATGTATGTATAGTACAAAAGCCAAAAACACAAACACATGGGGTGTACCGCACTCGTATCACACTTTTCTATGATACGCTTGCGACACGGCCCCCAACTCACAACTAAACGTATCCCGGAGGACACGTACAAGCCCAAAACATATATTATGAATAATACATATATAAATTATAGTGTCTACGTGTCCGTGTCACCATATGATATGCACATGGCCCTGTGTCAGAGGAAAACCCCCAAAATTGACCGTTTCGTTAAATCGACGAGACTCGGCCCACACGTATCCAATTGTGGACACGACATAAGATACAAACAAACAATCTATGGTCAATTAGATCTACTAGATCCATTGACAAGCACTACATGTGCCAATTTCGGAATTCCTCCAAAATTGGCACCAAAATGGACATAACTACCACCGTAGGTCTCCAAATGATTCCAAATCAAATCCTATGGGTAACCTATGCATGTGGGGTGGTTTCTCATGGTAAAAACTCAGATCTATAGTCTATAGGAAGGGGAAAAACTGATTTGTACCTATTGGGAGATGGATTCCCAATAAAAAGTCCCAATTGACAAGTTGCTCTTCTTCTTGTAGATCTTGGCCTCCTCCTCCTTGTTCCTTGCTCCTTGCTTGTAGATCCTTGATGTAGAGGCTTCAATGTTGAATTTAGGAAGAGATTTGAAGAAAATTGATGGGGAATTGATGGGGAATTGGAAGGGGGAAAACTAGATCTAGAATTTTGGGGAAGAACTAAAATGAGAGCACTCTCTCTCCTCTCAATTATGGCTGGACAAAAATCCTTCCTCAAGCAATGTACAAAGTCAAAAATACCCCTTGGGGCCTCTCATGAAAAAATAATTAGGGAGGGAAGGTTCTAGTCTAATGGTTTCACTAATTAAACATGTTTCCTAATCCATGGGCCTAATTCATGGGCTCAACTTAGACTAGTCCAAAAAGTTTGTTCATGACCCCTAATTAAAAGGTTAGGTCCACTACACAAGTCTAAAATAAGTCTACACTAGCAATAATTAAAATAAATAAATTAGTCATGCACAAATATTAATTATAATAATTCTAAAATAATTAATACTCAAGATAATTACCAAACTACCCTTAGATGGAAATGTGAGGGTGACAAACCTACCCACCTTAGAAAAATTTCGTCCTCGAAATTAAGAAAGAAACTATCAACCAAAACAAACAATATAATGCAAGAAAGAATTATACCTCACGGCTCGAAAAGATACGGATATCGCTCGCGCATCTCAACCTCTCGCTCCCAGGTACTCTCTCCTGGCGAGTGATGCCTCCACGCGACGCGCACCAACGGAATCGTCTGGTTCCTCAGCACCTTCTCTCTCCGATCCAGAATCTCCACTGGCTGCTCTGGATAGCTGAGAGTAGGGCCCACCTCTATCTCCGAATGATCTAACACATGACTGGGATCTGCCACGTATCGTCTCAACTGCGACACGTGAAACACGTTATGCACTCCCTCCAGTGCAGGTGGTAAGTCTAGTCTGTAGGCGACTGCACCGACCCTCTCAAGAATGCTGAAAGGACCGATGAATCGTGGACTAAACTTGCCGCCTCCACCGAAACGAATCGTGCCACGTGTCGGAGAAATCCTCAAGAAAACCAGACCGCCAACCTAGCACGAAACATAAACTTAGCACTCTAACAAGCAACAATCAAACACAAACAAGACAAAACTAAAGCTATACCTCAAACTCCAGAGGTCTCCGGTGGCTATCGGCCCAATGCCGTTGCCTGTCCTGCGCCACTCGAAGTCTGTCTCTGATAAGCTTCACCTTATCTGCTGCATCCACTACCATCTCTGGTCCCAATAAAGCCCTGTCACCAACATCATCCCAGGACAACGGAGTGCGGCACCTCCGTCCATACAACGCCTCGAATGGTGACATCTCAATGCTGGCTTGGTAGCTGTTGTTGTATGAAAACTCTACCAAGTGAAGGTGATCCTCCCAAGAACCTCCAAGATCCAAAACACAGGTGCGTAGCATGTCCTCGAGAGTCTGAATAGTCCTCTCCGACTGTCCGTCCGTCTGGGGGTGATAAGCGGTACTGAACTTGAGCTGAGTGCCCAAGCTAGCCTGCAAACTCCTCCAGAAATGGGACGTGAAGCGGCTATCCCGATCCGAGACAATGCTCACTGGAACACCGTACAATCTGACAATCTGGCGCACATACATCTTCGCAAGTCTCTCCGTAGATGTACCCACTTTAAATGGCAGAAAGTGGGCTGATTTGGTCAACCTGTCCACGATGACCCAAATCGCATCCTTGCCTCCTGGAGAAAGCGGAAGCCCTGATACAAAATCTATGGTAACATGCTCCCATTTCCACTCCGGAATGGGCAAGGGCTGAAGCAATTCGCCTGGCCTCTGTCTCTCCGCCTTGACCTGCTGGCAAACCAAACATCTGGACACGAAGCTAGCTACCTCTCGCTTCATGCCATACCACCATACATGCTCTCTCATGTCTCTATACATCTTGTTGGCACCGGGATGCATAGAGTATTGGGAACGATGCGCCTCCTGCATAATCTTCTCGCGCAATGCTTCCTTCGGTACGCACAACCTGGTACCGTGTCGCAATGATCCATCATCTGCGATGGTAAAGTCCTCTGCCAGCCCGACCTGAACCTGTGCTCTGATGCTCCTCAGAGACTCATCCTCATACTGTCCGGCTCTGACTCGGTCCATCAGCTCCGACTGAACCTGAAGTCCCCACATCTGCGCCGCGACTCCCGGAACCAATACCTCAATGCCCAAACTATCGAGGTCTGCCAATAGATGCCTGTCCCTAGTCAAGCACATAGCCACGGGATACCTGCTCAAAGCATCCGCGACTACGTTGGCCTTCCCTGGATGGTACTGCAAAGATATGTCAAAGTCCTTCATCAGCTCCAACCATCGCCGCTGCCTCATGTTGAGCTCCTTCTGTGTAAACACATACTTCAAGCTCTTATGGTCTGTAAAGATCTCTACTCTCTCTCCATATAGATAGTGTTTCCACAATTTGAGAGCAAAGATAACTGCTGCAAGCTCCAAATCATAGGTAGGGTAGTTCTTCTCATGCGGACGTAATTGCCTGGAAGCATAGGCAATTACCTTCCCGTGCTGCTGTAGTACACAACCCAAACCCTTTCCTGATGCATCACTGTAAATAGAAAATCCTCCTGCTCCTGATGGTAGTGTCAAGATGGGAGCTGTAGTCAATCTCCTCTTCAGCTCCTCAAATGCTGACTGGCAATCCTCAGTCCAGACGAATTCCACGTCCTTCCTGGTCAGCCTAGTCATCGGCTCTGCTAGTCTGGAGAAGTCCTGAACAAACTTCCGGTAGTAGCCTGCTAATCCAAGGAAGCTCCTGATCTCTGCTACTGAACTCGGGGTAGACCACGATTCAACTGCTGAGATCTTCTTCGGGTCCACCGAGACTCCATCTCCTGTAATGACATGCCCAAGAAATTCAACCTTATCAAGGAAGAATTCACACTTCGACAACTTGCCATACAACTTCTCCTTCCTGAGAATCTCCAGAACAATCCTCAAGTGCTGCTCATGCTCCTCCGGGGTCTTCGAATATATCAAAATGTCGTCTATGAAGACTACCACAAACTGATCCAGGTACTGATGAAATACCTTATTCATCAGATTTATGAACACTGCCGGGGCATTGGTCAACCCAAACGGCATCACCAAGAACTCGAACTGTCCATAACGAGTCTTGAAAGCCGTCTTCGGGATGTCTTCCCTCTTCACCTTTACCTGGTGGTACCCTGACCTCAAGTCTATCTTTGAGAATACCTTCGCTCCGCTCAGCTGGTCGAACAAGTCATCAATCCGCGGCAACGGGTATTTGTTCTTGATAGTGAGGTTATTAAGTGCCCTGTAGTCGATACACATACGTACCGACCCATCCTTCTTGGGTACAAACAGTACCGGAGCACCCCATGGTGACGAACTGGAACGGATAAAGCCTTTGTCTTGCAACTCATCCACCTGCTTCTTTAACTCCGCCAGTTCGCTGTTGTTTACTCTATAGACGTGCTGAGAGATTGGCTCTGCTCCTGGCACTAAGTCTATAGAGAACTCCACATCTCTGTCTGGCGGCAACCCCGGCAAATCCTCTGGAAAGACATCCAAGAACTCTGCAATCAACGGATGTGGCGGCTCCCGCTCTTCTACCAAAGCCCCACAGAAATCGCCTTCGCTCTGCTCTGCTCCTCGGACGAACTCGAACTCGAACTCCGGCTCTCCTGGCGTCTGAAATAAAACTCTGCCTCCACGACAATCGATACTAGCGTGATGTCTACTCAACCAATCCATCCCGAATATCATAACTCGGAAGTGGCATTACAAGTAAACATACACTCAGCTCACGGCCTCCCACATAAACCCTCTGGTTCTTGCAAACATCACTGACCAGGATGATGCCACCCCCGGTCGTGATCTTGCAAGTTCGCGCCAACGGTTCAGACTCAAGACGATGTCTCAAAGCAAAAGATACAGATACAAAGCTATGAGATGCACCAGAATCAAATAAGGCATGATCTGGAAAAGAATCGAGTAAGACTGGACCTGATATAATATCTCCGACTGGCTCTGACTCCTCCACGGTCAGGGCAAAAGCTCGCCCCTGATGTGCACCCCTCTGCTGGTGCTGGTGCTGCACGAACTTCTGCTGCTGGGGCTGTAAAGGGGGTCCTCTCGGCTGTCCCGCCGTGTGTTTAGCGGGTATCCTCTGGATAGGGGCTACATCCTGAACTGTCCGAGCTAAGGTCTTGGGGCAATCCCTCTGTCACTACCACATTCCGAAAACAGGGGTATTTTTGACTTTTTACAATATTTAATATTGTGGTAGTTACAATTATGTAATTTGCATGATAAGTATATTTGATTTAAATAATTATGTGTGAGGTGTGTAATTAAATATAGTATTAGATGCAGAGTTCATTTATTTTTAGCTAGCAGAATTGACCTAGAAGCCAGTAGACGAACACCTGTCCGAATTGTGGAATTCTGGATTTAATTGCTTTATTTAGAATTTATTTATTGAAGATTGTAATTAATTACCGTATTTTATTTAATTATTGCGTATTGCCTTTGCTTCGATATTTGGAGCAGTATCCTGACTTTTGTCTTCCAACAAATTTCACCATCTTGCCCTAGACGTGCCCGCCTTCAAATCTGCTATTTTTGCAACTCATAATTGTGCTCTCTGTACATTATTTCTGGCCGCACAAAAATCGTCGCGGACGTTAATTAATAAATCTCTATTTTGTATCGTTGTGCGTTCCAATCGAAAATTGAAGGAAATCTTGACCTATTTTTCGTGCGGCCCAAATTAGGGTAATATTCTGTTCCGAGTCTTCTTCATTATTGGTATTGATGACCTGACCTGATTTTGATCCCATGTACTCCTAATTAATTGTTGAACACAACTTACATTTAATTCTAATTAAATTGAGGATACCATTTTATCTGATTCTGAAATTCTAATTTAATTCCAGTGCCCTGCTATTGAGCCCTCACCGAACTTACAGCGCCCCCTGACCCTACAAAACATCGGACCCCGAATCGCCCGCCAAATTTTTATCATTTTATGTGTTTGTGCAAATACCCAAATTTAAGGGGGCTAATTTGCAAATTGGTATTTTGTGTCAACACCCCATTGTTTAAAACAATGAGGGAGCCTAATAATAATTTAATTAAATTTCTCACCCTCATTCCCACATGAATTATTTTTTTCCATGTCAAATCTGGACCACAAGTTTAATGGGTCAATCCCCACCTTTCATTTACAACCCTCTCTCCCTATTTAAAGTAACATCAACCCTAATCCCTAGACAACCTAGGAAACCCCACCCTCCTCAAGCCTCCACAATGCCTCACACCAACCGTAGGCTACATTCCAATTTCTTTTTCTCTTCTTCTCCTTCTTCTTCTTCTTCTTCTTCTTCTTCTTCTTCCTTTCTTCTTTAAATTTTGAAATTTAAAAAGAGAAGAAAGGGGGGGGGGGAACACTGTTCACCCCCCCGCAGTCACTGTTCACCCGTGCTGCACCCCGACTTCCCTCTACAACCGGTCGGCCGACTGATCCCGACCTAAGGCCCTCACCCCGGCGGACTGCTCCTCCCCCATTCTGCCTTGCTGCGACTGCTCCGACCCCGCAGCCGGTTGCTGCATTCATCCCGGCGGCCGCTACTCCCATCGCCACCACCATCAGTCCCCCCGCTGCTCCTCCCCCGCCGGACAGTTCCCCACGGCGGCCTGCTCCTCCCTCCATCTCCCCCGCACGATCAACCCTCCGGCCTACAACCAACTCCCCATTCCCTCTGCTGCAGCCCGGCGACGAACCCCCGACCTACCCATCGACTCTCCGGCGGCCAACTGCACCGCTGCTCCCCCTCCCTGCTGTGTTCATCCATCCTCTCTGGCAAGTCCCGCCGAACTACCACCACCTACATCTACACCACCACCACCACCTCCATCATCTCCTAGCCACCACCACCGCCAACAGATACTCCGGCCCCCTGCTGCTGCCCGCACCTACTGTTCCTCCGGCAGCCATTGCCCCGTTGGCCTGCTCCTTCCCTCACACCACGACCCGGACGGATCTCGACTCCCTGCCCGCAACTCCGATGCTGCAGTCTCCGGTCATCCTCCCTCAACTCCCCTGAGCTCCCTCCCGCAGCCACGACTCCCTGCTCCGGCCATCTCTTCCTCAACAGCAGCTACTCGACCAACATCAGCAGCCTTGATCCCGCCCCGCTGCGATGACTCGACCACCTCGTCGTCGTGCGCAGGTATAGTTATCCCCATGTATATACGTAGTTATGAATGTATGTATTTGGTATATGGATAGTATATATGCAATGAATACATGGATTCATACATATTATTGTATTTGTATTCATATATAAGTTAGTTTAATGTATGTATGCATTTAATATAATTGTATGGGTATATACTAATCTGTATATGTATAAGTATATTACTTAGTGTCAATATGTATATGTATGTGTATATATAATTAATATAATTATATATATATATATACGTATTCTAGTATAGGTAAAATTGGTATATGTTTAATAAAAACATAATATATGTATGTGTATATATATATTTTGTATATACTTAGTATATTTTAATATAATGTGTATATGTATAAATATTGTGTATTAGTGTATATAGTATAATTATTATTTTGGCACACATATATATATATATATATATATATATATATATATATATATATATATATATATATATATATATATATATATATATATATTTTGTATGGGTATATGTTAATATACGTACTATTTTGGTATATGTACAAACATATATATGTATGTATTTTGGTATAATTATATATGGGTAAAGTATATATATTAAATTAATATTTTTGGTATAAATATGTGTACCTATATATATATACATGTATAAACATATTTTTGGTATGTAAAAATATAGTATGTATATAAAAATGTATTAATATATATGTACTTGTAAAACATAATTTTGCATATATAAATAAATGTAGCATAATATATATTTTTGGTATATATAAACAAATGTGTCATATATATATATATATTTGAGGATATAAAATGTATATATATATATATCTTGTACATACAATTAATGTATTGTATATGTATTTAATGTGATGTACTAGTATTAGTATATATTTTAATAATAACATTGACAATATACATATATATATATATATATATATATATATATATATTTTAAAATGTAATTGTTAGCATAGGTATGAGTATACATATATCATGTTCAATTAGTATAAATCCGTTATGTATTTAAAAAGGCATATATATATATTGTAAATACATTTAAATTGGTGCATATTGTAAGTATTAATAAGTGTAATGTGTAGTATATACGTATCCCTACTAGATGACCCTAGTTGACCAGTGCCATACCTGGCACGGCCCTGAGTTCGATGTTTTGTGTTGTGTTAGTGTAGCACCTGATGCAAATGTTGTATTGATATATTTTAGGACTGTTGGATCCTCCAGACGATACTCTGGGACAGGACATTGACATTACCAGCTAAGGACCCAAGGCGAGTACATTCTCTGATTAGTTTCTAATTTATGATATCTCCTATGTTCACTGTATCTAGTATAAATATCCATGTTCTTGACACATTGGTTACACGGATTGGTATACACGGATCTCGTCATGAGATGTTATTCCTTATTCATGGTGTAGCTTGTACAAGACTTGTTTCCTTGATATCTTGTGCATATACAGACACTGATTTCCGGGGAGATTTGCTACCTTCCTAGGGAATCCCGTGCCATAGCGTACCATGATTGGATCCACTATACCAGTCGGGGGTGGAGAGTATTTTAGTGTAGATATGTGATCATACCCAACTTATCATGCATCATAGCTCACCCCACATCTCACGTCGGGTGCGGTCTGACCATCTCCGTGCCTCATAGCTGTTACGTGTGATTAGCCTGACCTCTCCATGCATCATAGCTAACCAACGGTTAGCCTGACCTTCGTGAATCATAGCTAATCACATGTAACCAGCCTGATCATGTTCCCAAGCCGATCACATGTTAAAGCTAGTACTCACACACTTAGTCATAGTTTCTTGCTCATGGACATATTGTTTCTTTTCCTGCAGTTACTTACAGTATTTCCAGTATTTCTTTCATTGTACATTTCTCGTACCTATACATGCATCTGGTATATTTTCATCTAGAACTGCTACATAGTTTATGTCATTTATATAGAACTGCTATTTAGAGATGTACTTTGCTCCTTCCTGACTGGAAAATATTTTTCCAGACTGTGACCTTAGTAGACTGGTTTCTGACACACTTGGGGATTGGAAGTTAAGGATTTACAGGTATGATTATGTTGTCATTAGACTTGTGTTGTATTCTTTTATTTCTTCAAATTCCTATCGTGCTGTAGTTGTGATTGAGTATGTTGTTAATATTTTATAGTATTATCCGGGTCTCCTTATGGAGTTGGATACTAGCGTGAGATTGTTTAGATAGTACTCGACCTAGACAGCGTTCTACCGCCGATGCTGTGGCGTAGGCTGGACGTACCCACGCACTCGTGCCCCTAAACCGGGTGCGGGTCGTGACACGTTTTTAGTGGTGGCCCATGCAGGTCAGACTTCGCAAGTTGTGCGATGTCGTGGTAGTGCGATGTCATAGTTGTACTACTACGTGCCTGCTATTGAATATAGGACATAGGATACTAGGATGAGAGAGGATACTCAATCACAAATTCTTGAGAGATTCCTGGGATGACCCCTTGAGAATCTTATTATAATTTCCAATTTAATTCTTTTCTTGTTTCCGTCCGCTCTCGCTTGTTGTTATTGAACTTGATTCTTGTTGATCAGTTATTAAATTAAAATCTTGGTATCATTGTGAGTTTGATTCTTGTTGACCAGTTGTTAAATTTAATTCTTGGTATCGTTGTTGAGTTGATTTCATATCGAGATGAATTTTACGGGCTAAAATTTACGGTATCATCTGATGACATATGTTGATAAGGACAGTGAGAAAGGTAAAACGTCTACTTTGGTTATGGACCCTAGAGTTTATCGCAGCCATATTAGCTGTGGTGATGAGAACGTAGGAACCTAACTTGGATGTACATACTATAGTTATGAAACTTAGAGTCTCTCGCAGCCATACCGGTTGGCGTGTCGAAGATTCTAGACGACATGATTATAGAGTTGCATACCTTAGTTACGAAACCTATCGTTTATCGCATCTATGCTTACTGGCGTGGCGAGGATTCTGAGTGTCATGATTTCAGATAGACGTGTATGATTATCGGATTGTATCTTAAATTGGTTCTTAAAGTATCATCTCAAGACTTATCTATTTCTGTTATTCCAGGACTTTGTTCCATCGCTTATTTCTTTACTAGCAGTAAAGATACCTTCTGTCCTCAATTCAGTCCTTGAGCTCCTATTCCTTGAGGATTCCTTGTTAAGTATGATAATTAGTGACTTGTAATTTTGTTGGTGTCTTGTATTAGTATTGACTGTGTTGCTAGTGAGTTGTAAGTGTTTCTTAGTTGGACATGTGAGCAGTAGGCTTTAATCTAGAGTTAGCCCTTAGCATAGTACCTTGTACCAATGATTCTAGGAGTAGTGTCATTAGAGACTGAGAGTTAAGGAGAGTATAGAGTATCAGTGATAGTTCTCAGAGTTAGTATCAGAGCCAATTATCCGTCCTGGATAATCATGATTATGTAATTGAGTGATCTATGTACACGATTAAGTATCCAGGAATTGTGTTAAGGATTAATGGAGCATGATGTTCAATTTGATGATTGATATCGGGTGTGTTAAAGGTAAGGAATTGTATATGCATAAAAGAGTTAATAAGCTGTCATGAGTGGAGAAATATCGGAATTGGTAATGAAATTGGTGAGGCGTATCACAGATCAGTTTAACAGGCTGTAAAAGATTACAGGAAAATACATATACAACAATCGAGATGAGGAACCATACACATACCCACGAGAGTAAAGAAACATGAGTGTTATGGTAGATACATGTAATCATGAGTTATAATGAGCTTGAAGAGATGATGCATTAATACCAAGAGTGCTAATGATTCTATATCGAGGATTAGTCGAGGATGACATTAATAACAGTAAGCACTCTGTGTGATGATAATTAGATGATATACCAGTTGACATAAATTGAAATCATGAAGGAAAATATAGGTGATGATAACTTTGATCATTGGAGGTAATAGTACAAGTGATTCAGGCAGTACAATTTTAGTACAAAATTATAAGACACTAGAGGCATTGAGTGCACCTTGAGTATCAGAGACCGTGAGCACTGATATATACATTTGTGGAGTTATAAATTAAAAGGTGGAAATAGAATTTTATTTTTAGAATAGTTGAGGAGTTGAGATTTATGTCAAAATTTTTGAGGATTTCAAATATGAATTCAATAAACATGGTTAAGGCTACAAAGATTTTAGAAGTGATTAAATTTTATTTCGATGTGAAGTATCTGATTTTGAGGAGGTATATGCATTTTATTTTAAAGTTATTCGAGAAGTTAAACCTTGACGATTATTTTGAGGATTAATTTTATGGTAGATGAGAGATATGAATATTAATATATGAGTAGATGATATACATGTGTAAGGATCTGGTGATTTAAGCATGATTGAGATGGCGCCGCAGACTGACTTGGGTGTCCATCTAAAGTTGTGTTGGAAAGAGCAGTATTTAGTATGGTGTTGCACTTGACGTATATTTGAGTGATAAGAACGAATAGTATGGACAATTGTAGTAGGAACAGGAACTGACAGCGGGTATGGTACTAAAGAGATAGAGGTATCAACTTGGATGCATTATTGAATCATGGTTATATTAGAGAATCTTGGTATCAGATTTAAGTATTAATAAGCAGGTGTATGCAATGAGGATGTAATCATGGATGTTGTGAAATAAAGGTTAGTTGATAATGATATTAGTGTACAGGAATAGGAATTAGTTAGTGAATGTGCTAGAGTCAAGTGGTTGTTAGAGATAGGAGATACTGCAGGTAATGTGTTAGCAGGTTCTGTTCTTTCCTTTATTCTGTTCCTATCTATTTGATTGATTGACTGATACCTTAGTACCGTAGCTTGTATATATGATTTTCTTGTTATAATGTAGTTAGTAGCACACCCTGATACAGAGACTGCCATACCATGACAAAAGACACCATGACCATACATATTCCCCTTAGGTTGCATGTTGTATGATTGTAGGAAGTTTAGACCATGATTATCGGGGTTTGACCATGACGAAGATTCATGAAAGGGTTATGACCTGACAGGAGAGACAAGATAATTAAAATTCGAGGATAAATATCGATTTAAATAAATGGTTAAGAAAATTAACATGGCATAACGGATGATTTATTAATTCCAGGAAGATTATGACATGATTGAATTGGCTATAAAATTTGGAAATTCTGGGAGATTATCATTATATTTATTTGGTTACAAGTTATGAATTTTAGAATTTTACATGGGATGTTGCATTTGGAGAATCCTTAAGTATCGCATTTGTTGAGTATTTTGAGGAAGAGAAAATCGAGAAAAAAAAAATTTTTTTTTGAATAAACTTGTGAGACGAGATTACAATTTATGATTGTGCATTGATAAAAATCAAGTTAGAGGAGTGGATATTAAATTTTGGGTATTGAATTATTAACTCAAAACTTTCAAGGAAATTTTCGATAAAAATGGACTTTGATTCTATTTCGAGGATTTTTCAGGAATGCAAATAATTCAGAATTTTTTTTGTTGTGAAAGGACATTGTGGATTATTACCTAATTTCATGGATGATGAATTTAAAATTTGAGGGAAATAATAATGTGTATGATTAAATGCTACTATAAGGATTTTAAATTTCGAGGACGAAATTCTTTTAAGGTGGGTAGACTTGTCACTACCACATTCCGAAAACAGGGGTATTTTCGACTTTTTACAATATTTAATATTGTGGTAGTTACAATTATGTAATTTGCATGATAAGTATATTTGATTTAAATAATTATGTGTGAGGTGTGTAATTAAATATAGTATTAGATGCAGAGTTCATTTATTTTTAGCTAGCAGAATTGACCTAGAAGCCAGTAGACGAACACCTGTCCGAATTGTGGAATTCTGGATTTAATTGCTTTATTTAGAATTTATTTATTGAAGATTGTAATTAATTACCGTATTTTATTTAATTATTGCGTATTGCCTTTGCTTCGATATTTGGAGCAGTATCCTGACTTTTGTCTTCCAACAAATTTCACCATCTTGCCCTAGACGTGCCCGCCTTCAAATCTGCTATTTTTGCAACTCATAATTGTGCTCTCTGTACATTATTTCTGGCCGCACAAAAATCGTCGCGGACGTTAATTAATAAATCTCTATTTTGTATCGTTGTGCGTTCCAATCGAAAATTGAAGGAAATCTTGACCTATTTTTCGTGCGGCCCAAATTAGGGTAATATTCTGTTCCGAGTCTTCTTCATTATTGGTATTGATGACCTGACCTGATTTTGATCCCATGTACTCCTAATTAATTGTTGAACACAACTTGCATTTAATTCTAATTAAATTGAGGATACCATTTTATCTGATTCTGAAATTCTAATTTAATTCCAGTGCCCTGCTATTGAGCCCTCACCGAACTTACAGCGCCCCCTGACCCTACAAAACACCGGACCCCGAATCGCCCGCCAAATTTTTATCATTTCATGTGTTTGTGCAAATACCCAAATTTAAGGGGGCTAATTTGCAAATTGGCATTTTGTGTCAACACCCCATTGTTTAAAAAAATGAGGGAGCCTAATAATAATTTAATTAAATTTCTCACCCTCATTCCCACATGAATTATTTTTTTCCATGTCAAATCTGGACCACAAGTTTAATGGGTCAATCCCCACCTTTCATTTACAACCCTCTCCCCCTATTTAAAGTAACATCAACCCTAATCCCTAGACAACCTAGGAAACCCCACCCTCCTCAAGCCTCCACAATGCCTCACACCAACCGTAGGCTACATTCCAATTTCTTTTTCTCTTCTTCTTCTTCTTCTTCTTCTTCTTCTTCTTCTTCTTCTTCTTCTTTAAATTTTGAAATTTAAAAAGAGAAGAAAGGGGAGGGGGGAACACTGTTCACCCCCCCCGCAGTCACTGTTCACCCGTGCTGCACCCCGACTTCCCTCTACAACCGGTCGGCCGGCTGATCCCGACCTCAGGCCCTCACCCCGGCGGACTGCTCCTCCCCCATTCCGCCTTGCTGCGACTGCTCCGACCCCGCAGCCGGTTGCTGCATTCATCCCGGCGGCCGCTACTCCCATCGCCACCACCATCAGTCCCCCCGCTGCTCCTCCCCCGCCGGACAGTTCCCCACGGCGGCCTGCTCCTCCCTCCATCTCCCCCGCACGATCAACCCTCCGGCCTACAACCAACTCCCCATTCCCTCTGCTGCAGCCCGGCGACGAACCCCCGACCTACCCATCGACTCTCCGGCGGCCAACTGCATCGCTGCTCCCCCTCCCTGCTGTGTTCATCCATCCTCTCCGGCAAGTCCCGCCGAACTACCACCACCTACATCTACACCACCACCACCACCTCCATTATCTCCTAGCCACCACCACCGCCAACAGATACTCCGGCCCCCTGCTGCTGCCCGCACCTACTGTTCCTCCGGCAGCCATTGCCCCGTTGGCCTGCTCCTTCCCTCACACCACGACCCGGACGGATCTCGACTCCCTGCCCGCAACTCCGATGCTGCAGTCTCCGGTCATCCTCCCTCAACTCCCCTGAGCTCCCTCCCGCAGCCACGACTCCCTGCTCCGGCCATCTCTTCCTCAACAGCAGCTACTCGACCAACATCAGCAGCCTCGATCCCGCCCCGCTGCGACGACTCGACCACCTCGTCGTCGTGCGCAGGTATAGTTATCCCCGTGTATATACGTAGTTATGAATGTATGTATTTGGTATATGGATAGTATATATGCAATGAATACATGGATTCATACATATTATTGTATTTGTATTCATATATAAGTTAGTTTAATGTATGTATGTATTTAATATAATTGTATGGGTATATACTAATCTGTATATGTATAAGTATATTACTTAGTGTCAATATGTATATGTATGTGTATATATAATTAATAT
Source organism: Iris macrosiphon (assembly GCA_036927795.1). Lineage (NCBI taxonomy): Eukaryota > Viridiplantae > Streptophyta > Magnoliopsida > Asparagales > Iridaceae > Iris > Iris macrosiphon. Next base: position 147,916,522 of record JAYESA010000001.1, on the reverse strand, counting down.
GATTATATATATATATATATATATATACGTATTCTAGTATAGGTAAAATTGGTATATGTTTAATAAAAACATAATATATGTATGTGTATATATATATTTTGTATATACTTAGTATATTTTAATATAATGTGTATATGTATAAATATTGTGTATTAGTGTATATAGTATAATTATTATTTTGGCACACACACACACACACATATATATATATATATATATATATATATATATATATATATATATATATATATATATATATATATATATATATATATATATATATATATATATATATATATTTTGTATGGGTATATGTTAATATACGTACTATTTTGGTATATGTACAAACATATATATGTATGTATTTTGGTATAATTATATATGGGTAAAGTATATATATTAAATTAATATTTTTGGTAAAAATATGTGTACCTATATATATATACATGTATAAACATATTTTTGGTATGTAAAAATATAGTATGTATATAAAAATATATTAATATATATGTACTTGTAAAACATAATTTTGCATATATAAATAAATGTAGCATAATATATATTTTTGGTATATATAAACAAATGTGTCATATATATATATATATATTTGAGGATATAAAATGTATATATATATATATCTTGTACATACAATTAATGTATTGTATATGTATTTAATGTGATGTACTAGTATTAGTATATATTTTAATAATAACATTGACAATATACATATATATATATATATATATATATTTTAAAATGTAATTGTTAGCATAGGTATGAGTATACATATATCATGTTCAATTAGTATAAATCCGTTATGTATTTAAAAAGGCATATATATATATTGTAAATACATTTAAATTGGTGCATATTGTAAGTATTAATAAGTGTAATGTGTAGTATATACGTATCCCTACTAGATGACCCTAGTTGACCAGTGCCATACCTGGCACGGCCCTGAGTTCGATGTTTTGTGTTGTGTTAGTGTAGCACCTGATGCAAATGTTGTATTGATATATTTTAGGACTGTTGGATCCTCCAGACGATACTCTGGGACAGGACATTGACATTACCAGCTAAGGACCCAAGGCGAGTACATTCTCTGATTAGTTTCTAATTTATGATATCTCCTATGTTCACTGTATCTAGTGTAAATATCCATGTTCTTGACACATTGGTTATACGGAGTGGTATACACGGATCTCGTCATGAGATGTTATTCCTTATTCATGGTGTAGCTTGTACAAGACTTGTTTCCTTGATATCTTGTGCATGTACAGACACTGATTTTCGGGGAGATTTGCTACCTTCCTAGGGAATCCCGTGCCATAGCGTACCATGATTGGATCCACTATACCAGTCGGGGGTGGGGAGTATTTTAGTGTAGATATGTGATCATACCCAACTTATCATGCATCATAGCTCACCCCACATCTCACGTCGGGTGCGGCCTGACCATCTCCGTGCCTCATAGCTGTTACGTGTGATTAGCCTGACCTCTCCATGCATCATAGCTAACCAACGGTTAGCCTGACGTTCGTGAATCATAGCTAATCACATGTAACCAGCCTGATCATGTTCCCAAGCCGATCACATGTTAAAGCTAGTACTCACACACTTAGTCATAGTTTTTTGCTCATGGACATATTATTTCTTTTCCTGCAGTTACTTACAGTATTTCTAGTATTTCTTTCATTGTACATTTCTCGTACCTATACATACATCTGGTATATTTTCATCTAGAACTGCTACATAGTTTATGTCATTTATATAGAACTGCTATTTAGAGATGTACTTTGCTCCTTCCTGACTGGAAAATATTTTTCCAGACTGTGACCTTAGTAGACTGGTTTCTGACACACTTGGGGATTGGAAGTTAAGGATTTGCAGGTATGATTATGTTGTCATTAGACTTGTGTTGTATTCTTTTATTTCTTCAAATTCCTATCGTGCTGTAGTTGTGATTGAGTATGTTGTTAATATTTTATAGTATTATCCGAGTCTCCTTATGGAGTTGGATACTAGCGTGAGATTGTTTAGATAGTACTCGACCTAGACAGCGTTCTACCGCCGATGCTGTGGCGTAGGCTGGACGTACCCACGCACTCGTGCCCCTAAACCGGGTGCGGGTCGTGACACGCTCAGCTGGTGATCTGATGAACCGCAAATCAAACACTGACCGAGCCTCTTCCTGCAAACGTCCCATCCGTGCCCTGCATTCTTACAGAAGGGGCAAGCACGAGCTGTCTGGGCTGGTCTCTGCATCTGATACGTCTGTTGTACAGGTGCTCGGTTAGGCGCATTGGACTGCTGCCTCTAGTGCTGGAAATATGGCTTCTTCGCTGGACCTGTGCTGCTGCTGCCACCATAAACATCTCGGTCCCTCTTGTGCCTCCCACTCAGGTCTCTCTCGACCTTGCGAGCCTCCCTCAAGATGTCGGTATACGTCTCGTGGCTCGAAGAAATGAGAGCCTTCACTTCCCAGTTCAGACCCTCTCTGAACCTACTAGCCCGGTTCTCTGGGTCTCTCACCATATAGTCGGCATATCTGCTCAACCTACCAAACTCGGCGGCATACTCCTCCACCGTCATGTTCCCCTGGTAGAGGTTCTGGAACTGTCGCTCCAGGTCAAGTCTCTCAGTAGGCGGGAAGAACTTCCTTCTGAACAGGTCCCTGAACTCTCCCCATGTCAATCCTGGATCGGCGATCCGTGGCTCATTCCGGAACCACGTGCTGGCGATGTCCATCATCTGCAATCCCGCTGCCTCCACCATCAGGTCCTCCGCAAGACGGGATAAGCGCATGACGTGCTCCATGCTCTCCAACCAATCATCCGCATAGATGATGCCCTCTGTCCCCTTGAAAGGCCGGGAATCCAACTTCTTGAAGTCCTGAATAGTGCCGGGCCTGGGCTGTACCTCCCGTGGCTATGGTGGTGCGGTCCTCTCTACGGCGGTGATGGCCGCCTGGTGAGCACTCTCGATGCCCTGTCTCATCACCTCGGTCTGTCGGTGCTGCGCCTCGGCCTGGCCCTCTGGGCCTCCATCATCATCTGGAAAAGTGCAAACAGCTGTGTAGCATCAGCTGGTACTGGCGGTGGTGGCGGAAGATCCTCGCGAATAACTGGAGCAACCCTCTGAACCGGGGGAGGAGCACCCCCAAAAGCGGCTGCTGAGACTCCCACCTGGACCGGTGAGGCGATCCTCTCAACTGAAGATGTAACAGTAGCAGCTGCTACTCTATCCGCAGCAGGCGGGGAAGTAGCTGAGGAAGCTGTCGCTGCTCCTGAGCGATAGAATCTGACCTTCGGAGGCATCCTGAAGTCAGATTGAAAATACGGAATCAATTATTGAATATAATGCGATATCATCAAAGAAGGACATAACTTAATTCAAAATGAAAGACAATATCAAATAGATAAAGATTTGTAGAACAAAATATTAGAATTTTCCTAGTTGTGATTGAGTAACTCTCAGCCTAAATCCTGTATCCTAAAGCAGGCTCGTAGCAATGCTCTAGTCGAGCACAACTACGATGTCTATCTAGACCTACATGGGCCACCACTAAAAACGTGTCACGACCGCACCCTGATATTCGGGCACGAGTACGTGGTTACGCCCAGCCTACGCCGCAGAATCGGCGGTAGAACGCTGTCTGGGTCATTTCTAACTATCTAACATCTCAACAATATAATATGGTACCTGTCAATCATCTCAACTCCAATCGGAGGAGCAATATGGTATCTCACAAATATATCAATCTCAATCACAAAACAAACTAAGAAGGAAATAATGCACGAATGGAAAATAGCGAAGGAAAGAAGATACAATCCACCAATGAAATAACAGTACATCTGTGAATCTTCACAAAAATATAGTCTAATACAAAAATCTAAACAAAACTAGACCTCCTCGGTCACTGCTACTATGTCCTCTATCTCTAGGGGAGTGTCCTCTAAAGTCTCACCCTCCCGAGGTCCATAATGTGTGGGACACAGCTCCTCTAGCCAATCATCTGGAAAAATATATCCAGTCAGGATTGGAGCGAAGTACATACCTCTGAAAGCAGTTCCAATAACATAATCGAGCATATATAACAAGCAATAGAAAAATGATACAAGATGCACAAGTAGAAGAATAAACTGTACAAGTGAACAGGCAATAGGCACAATAAAGCTGGAAGTAAATACAAGAATGACTGCAAGTAGAGAACAAGAAATACTAAACTATGTATTTTAGAGTGAGAGTTCGTTATGTGATCGGTTTAGGTTGCACATGAGGTATATAGGTAACTCCATTATACGTGAGGTGTATAATCGACATGCACATGAGATCAAGAGGGCTTTGATCACATAACCAACTCCTACTCCCCCTCCCCAACCAATACTCATGGATCCAATCACGACACGTTACGTACATGATCACGATAGTCACACTATCACACGAAATAGTGGATGCACAAGAAGCACAGGAAAGTCAATACCCGATGTACACGATGAAATACATGTCATTGGGTACCCGTTGCACACGGTAGGGGATAACACCTCCTGACGGGATCCATATAGCACCAGTCCGTGAAATCACTGTGTCGGGAATCAATGTATACTAATCTAGAACATGCATATATACAACATTATGAATTAAAAATAATCAGAGAAATGTACTCGCCTGAAGTCCTGAGCAAAGTGTGTCTCTCGATGCCCAAGCTGGTATCTCACAACCTATATATGGTATGTTGTATCAATACAAGGTTCAATGATGAAAATAATTGAAGTTGAAGAAGTTCTAGGTCATTACGCCGTTTCTAGGTCAAACCAATGTATTTCTAGGTTGTAAGAGTCTAAAACTAGTCACTAAGTCAATACACTATGAAGCTATGCTATACTAGCTAAGCTAACACACCACGGTGCAAATCAAGAAGCCGTATCCTAAGATACGCCGATTTTCTAATATAAAAAATAGGTTTATATATATATACATAAGTCACATATAGCAACAATATCTTAAAACAATATAAATGGGATACCTTGGCCTTGTGCCAATGCGTATCGCAATTACCCTTGATACCCAAACTCAATACCTTGGGTATCGGCCCGATACCTTGGGAATACCTCAAGGCAACCCAACACCCAGTATGACTAATATCATATATAACTACTATTATAATATCTAGCTATATAAAAGTAACTGACACCAAAATCAAATCCTATTTCATATAGCCAAGGAAAATTCCTACTTAATCCACCTGCTACTACTTATTATCTATATACTAATAACTAATACCAATATTCATATAGCTAACTAGCTAACTTAATGAACCAACTAACACTTTAACTCAACTACTAACAACTTAACTATACTCAAGCACTAACTAAAACAACTAATCAATCTACTAACACAATACTGAAATACTGAACTGATACTAAGAATCCCTTTTTCTGATACTGAGACTAGTGGCTGCCACTGTGCTGCCTACAGTCTTCAAGTTGCTATGTCTGCAGGTAGCAGTGTCCAAATCCCCTTGCTGTGAACGTTTCCTTACCCATACTGTGCACTTCAAGATGCACAGTTACTGAATCTGCACAGTTGCTGTCATCAGTGATCTTCAGCCTACATGAGTTGCTGTGCAGCCTTCATTTCAGTCTTCAGTGTGCAGGTGATCTGTTCACAGTTTGCTGTGTAATCTTCAGTCTCAAGTACAGTGCCTCCAGTTTTCAGTCTCCAGTGCAGGTGATCTGTTCACAGTTTGCTGTGTAATCTTCAGTCTCAAGTACAGTTTAGTCCAGGATCTTCAGTCTAGGTGTTCAGGTAGATCCTTGCAGTAGCTGCACAGTTATGTGCCACTGCACAGTAACTTGCTGTCGGGTACCCCCCCTTCCTCACTCACTCAAGCATACACAGATACACAACACCACACAACACTAACAACCTCTAAGAATATATCTATATATATGTATACACATGCATAGATATCTAAATATCTATAAACATAGATGCATGTACTACCCCTCATACATATCAATATATATGCATAGCACTAAGGTATAGATACCAATACATATAGATATACTCATACATATTAATCATTAGCTACATATGCAAATACTTAGCCACACTTATGAATCAACATATAGGTATACATATAGACATAAACCCAATTACACTATTGCATACTCAATATAATACATAGATAGTATAAACAAATATATTTACATATGTATGTATAGTACAAAAGCCAAAAACACAAACACATGGGGTGTACCGCACTCGTATCACACTTTTCTATGATACGCTTGCGACACGGCCCCCAACTCACAACTAAACGTATCCCGGAGGACACGTACAAGCCCAAAACATATATTATGAACAATACATATATAAATTATAGTGTCTACGTGTCCGTGTCACCATATGATATGCACATGGCCCCGTGTCGGAGGAAAACCCCCAAAATTGACCGTTTCGTCAAATCGACGAGACTCGGCCCACACGTATCCAATTGTGGATACGACACAAGATACAAACAAACAATCTATGGTCAATTAGATCTACTAGATCCATTGACAAGCACTACATGTGCCAATTTCGGAATTCCTTCAAAATTGGCACCAAAATGGACATAACTACCACCGTAGATCTCCAAATGATTCCAAATCAAATCCTATGGGTAACCTATGCATGTGGGGTGGTTTCTCATGGTAAAAACTCAGATCTATAGTCTATAGGAAGGGGAAAAACTGATTTGTACCTATTGGGAGATGGATTCCCAATGAAAAGTCCCAATTGACAAGTTGCTCTTCTTCTTGTAGATCTTGGCCTCCTCCTCCTTGTTCCTTGCTCCTTGCTTGTAGATCCTTGATGTAGAGGCTTCAATGTTGAATTTAGGAAGAGATTTGAAGAGAATTGATGGGGAATTGATGGGGAATTGGAAGGAGGAAAACTAGATCTAGAATTTTGGAGAAGAACTAAAATGAGAGCACTCTCTCTCCTCTCAATTATGGCTGGACAAAAACCCTTCCTCAAGCAATGTACAAAGTCAAAAATACCCCTTGGGGCCTCTCATGAAGAAATAATTAGGGAGGGAAGGTTCTAGTCTAATGGTTTCACTAATTAAACATGTTTCCTAATCCATGGGCCTAATTCATGGGCTCAACTTAGACTAGTCCAAAAAGTTTGTTCATGACCCCTAATTAAAAGGTTACGTCCACTACACAAGTCTAAAATAAGTCTACACTAGCAATAATTAAAATAAATAAATTAGTCATGCACAAATATTAATTATAATAATTCTAAAATAATTAATACTCAAGATAATTACCAAACTACCCTTAGATGGAAATGTGAGGGTGACACTATAATACAAAATTTAAACAGTACAACAAGACAAGGTATACTTGCCTGGCAAGAGAGCTGCAAAATATAACGTCCAGATGTCAAACACCAAGTGTCAGAAACTATGGTCTCAGAATAACCGTCTCCGGATGCTGAAATAAATATCACCAATATCTCCAGAATAAGTAAAATAGCTAAAAAATACTACCCTTTCGTCCAATTTGGACACAAGGGCAAAACGATAATTTTGGGCCAAAGTGGGGTCCACATGTGAGCCACCTTGCACCAAAAAGTGTGCCAAGGGTAAAGGTCTCTAAAAAGGATAAATTATAGGTCAAACAAACTCTAAATGTCAGTACGAACTCAACGGTATGTCCAGATGTGAATTTCGATGAGCCAAACATAATTTTGCCCAAAAAGTCAAATATGGGGCCCATCAATTGGTGACTTGGTCAACTATCTCGAAATTGCATAAAAATTGGGTCACAGGACCGGCGCGATATCACGAGTCCAGTGGCACAAGTTTTGTCGTATTCTGACGAGCGTGCACAAAGTGAACACGGCTTTTATAAAATTTATGATACGAGAATTTTCTGCGGATACGGGCTGATACCGACGCGCATACGCGTCTAAATCAGTTTCCGCAAAATCTCACACATTCGGATATACTGCCCGCACCTTTTGGTATACTTGGTACACAGCGGGGTGGTCCCGTTTGGTGGAGCGCGCTCCGTTTCACAATTTTTGGAATTTAGAAAAAGTAAGTTTTTGGGTTTTTCTACCTATTTTATTTTAACATACAGCAATAAATAAAATATTATATTTGACAGAAAATAAATTAGGTTAGGTGGTCTTCGCATACCAACAAAAAAAACCGAATTCGGATCTCTGTGGTGGGATATACGAGTCCGGGAACATAGGTAGTTTACCGTAATTTTTTGCGTTCCCAAAAGTTATCATTTTCCGTCAACTTGGATGCTGTTTTTGCCTAGATTTATGCGCTGAACTAAGTAAACTAATATACAGGATTAGAAGGGGGTTAAGTGGTGAACGTACCGGCGAAGACGGGGTCGAGTTTGGTCGAGCGAGGGCACGAAAAACGGAGCTGGAACATAGGTACTCTGCTGTCCATTTCTGCAGTTGAGACGCGTTGGAATTGTGCGGACGTCGGCGGGCTGCCGGGGCGGCTCCGGCGGCACTGGCTGGCGTCGGCGGTGGTCGTAGGATGCGACGTCGAGGCTGGAGTGGATGGGGGAAGAGATGAATTAGGGTTAGGGTTCGGGTTCGCGTATATATAGAGAGAATGAGGCGGTGGAGGGGGGGGGGAATACCGCCGGGGGGGGGGGGGGGTTGGGTTCGTAAAACAGCTGCTGCTGTTTTCTTTCCTTCTTTCTTTGTTTCTTACTTTCTTAGTTTCTAAGTTTTGGTTTTGGGTTTGGGGCTAAGGGTTGCGGGTTTGGGTTTGGATCCATTAAGGATCCAAACCCATTATCATTTCTTTTTTTCTTTTTCTTTTTCTTTTTCTTTTTCTTTTTCTTTTTCTTTTTCTTTTTCTAATTAACTAATATATATATATATATATATATATATATATATATATATATATATATATATATATATATGCATATATATACCTAGAAAATTCTAGAAAATTATATTTGTGCACACCATTAAGTTAGCAACTGTCCACATGGTCTCCTACATGAAATAAATTAGGAAAAATTTATAATGGCTCCAAAAATCTCCTAGATGCATAAACACCTCAAATAAAAAATTAAATAAATTCTATTTTCTCTATTTAGCACATAATTACTATAAATAAAATAAATAATTAATTAAAATAACTAATACGGTTTATTAAAATTTTTGGGGTTTCACATAAGCTCGTTCCACTATCACCCTTATAGAAGTATGAAAAATCCAAAGCCATGCGCCCAGAAGCTACGCATTCAAAGTCAGACTGCTGGGACTCAAAGGCAGCTATGCGGCCCAGGGACTTGGGTGTCACATCCCGATTCTGAGCGATCGTAAGGGCGTCCCCCGAGCGTGACCGCCGTGCGGACCTGGGGTTGCGCCCGCACAAGGCTAGAGTATTTTACATAACGAGGACATATTCAGAGTATGCAGATAAATTAAAACACAAGTTGAAGATGGAAAATCTTTCTTTATTGATATGAACATCTATTACAAACTCTTGAACGAGTCAGCTAATTTGTCGCATGGACTTACAAAAGTGTTGACACAAAATGAGATGGCAGTCCTGTACATTATATCCCTTTACTAAACTTTAAAATAATAAAGACCTTCGGACGGGATGACGGCCTTCCCTCGGAGCTGCATTGTGTATTGGTTGCTAGCTCCTTTCTTCAAGTATACTTCAAAAATATGGCGTGATCAGGATGCGCCTACAACTGGACTGGATCGGAAAGACGATTTTGGCTCCTCGTTCGGTTCTCCTAGTGCGGGAAACCTGTTTCAACGAGGGTTAGTACATCGAAATGTACTGGTGAAGGTGAGCTAACCCAACTATACCAATTAACACGTTATTTATATGAAACATGCATATTAATTGTGGTCTTTCTATCTTGTCTTAGTTCATTTACAAGTAAGCAGCATATAGAATTTACTGAAATGAACTTGCCACCGTTCGGTGACTTTTACCTGCCCGTCTGAACCATCTGCACAATACTTACCATGCCTTCCCTGCCACGAAGACACAAGTTAGCTTACAACAGGTTTAAATATACAAAGGGATCACTGGCGTAAGCAATAGACATTAGTCACAAACGAGAATGTTTTGCAGCGAAAGTACAATGGGCGCTACAAGCCATCTCATCCAGTATAATAGACTATACAATAGAGTTTCGTCCGGACCGGATCGGTGCCAGTGCCCTAGCGACCGTCCGCAGAACTAAGACCTTATGCACAAGTTGTCCATGATCGAACAATATGTTTACTAAGTTAACAATTCATGCAGTTGAGGCAACACGAGTATAAGACAAGCAGTATTGCATAATTTATTTTGCATAGCCTCCCTGAATAATATTTCGCATACAAGATATGATCCATACTTAGCATAATTTATAGAAGATGCATTCTAACTCAAATTGAAGCATGTATAGAACATTTGAAACGAACTAGCATACAATAAGATAATAATTCACATGTTTGGTTGGCAAGCAATATAATCCAAGTCTATTCCCTTATTATCTTGACATCTTTTAGTTATTACTGGTATCGTCTGATCGGGACAACAAGAATACAAGATTTTTAGGTGTGAAGACTTGGAAGCAGGGCTAGCTAATCGGGATGGTAGCCACTTACTTAGTTGGTTGGAAAGGAGAAGGAAAGAGGCGCTTCAAGACTCCGCTTATACGCCGTCTACTGCTCGTTCACCTGCATCTACGAACAACTTTGATTAATACCTCTTCCACTCTTTCCAATCTCAGAATTGAAGTACAGTTCAATGAATAAAAATAATAAAATCTATTGAAACCGTTCAAAAAAACCAAAGCAAATTCGAAAACCAACTCAAGGTAGAAAGTAACAAGCGACATTGAAATCTGAGGCAACAAAAGATGCAGCGGAGAGGTCCCTCCTGACTCTGTCGCTAAGCCGATCCCAGGGGCACGGTCCACTGAATATGAAAATTGATTCCGAAGAAGTAAATCCATAACGAGGACAAGTTCTTGTTTCAATCTATCCCGATCGAACGATACCATCTTATATTTCTTAGCCGCGCTCCCCAAATAGGGGAAATGGGGCATCACATCCTACCCAACTAATTGTAAGTTTCGTCCATGAAACTTAGGAATAGAACCTACCGCTAGAGATTATTTTGTTGGGGACGACGATCATGACGCAATGGACAATCATGAACTGCATGGTTTGATTCACCGCGAACTAAGCATAACCCAAGTCTCAGACGACACTTATCAAACGTGTGCCCCGGCCGCCTTCAGAAGTAACATAGTCTATCTAACTTTTCTTTATGCTTGCCACCATTGTTTGGATGCTTTACAGCGATGTTTCCTCTCTCGTTGCTTTGGCATTTGTGATTGTTGATATGCACAACACCGGTAGGAACGTGAGGATACTGCGGTTCAAGAGATAGAGCATGATTTATGATTTTCCGCATTATCTGATACTGATGAACGACTACGTGTGCATGGATGGCAGGGCATAGACCACCTTCAAACCTTCTAGCTCGACTCGCTGCATCAGGTAAATAGGCACTAGCAAATTTGGAGAGTCGGTTGAATTTGGCGGAATACTGTTTAACTGTCATGCTGCCTTGCCTCAGTTGCACGAACTCGTTCTCCTTCTGACGACGCACAGGAGGGGGTATAAACTTCTCTTCAAATGGGCACGAAAAGTCATCCACGAGATTGCCTCCTCTCCATGGTCAAATTGAAGAGATCGTCGATGCACTTCCCACCAATCGTGCGCGTTGAGGCAGAGCTGCAGTTGTGCGCATACAACGCGCTTCTCTTCGGGGACCTCTAGCAGAGCGAAGTGGTCTTCAAGTTCGGCCAACCAATCTAAAGCCACGATTGGGTCCTCAGTCCCGTTGAATGGAGTATTGCAGACTTTCTTGAAGTGGCCAAAGTCGAAAGCAGTCACATCCCTCGTCCTTGGAATTGGCAGTGTCTCAACTTCAAGCACGGGTTATTCCACCGGTGTCGCTGCTGTTTTCGCGGACTGGTTGGAAGCCAAAGTCTGTACGATCTATTACAGGATATCTACCTGCCTTTGCTGGACTGAGAATTGAGCTTCTATATTATCTTGAAACTTGAGCTGACTCTCCTCCGCTCGCTTCTCGGCTCGTTCGTAGCAAGCCTCATCCCTTTGTTGGTTTGCCTCCAACATCCGCATCGATTACTGGATGGGATCGATGTGAGACATGGCTCGCTGGCTTCGCAAACATCCTGAAGCACCCGAACTACTTTTTTGGCCTTGCATTTCGTCCGGTGCTAGCGCTGAGGATTGCGCTGGTGCCATTCCTTCAAAAGAAGGTAAATTATATCAGATCATAATGTATTATGGACTTATTGCATGAACGTATCTCATTTTGGCCTAACGAGTTTAAGAGTTCGCACAGAAATTTATCGTTAAAGAAACTTTTCCCATACGAAGGGTCAAATGAACTTAAATCTGTGCTCTGATACCAACATGTCACTCCCCAATTCCGAGCGATCGTAAGGGCGTCCCCCGAGCGTGACCGCCGTGCGGGCCTAGGGTTGCGCCCGCACAAGGCTAGAGTATTTTACATAACGAGCACATATTCAGAGTACGTAGATAAATTGAAACACAAGTTGAAGATGGAAAAGCTTTCTTTATTGATATGAACATCTATTACAAACTCTTGAACGAGTCAGCTAATTTGCCGCACAGGTTTATAAAAGTGTTAACACAAAATGAGATGGCAGTCCTATATATTATATCCCTTTACTAAACTTCAAAATAATAAAGACCTCCGGATAGGATGACGGCCTTCCCCCGGAGCTGCATTGTGTATGGGTTGCTAGCTCCTTTCTTCAAGTATACTTCAAAATGTGGCACGATCAGAATGCGCCTACAGCTGGACTGGATCGGGAAGACGACTTCGGCTCCTCGCTCGGTTCTCCTAGTACGGAAAACCTGTTTCAACGAGGGTCAGTACATCGAAATGTACTGGTGAAGATGAGCTAATACAACTATACCAATCAACACATTATTTATATGAATCATGCATATTAATTGTGGTCTTTCTATCTTACCTTAGTTCATTTACAAGTAAGTAGCATATAGAATTTACTGAAATAAACTTGCCACCGTTCGGTGACTTTTACCTGCCCGTCTGAACCACCTGTACAATACTTATCATGCATTCCCTGCCACGAAGACACAAGTTAGCTTGCAACATGTTTAAATATACAAGGGGATCACTGGTGTAAGCCATAATGGACACTAGTCATAAACGAGAATGGTTTGCAGCGAAAGTACAATGGGCGCTATAAGCCATCTCGTCCAGTACAATAGACTATACAATAGAGTTCCGTCCGAACCGGATCGGTGCCAGTGCCCCAGCGACCGTCCGCAGAACTAAGACCTTGTGCATAAGTTGTCCGTAATCGAACAATATGTTTACTAAGTTAATAATTTATGCAGTTGAGGCAACACGAGTACAAGACAAGCAGTATTGCATGATTTATTTTGCATAGCCTCCCTGAACAATATTTCGCATACAAGATATGATCCATACTTAGCACAATTTATAGAAGATGCATTCTAACTCAAATTGAAGCATGTATAGAACATTTAAAATGAACTAGCATACAATAAGATAACAATTCACATGTTTGGTTGACAAGCAATAGAATCCAAGTATATTCCCTTATTATCTTGACATCTTTTAGTTATTACTGGTATCGTCTGATCGGGACAATAAGAATACAAGATTTTTAGGTATGAAGACTTGGAAGCAGGGCTAGCTAATCGGGATGGTAGTCACTCAGTTGGTTGAAAAGGAGAAGGAAAGAGGTGCTTCAAGACTCCGCTTGCACGTCGTCTACTGCTCGTTCACCTGCATCCACGAACAACTTTGATCAATACCTCTTCTACTCTTTCCAATCTCGGAATTGAAGTGCAATTCAATGAACGAAAATAATGAAATCTATTGAAACCGTTCAAGAAAACCCAAGCAAATCCGAAAACTAACTCAAGGTACGAAAGCAACAAGCGACATCGAAATCCGAGGCAACAAAAGATGCAGCGGAGAGGTCCCTCCTGACTCTACCGCTAAGCCGATCCCAGGGGCACGGTCCACTGAATATGAGAATCGATTCCGAAGAAGCAAATCCATAACGAGGACGAGTTCTTGTTTCAATCTATCCCGATCGAACGATACCATCTTATATTTCTTAGCCGCGCTCCCCGAATAGGGAAAACGGGACGCCACATTGGGCAGATCCAAGTCCTCAAAAGGCGTCTATGCGACCCAGACTGTAATAAAAGCATCAACCGCATAATGCCTTGACATGGCACTAATGGCCTTCCATAATGTTCTGACAGGGTATTAATTGCCTCGAACGCTTCAAAAGTCGCGAGAAGACGGCACACTAAGCGACATAAAATAACGTCGAAGCAAAATAATAACTCTTGGAAGGCGTGCAGTGCCACGTAGGTACTACAAAACTCACTTGTGGACCCCTCTCCATGCGACCTAGCACTTATGCGGCTCCATGAGGCCCAATCCCTATGCGGCTCGGTCCCTATGAAGTCTAGCTCCTATGCGGTTCTGTATGAAGTCTAGCTCCTATGCGGTTCTGTCTTCATGCGGCTCCATGTGACCGAATCTTCTTGTTACCACCAGTGCTGACCACGTGTCAAGTTGATCGAGTCTCGCACGCAACGGGTGAAAACAACCTTGGTTACATGCTAAGATCTCAGCAACATCGTATCCTAACTAATGCCACGTGGCAGCCTGACCGTGATATGCGCTCGCGGTTTCAACCTTATCCTGTTAAGGATGATCATGCGGCAACCAGATATGCATATAGCATATGCGCGCGCATAAGCCATCGAGTGTAGATGGCTATAAATAACAGGGATGTATTCCCACACAGACACACAGAGGGACGTACATGGAGACAGAGAAAAAATATACTCAGGAGCCTAGTTTCTGTCTTTCGTGCCAGTGAGCCAGAGACCTAGCAAGTTCCTTCGTTGTCGGACCGTCAACAGAGTAAATGAGTCATCTGTAGTACTCGATCTCCATCGCCACACTCCCCAGAATCTTAATTGTACCTAGATTTTTTGTTTAAGTATTCTTTGTACTTTCTTTATTTTCAATATACAAAACCAAGTTAGCACAACTGAATTTTTGTATCGAAACAACGCTGCATTAGCCTGGCAGAATATGTGTATGCATAAATTTTGTCAGACGGTCTGACATAACTCTCTCTCTCTCTCTCTCTCACACACACACATATATATTATATACCAATAAATTAATAATTGTTTGCGGTGTAATGATAATACGTTTGACTCTGGTTCAGAAGGTTGGGTTGGATGTTCGATTTATGTCGGGCTCAAATTTTAGTTATGTACATATTTTTTTGACAAAAATTGAAAAAATATGGTGCAAGATTTTCTTCAGACTGTCTGTCAAAATATTTTGAGTAATATAATTTTTTGATACTTCTTTCTCTTGCTCCATTCTCTAAGCTTTCCTTCTCTGTATAAAATTTTTCGTTAATTTTTTGGGTCGGAATAAATATTTAGAACTTTTTTGAGTTCACTTATATATTTTCTTTAGTACAGTGTCATTCCTTTGTTAGTTATTATTTATTAGAATTTTTTTACATAATTTCCTAATCCATGTGTATTGCGAATTTTATTGTCTTCGTAGGAACAATTCACCTCTGTTATCGGTGTGGAGGTCTCATCGCGAACTATGAATCTTAGAAAGGAACACAATTTCGTGTGGTTTGTTCCCAACAAAATAAACTATCCATGTAGAGGGGCTGATGATAAAGACACTATAAAATACATTCAGACTGGTCTAATTTTTTTTTTCAAAATTTTTTATCTAAATTTTTTTTCGGAAATAGAAACAAATTTATTTAGGACTGTCAAAATTTTGACAGTCCTTTCAAATATACTGGACTGTCAATTTTGACAGTCCATTAAATTACATATATTATTTAGAACTGTCAAAATTTTGACAGTCCAAACTATTGACAATCCTAAATATATTTGATGACTACTAATGAGTAAAATTTTAAGTAAAAATTAAAATTTTTTTTTTGGAACAATTTGAATCATCTTTGCAATATCTTTATCAAGAACCATGTAGAAGTGAACAAATAAACTATCTACGTAGAAGTGAGTTGGATTCGACCAAGGAAGAGAAGGGACTAAATGGTAAAAAAAATGCCAAATTAATCTAACATAATGTACTAATTTTTCATTTATTAATATAAGAAATGTATATTAATTTATATACATTTTATGTAAATTACAACAAAAAACAATGTCAAAATTTGTTGTTGTTGTTGTTATTGTTGTTGTTTTGCACATGGGATCCATATCCAATCCGGAAATTTCCCTCCCTCACATGCACCCCCAAACACACTGTTTGTGTTTCTCACCAAAAACAATTAAGAAAAAAGGACTCCCATTAACTCCCATCACTCTCACAACATGACAGAACTTCCCCAAAAACAGCAAGTAAACAAACAGTTGAACATTCTCCTCATATCCTCCCATTGAGAAATCCCCTTTTTTCTTTCTTTATTCTTTCTTCCACTCCCCACTACCTCTTACTTACTCATTCCTTCGCTTTCGCGCCGAACCAACCCATTCTTCCCATGGCCATGGATGAAGAAGAAGAGCATCGGATCCGACGGCTGGACTTCAACGCTCCGCTCCTCTCCGTCCGTCGGATCCCCTCCAGACCGGCCACTGCCGGACCGGTGGTAAACCCCGATCTGGTCCCCTTCACGTGGGAGCAGGCCCCCGGCCGGCCCAAGCCCCCTCCCGGTACGGCCTTCCCCGGCCCGGTTCAAGAAACCGGCCAAGGAGAAGACGACGACGAGCTCTCCGACGTGCTCTCTCCGACCGACGACTCGTCGGAGCCTAGTCCGGATATTCTGAGGCGCTTCCGGAAGGACCCGCAGCTCGGAGAGCTCATGATGGGCCGGTTCCTGGCCGCCGCCAGGGCGGTCGCCACCGGCCCGCTGCAGTGCTCCTCGAGAAAGGCGGGCCGGGACGGGGATTACGGTCACGGGAGGGAGAGGAAGCGCCTCCCTCTTCCTTTCCAGCACCAGCCTGAATTCGTCTCCAAAAATGGTGGTGGTGGTGGTGGTGGTGGTGGAGTAGATTATGATGATGGCGATGGTGCGGGCAGTCGGCATTTCTTGATGGCGTGTCGGCTGATCCCTCGCTTGAACCCGGTCGGCTGCCTCGAGTCTCGCGGAGCCCTTGACCAAGATGAAGTCGAGGTGAAGATGTACATTTTATTCCATTGTGTCGTTGTTATAGTGTCTGGCATACATTTGATTGATAGGCAAGGAGCTTGTAGCAAAGTTGCCCCACGTTGATGAGATGAGGAATATTTAGATGTTAATATACAGCCATGTCCAGAAGATTAGTACAACAAAAATGATAATGCTAAGATCGATAAGTGACAATACATTTGAACGATTGGAGAAGTAATAAGCTATCCATGGGATAGCACCAACTGAGCAAAAAATGAGAGAAAATCGTCTTTAGTTTTTGGGATGTGCATTGTAGACCACTAGATCCTTCAGTAAGGAGGAACGGTAATATAAGAGTTAAAAGTGCTGCTAGGACTATTAGTAAGCCTAAATGAACATGGGTTTAATATGGCCGAAGTGTAAAAGTATGTAAACAATAATGCTATGACTACAACCAATGCTTACAACCCTCTTACAACTACTGACGTGGCAGCCACGTGTCGAGATTCGATTGGAGGAGAAGGAAAGTGGTGGGGTCGGGTGGAGCCCATGTAGCAGGGGATTGTGAGGGGAGGTGGGACCCAGTGGGACCCATGTGTAAAGGGTGGGAGAGAGAGGTTGTAAGAAGGTTGTAAACCTTTGGTTGTAAACTTAGCATTATTGGCATGTAAATGAAGAAAGCTTATTTGTCGCAGGTAAACCAAGCAACAAGGGTGACTATTCTTTCACTCAATTTCAAAACTATTAAGAAACAACTATAAAATATTTAAAATTATGCCTAAATGTATAATTTTTTAAAGAAAGTATTAATGATTAATTGCTTTCCGTTGCCAAAATAATTGATACTCTGATTCGAAACCGTCGATACTGCCGATATCATTGATCCAGGTACTCATAGAAAGGATTCGATTCCGATAATGCGAACATTGGTTAACATATGGATTTGGTTCTTGATCTAATAAGGGGTTCACTTTTAAGTCATACAGGACAAGCCTTCTTCCCGTATCCACCTGAATTCAGGTTGCTCTTTGTATGTAGTCCACTATCCCAACGTGGTGCTCATACCATGTTATTTTCGTCATACCAAGTTAGGTTACCATGTTTTTACAGTATTGCTCTGTTTTTACAGTATTGCTCTGATTCAAGTTCTGAGACCGTGTTGGTTTTCACATTATGGTCTGATACAAGTTCTGAAACTATGTTTTTTTTTTTTTTGAGTTGCGGCTCTCATACTATGCTGTTTCTTGTAAGTAGGTAGGCATTGGAAATAGAGGACAAAGATGCTGGTTTTCTCCAAAGACCTGTCTATAAATTTGCGAGTACCAAACATATATGCCTTCACACTTGTAAGGGAGGGGAAGAGTCGACGTACGTTCAAATCACAATCTGGGCAAAATGAAAATGGGAATGGGAGCGGTTTAAGGGAGAGGAATAGTGGGTGTGGGTTCAAATCCCAATCCGGACAAAATAAAAATGAAAATGGGAGGGGTTCTTGGTGCTAGTAGCCCAGGATGGAGATGGTCATTAGTGACTGGCTTATCTCAAAAAGGAAAAAAAATATTTTTCTCCTCTGCTTGCTGATATATAATAAAAATAACATAGTATCACAGCTTGGTATCATAAATAACAACTTATTTTTTCGATTGCTATTGTTTTTTTTTTTAAATTCTATTGGTTGTGATTTTAGTTTTCTTTTCAGCATTCGTGGGATGCTGTGTACTCACACAAGCTGGGCCAAGAGAACCTTGTTCTGAGGGAGGACGGAAGCAAGCTGACTAGTGAATCAAACCGTCTCACCTACTGGAGCGAATCCCAGTCGCCCGACGGGTCTTCATCCTATTATGGCAAGGGTTGGAAGAGCGGTAGCTTTGATTCATACGAGAAATCGGGTGAAAGCAATTTGGATAGAACACCTTCTCATGGCAATCGGCAGGGGTTGGGATCCATTAGTTCTTCTGCTGATAGAATTCTTTATGTTGATTCTGTTCAGCCGGTTGATACTCTGTACTCGATGTCGAGCTCAGTGGATGAAATTGGTGAAGCGAACAATGTGGTTGTTGTTGACGGCTGTAGAGTGCAGCCTGAATGCTACATTCCCGAGCCAGGCTTGTTGTCTTGCTCTCCCAGACAACATTGTGAAGAAATGCATGGAAGTTGTTTAGGGGAAAATGGTAGTAAAGACAGCCTGATGACTTCGGAAAACGATAAAGAGAAGAGCGTTAATAGTCTGGCACTCTCTCTCCTTCCGCCTCCATTGCCAAGCTCTCCTTCTGAGTCCTGGCTCCAGCGCACCTTGCCTTCTGTATCGTCAAAGAATCCGCCTCCGCGGTCATTGTTGGGTATCCAAGTTCAGCATAGGAGTCGACTTTCACGGACATTATCAAAAGATTCAAAATGGATAACTAATGTAAAATCTTCCAAAGCAGATAGTGGACAGATAAGGTCCACAGAGGTAATCTTCTATTTCACAAGACATCAGTAAATATGTGACATATTAGGAAGTATTACAATGATGTTCCCTGTTGTCAACAGGTGCTAAAATAACCTGTTCTACATCGGTATGAAACTTAGGATGTGAAAACGACTTGCTCGGTTTCTTTTGTGCACTCATTGCAAGGTAATTAAAATCATCCTACACATTGGATCTTTCACATGAATGTGCCACTTTTAGTAACATGTAAACGTGTAGAGTTAACTTTCATGATAATGCTTCCTTGTGATAATCTCAAATGAACATCTCACTGATGGTTTATCATCTCCTATACTGTACATATTATCAGAAATTGTCATGTGTGGGGGTCAATTTCTTGTATAGATCATCAATTTGTTGAAACATGTCAATGAATGTCCTGTATAAGAATGTCCCCTCTTCAGTTATATAGTAAAGGGTTATAGGTGGATCCTCTGTGACTATGCATACTCATTTTTGCAATGCAATATAGATTCCCTTATCAATATGCTTTGTAACATTTATTTGGTGCCTCTCAATATCATCCTATTGTTTCGCATTGCTTGGAAGAATTTGACTAGTGCATCTGTTTGAGTTAATCTAGTGAGGTTTAATAATGATGGTCAGTTTTCTGAAGCTATTCTCTTCTTTCATCTTGTTGTTCTGTACAAGTAATACTTTTTTCTTCAGTTTATTAGGGAAATTAAGACAGTGTGAATGCATAGTTTCAGCCTAAAGCAGCTCTCATTTACTATGCATACAGAGTCTCAACAATAACACTTACTGTATCTCTATAATGGCTGTCTTTTCTATGGTAAACCCATTTGTGAGGTTCATCTTCGGACTTGAGATCCAAATTGAGATTCTAGAAATCCTTAGGACCTCCAGGATCTGTATTAAAAGACAGCAATATCAAGTTTCTGTAATGCTTGCCCCATATGATTTAAATTCCCCGTATTCACCCAATTGTTCTGTGAAGGGTTAAACCATTTGCATTCAACTTTGGATGCAACATGCAAAATAAAGTTGTTGTCTTTGGAGGAGTTTACTTTGGATGCAATATGTGTTTGTGGAGGGGGTTAAACCATTTGTATGTTGTATTTGTACCGTCTGAATCCATGATATCTATGCTACCTAGCTCTCAAACATAGAATCAAAACTAAATCTGACAAAGATTATAGTCTTCCATTTCTTCCGCCTCTTGCATTTTAGTTCTACCATTTGAGAAGCAATAAAATATGAGAATAATCATGACCAGTCCAAGTTAACTCTACAATTTCAACATTGTTTTCCATAATTTTAAAGGGTCATGTTTGATCAGGTTAAAATGTTTCCTCTCCATATCCAAATTAGATGAATCCAAATCACCACCATGTATGAGCTGGGTTAGGTTTTATCCTACTTTGTAGATACAATTGTACCTAAATAACATCGGGAACATGACATTTCCTAGTAAACATTAACAATTTTATAAAACTTTCATGAAAGAATGAGGTAGAATATTTGACATGCTTTGTAATTTTAGCCAAGATTTTCACATCAGTTAAGTCATAATGTGTTTGAGGGCATACTTGTTGGCCCCAGAACGCCACAAAAATGATGTCAACCCACCTGAAGATAACAAACTCCCATCTTACGCTTGCACCAAGACACATAAAACGCTATATGCTCAGTGACTATGTCACCTGGACAACTCTTAATCTATATAACTGAAAAAGATACACGATTGTTTACAATATGTTGAACCTTTTGCCCCCAAGTTCAACCCCTCACTAATCTCAAGAAAGAAGGAGAAGATTACAATGAAATCACTCACCCAACCTTGTGACGATCTTCCTGAACGAGGAAGACGACTCTCCGAACAAATCTTCTCTTCCAACTGTCTCGAATGACGAGCCATAAGAGAAAAGCATGAACTTTCTCTTTGATTTATGTAGATTTGCTCCCTTAAATCTCACGTATGAGCTTTTTCTTGACGGCCCCCTCAACCTTCTTTATATAGGTTGAGAAATCTAATTTAGGGCTTAGAAAAACCCTAAAATAGCCCAGCAATAATCTTGACCGTCCAGATTTATCACACGGTCACAAATATGGTGACTTTGGGCCTACATATGAACTAAATTCTGACAAGCTGTATATCGCGGTATATTGTCGGTATACAGCAGACCCTCAAAATTGGGTTCTGGAATGAACTGTCTAAAATTCGGTATACTATTGATATACCGCTACCGGTATACAGCGTATGTCGCTGCTGCTGTTTTGGCTCAGTTTGAGCCCTTGTTCAGCTACCTATCCTCTGTCTTCTTCGCCGCAACTCCCGTCAACGTTTCACGACGTCCAGATCTTCCTTCCACATACCTCGAATCGATGTTGGACCCAACATACTCCATTTCTAGTCTGATGAGAGGTGTTGACCTTTTGGTTCCTCAATTGGATCCTATGCCTGTCACCCCTCGACATAGTTCCTGCTCTTCCTTGTCATTGATCTTGAATACTCCGAGCTGCTTTGCATCTTCTTTCGTTCCTAACTCCCCGACCACCACGTCGATGCTAGCTGTTATGCATAGCACATCCTTAACGAATGGATCTCGTCGACATTAATAACTCGGCCAAGATCGAATTTTCTTACGACCAGCCTCACCGTAAGTCTTGGTTGTCTGTCCCTGACTTCCGTTTTCCACTGGAACGTACTTCCATTCCATCGAGCTTCTTCACCCTTTGCTGGCCAAACCAAGCGGATGGTGCGGTTCCCTTGAGATTCAAGCTTTTGAATCTACCTACCTTCGTATCCGATACCGGAGCTCTTCCATACACCTGCATCATCGAGGAAAACATCATGCACTGTGCACGTCGTTGATGACCCGTCGTTGACTACCCACAGATTCCTATGAACTGTACAAATAGAGATGTAACTGTCTTATCTTGAGTTTGTTGCACACTTTAAACTCCTCTCCAGTTTTGAATTGCTGAAACTGATGTTGCTCCATTAGATTTTGGTAAACTACCCGTCACCAGAATCAGATCCGTGGAATAAACTTCACCTGGAGATCGACCCTCTGTCATGGGATCGACAAAATGAAGTTCAATCTTTAACTCACCTCCATTTGTCGTTTTGTCTCGACGAACCGAATCCTTCTTGCCCGTCAACTCATCTTGAAGACTCTCCTTGACAAGTTTCCGACGATCCATAAACTTCTATCGAACATCCCTCGAGCCTCCATCCGATGTCTGTGACATGTCTGTACACCTCAATGGCTTGAGTCTGTGCATACCAAAACATATATAATTTTTTGAGCCAGCAGTTGAAAATTCTTCGTAAGCTTCTAATCTTTGTCCCCAAACATAGGACGACAGCCATCATCTGCTAGATTCTTAATCGATACCAAGTTGTAGTGCAAACTCGGTACATGGCAGACTTTCTTGAGAACGAGTTTTTCGTCAAGCTTCGTTGTCTAGTGCACGTCACCGATGCCCACAACTACATCCGTCTTCTTGTCGTCCATTTTCAAACGTCCAAACCTACCGCCTCGGTATGACGTAAAGATCATCTTCTGTGTAGTAGCGTGATACGGCGTTTCCGTGTCCAATACCCAATCACTGTCATGACATGTGTCGCAAGTTCCTCTTCATTGGTTTCTACGATGATGAGATCTCTTATAGCCGTGAAATCTATCTAATCGTCCTTGTCTTTAGCCTTCTTATTTTTGAGCTTCATGTAGTCCCTTTTAAAATGATCCATTTCGTAACAGTGATAGCAGCCCTCCTTGTGGTCCACCCTCTCAAAATTTTGAGAACTCCCTCATGTTCTCGACTGTAACCTAAGCCTAGCTTTTTCGTAATAAGAAACCAGAACTGACTCCTGCAGCGGTTCTATTGCTTAGGCTGGATCTCCTCGTTTAACAAACTGATTTTGACTATCTCTATCGTGATAATTCCATCAGGTACGAAGTTACTCACAGACACACCAATGTCTCCTAAGTTTTCGATAAATAACTCAAAACCAGCAGGGCTTGAAGCTCATCTTTAATCACGATCTTCATCGCCGACAGTTGATTGATGATGTCTTTAACCTCGTTCAGATGTTGTGTACATCGAATGCAGCTTTTCCAGTAGTATTTTTGCTGAACTCTATAAAAACGTGATGAAAAACCTAATCGTCCAGCAATTGACGGATGAATCCAACTGCCTATCGATTCATTCTTTTCCAGTCATCAGTAGATTTGTTCGATGGCTTGCCGTCGTCGTCCTCCAACGGACCATGCAAATACTTGTACCTGAGTAGATCCTTATCCTTGGTTTCCAAATTATACACTTTTCTCCTGTGAGGGCAATCATACGTGTGTTCATCTACTCCGTATACATGGTTGCACATTTTCTCTCGAAAATTTGAGATCTCTTATACCAATTGTTGGCCCCAGAATGCCGCAAAAATAATGCTAATCCACCTGAAGATAGCAAACTCCCGTCTTACGCGAGACCAAGACAGATCAAACACAATATATGTTCGATGACTATGTCACATGGACAAATTTTAATCTATATAACTCAAAAAAGATAAACGATTGATTACACTATGTTGAATTCTTTGCTCCCAAGTCCAACCCCTCACAAATCTCAAGAAAGAAGAAAAATATTACCATGAAATCACTCACCCAACTCTATGACGATCTTCCTGAACGAAGATGATGACTCTCCGATCAGATATTCTTTTCCAAGTGTCTCGAATAACGAGCCCTAAGAGCGAAGCAAGGAATACAAGCTATCAAAGGCAGTGCAGGACTCTCCGATCAGATATTCTTTTCCAAGTGTCTCGAATAACGAGCCCTAAGAGCGAAGCAAGGAATACAAGCTATCAAAGGCAGTGCAGTAGAAATAGTAAAAATACAATAAATGCTACAGGATTGGTTAAATTATCTAAAGGTTGTCTGTAATAAATGATAGGTAGTGGTTGATTCTGTCTACTTGTTTAAAGTATTCTTGTTCCATGGATATGCAATATTTTTTTTCTAAGAATGGATGATACATTGGTGTCTTGAGGACATCCAGAGGGTATTAGTTTACGAAACCACATAAATAGCAAAATCTTAACTCCTCTTTGTGTGTTGCATGTTTTGACCTGGATAATAGAGTTGCTAATTTTGACAAAGGTAAGAAGATGAGTTTGGTTGAATTTTATCAATGTTGTTTTTACAGAGCAGAGCTTAAAATGTTTGAAATCAATTTGAGAATTGTCTTTTTGATATTTGTTCTGTCAATGCATACAAGTTGATACTCTCTCCCTGAAATGGTTAAGGGGCATCATGTATTGGTTGGCTTGTAAGGTATGTTGCACGGACACAACATGACATGATGCGATACAGACACAACACCACAGAAAATACCATAATGTATTGGTTGGCTAGTGTAGTTTGAAGCTTCTTTCTCGTGTCCAATACTATTCTGACACGACATAGGATGGACATGGAACCAATATTTGGATTGCCTACACTTTCTAGTTTATAAGCTCATAAAGCTATTACATCTACAGTTCAACAACATTTTCTTTTTGCGGAAAACAGTGGGGAGAACCCCACCACAAAAAGATGTTATTTGTTAATAAAAGTAAGGCCGTTATTTCTTGACTTGTAAATTTGTAATGTTCTCTTGTAAGCTATGTTCCACAGACACAACGACACAAAAAAGACCAATTTTGGCAAGCTTTTGTGTATTTTGGAGTTTCTTTATCATGTCCAATACATGTCTGATACAAAATGAGATGTACACGACACCAATTCTTGGATTCTCCATGCTCTCTAGCTTATAAGATCATAAAGCTTTAATTCATACATCTACATCACAACCAATATTCGTTTGAAAAAGGTGTTTCGTTAAAAAGCGACTAATTTGCATTTAAATACCATGAAGTTTCCACTTTTTACTCTCTATTACCATAATTTTTTTTAAAGCAAATTGATATCATGAACCTTGCAAGTGCTTGTAACTTACCCCACCCGTTAACATACCGTCAAAACTTGACAAAATTATCACTTTTTTGTCCCTAAACAAATGAATAATTATTTCTTTACTCCAACTTTAAAAATAATAAAAAAAGAAAAGAGAAAAGTCTTAACCCTAACCACATTCCCTCTCCCCCTGTTGCCTCGCCGCCAGCCCCCAATGCTGAGGTGGCCCTCCTTCCCCTTGGCTATGGTAGCTCTCCCCTTTCCTCTCCTCATTGATGCTCTTGCTCACAGCAACAATCAAACCCCATACAGTTATTGTTGTCGTTGCTACGTGGAACGTGGCGTGGGGGTGGGGTTGGGGGGTGGGGGAGCATAGGGGAGGGAAGGGGGTGATGAGAGGTGAGGATGACGGTGAGGGGGCCGAAGGCGGCCATGGTGAAGGATGGGCGGCAATTAGGGTTAGAATTTTTTTTTTAGATTTAAATTTATTATTATTATTAACTGTATTACTATTTTTAGATATTAGAATTAAATTTTGGGATTTGGGTAAGGGGGGTCATGTAGAATTATTATTTAGGGGTTAGAAGTATTTTTAGGGCAGGGTTTATATGTATTTTTAGGGTTAGGGAGATTTTTAAGATTAGTTTTTTATTAATATTAGAGAAGCTTTGCAAGGAAATTTATCTTTTCCTTCTCTTTGAACTCCCATAGTAGCTTAACTAAAGAACGATGATTGATTAGTTGGTCCTATTCTGCTGGAGGTAAGATCTTTAGATATTTTAATTATATTTTGAAATAAACAGTAAATTTTATTAGGAATATTGGTACAAGGGGCATTATGGTCTTTTTTGCTTACTGTTACCTTGATTATGCAAAAAAAAACTGATATTCATGGTATTTAAGTGAAAAAAACAAACTTTACGGTATCAAATTGCTTAAAAAAAGTACTTTATGGTAGCAAATTGTAAAAGGTTAAAAGTTCATGGTATTTAAGTGCAAATTATCCAGAAAAGTAGTTCAAACACCATTATCTGCAAACCATATCACAAACCAGCTTTGTAGCCTACCGGGAGACTAGTGGAAGAACAATGACCTGGTCACAATGTTTATGGAATTCCCTAGAGAAAATTGAGTGTTTCAGAATATGAACCCTATCAGGGTATCACTTGAACTAGATTCATGTATGGTTTGGTTATTCAAATCTTTTTCTTAAATCCATTTTTCTTTATTTGAATAAAAGTAAAAAAAAAAATTATTACCATTTCTGTATCAATTTGAGTACATAACTGGAGCAATATGGTCATAAATTTTCCTCTGTGTGTTTATGTATCTTGTGTTTTATTTTGCGTGTATTAATTAAGTGTCCTTTAGTATATGAGATTAAGATTTAGATGAAATTGGGAATGGATTGCTCATAATTACACGCCTTCCGATGCAAATTTATAAGAACCACAAGTTGGTCGGTATAAACCTGTTCTTTTTGTGTTGCATGACCTGCAGCCTCTTTATTCTTTGCTTATCAAAACCTAGATTTTTAGCGTCTAATTTAAACAACTAGAGGTTTATTTCTCATCTGTGATGTCCTGAGAGATGAAAGTTTGCTGCTACTTCATTTTGTTTCCAAAGACATGTTCTCTGTCAATGGAAGTTTCAGCATCAAATTTGACCAAGAAATAGCTATTAACCATGATCTTGTTAGCAGAGCTCAATTCAACCAAAATTAAGCTATTACACCTAGATCTCCTTAACCAGTCTTCTACCTATTGCTACTTTACTTCTCACTATATTGCCAATATCCACATGTTCTTTTACTGTTGCTTCTATCCAGATCTCAAATTTTGCTGACTTGACATCAAACCTGACCTTGTTCTCACTTCTGCCTGGTAGCTTTCACCGGCAGTCTGTACCATCCATATGTGCAACCTTGATCATTCAGTATTCTCTAAAATTAGCATGGTTAGCTTGTGCCCTTTTTGAATGTTACTCTAACGTGCTACTATATTGTGAGCTCCTTTACATCGATTTGTGATTTCTTGCATCCCTCTTATGTAGGCAGTAGGAAGGTGATTTGTGATTTCCTACATCCTTCGTATATAGGCACTAGTATAAATGACTTGGTCATACAGGGCACATGGGCAATGATTCCTCTCTCAGGTCTGTTCTACAATGAGTATTTGTGTTCCGAGCATGACTATGATTGCGGCTACAATTCTTTCAGGACCAAGCAATCTGGTTCTTTTGCACTATCTTTCTATAGTCCGACAAAGATGTGCCATTGCTATTTATCCTGAACCCTATTGGACCTCTGATCGGTAATATCTAGTTTTCCTTTCAGTTCGGCAATATTGCTTCCACTATCAGATGCTATTATAGCACCTCATGCCCATTATCTTTTTCCATTGTAAACGTAGAGGTACTTCAGCTTACAAGTATCACAGATAAATTCTTTCAATATCTTCTGTGTACCCTTCCCTTCATTATTTGTACTGCCGATGAATTTGATACCTTAGACAAAACTATCACATCTGCTGAGTAATCCTTATCCTTATTGCTTCCATATCTGAAGCTTCCGCATGAAACATGTATCGATTTTCAGACTGCTCGGGAACAAGATCCGACTGTTTTTCTTCTAGTTGTCTGTTTCTGACTCTCGACAGGTAGCAAGTTAGGGACAAAATATGTCAACTACTGATCTTCTTGGTGTTTCCAGTCTTAAAAACCTCTTTTGGTACATTAGTTAAGGATCAGTCCTGTTTCCATGGGTTATGAAACTAGATTTACGAGAAGCTCTTTAGAACTTTAGAAAAAGAGGCCGTGTTTTTGAAGTCGAAGAATGTATCCTCACCAAAATAATCTTGTGTTCTTCTGGAGCATTTATTGTGATCTTCATGTATTTTCTCTAATGTTTGTGCCTGGTAGCTGTTTTATAATGCACATCTAGTGTTGTTTTAGTTGCCTCATGTATTTTCTCAATTTTTTTTTTTTTGGGGTTATGCTTTTAGCCTTTGTCATGATTTGGCCAAATAAAGTTGAGTGCCATCACTAGATGTGCATTATTGTGTTCCCCCCCCCCCCCCCCCCCCCCCCCCCCCCCCCCTTATATTCTGCTGCTAGAATCTATCTTCCATTAGCTATCATTATGTCTTCTGTTATCATTTAATGAAATAAAAACTCTATAACTTCTATACCTACAGTTTTTGCGGCTTATAGATGAAAATTATAGTACCCATACTATATATGCGTGGTCAGGCGATGAATTGTCGAATTGCTAGAGATCTTAATAATGCTCAAAAGTTGTGACATTGAAATTTGAGAGATGATGGATGGCCCCTACAAACGATGAATCCATGCTATATCAAAACAGTATTATAGACAATAGGAAGTTAAATTCACCCACCGACAATTCCTGACGATAGGAAAATCGCCATTACAATCACAAGTGAATGAATGGGTGACAATATGAATGATTAAGAAGCCAATCTTACATTGGAGTAAGTACGACGCTGATGAGAGACTGAGCAGTAGGAAACAGATTCTGAGATTTATGTACGGTACTTCGAAACTATGGCAACACTGCACGACCTCCTTGAGGCAAAATTGTAGCTCTCTCTCTCTCTCTCTCTCTCTCTCTCTCTTTTATATATATATATATATATATATATATATATATATATATATATGGGAGGGATCGAGAGTCCCGTTTTTGGAGCTCCGTTGAAGCTCTGCTCTCCCCAATCGTTGGATCGAGCAGGGTCCTGCGCGGGCCCCACGCGGACCTTCCGATCCGACGCAGGAGAGGGAGGGGTGGGGGGGGGGGGGGGGGGGAGGGGGGAGGGTTTGGCGGAGATCCTGCGACAGGATTTTTGATCCATCTCATTCATATATATATATATATATATATATATATATATATATATATATATGAAAAATGCTAAGACTACAACCAAATGCTTACAACCTCTCTCTCTCTCTCTCTCTCTCTCTCTCTATATATATATATATATATATATATATATATATATATGAAAAACGCTATGACT